>CM034531.1:77026394-77102092 GCA_020002185.1 Paraescarpia echinospica
TAGTATGAGCGAAACCTGACGTACAACTACTAACCAAATTAACTTATACATGAACACCATTGCTCCGAAGACATTCTTAGAAAGCATAACACGCATAATCTACTCTTTGCACCAGGCATTATCTTCTTGTATGACTGTGCAAACAAGACACAATCTACTCTATGTGACCTTTATATATATGAATGTTTTTTAAAGTGTTTTTTTTTTTTTTACACACTTCCTCTTTTTTTTCTTTTTGAAATGTTAATTTACACATTTTTACTTATCTCAGTTATGATAATTTTAAAATGCACAAATGGGGAGCATGCGGCATCTCCTTTAAATGTATTATTCTGACGCATGCGCGTTATATGCGTTATATATATGATTTTGCCAAAATGTGTTTTTTTTAACAGTAAAATTAGTCTTGTCATGCTGTTTAATTTTATTAATTTAACAAGCAATATATTGTTTTAAATATAATCAATACTGAACGTTTGTTAGGAAGTTACGGTGGTATAGAGAATAATTCTTTAAATCATATTTTAAAAATAGATACAAATGATGAAGATGGTGAATTAAATTTAATTCACCAGTCACCATATTTTAATGATGACGACTTAATTAATCACATAAAAAACAAACAGGACAAATTTACAATACTAAGTCTAAATTGTCAATGTCTTGATAAAAGTTACAACTATAATCTGTTAGATATTTATACAAAGTCAGACATAGGGGAAGGATAATTTATTGAAATAACATCAAACACCGTCAAGAAAACAATCATCCTTGGAAATATATACCGACCTCCTGGAGATGTCATTGAGAATTTCAAACATTCATAGAAGAATTATGCCCTAAATTAGATCATCTGCAAAACCTAACTGGTAAAGTAATACTAGCCGGAGATTATAATATTGATATATTGAAAATAAAAGAAAAAAATACATAATATGTGAATATTTTGATACAATCACAGCTCATGGTTTCTTTCATAAAATTACTTTACCAACATTTTTTTCAAATACTAACTGCACGCTTATTGATAATTTTCTATGCAAACTCTCAAAAGGTCTTTTTAAATCAACTGCCGGCATTTTAATCAGCAGCATTTCTGATCACATTCCGTATTTTATATGCCTTGATTGCAATGCAACTGTTACAAATGTCCCTAAATTTATCAGAATTAGAAAACAAAATACTAACAGCCTTGAACATTTTAAAATAGAATTGATGCGTTCAAATATTTATAATAAACTAAATAAGGATAGATATACTAATCCCAACGACAATTACAACCTCTTTGATGAAACTATTACTACTGCTATGGATAGATTCTTACCTACTAAAATCATTAAATATAATAAACACAAACACAAAAAGTCATGTTGAATTACGCAAGGTATCATTAGATCTATAACATTTAGAGATAAATTGTATTCAAAACTTAAACATACTCATATAGGTACAGCAGAATATGTTTCGCTCAATACAAATTTCCATACATATAATAACATTCTTAAAAGAAATATTAAATTAGCCAAACAAGCATATTATAAATCCAGTTTTGAAAGAAATAAGCACGATATTAAAAAACCGTGGACTATGATTAAAGAAAGTATTAAAAAAAGACAGGGAAATAAACATTTCCTGATTTCTTTCAAATTGATGGGAAAAAAGTAACTGACAAGACTATTATTGCAAATAAATGTAATTAATTTTTAGTCAATATTGGTTCTACACTTGCATCACAAATAACACATACAGGAGATCACTCTTACAAAGACTATTTAACTGAGAGACGTATACAGACTTTCAACTTTAAGCCAATAGACAATAGTACAACGATTAGCATAATTGATAGCATTAATTATGGCATATTGATGTGGGGTTATCAAGCCCATCGCATTTTTAAACTTCAAAAGAAAGCAGTGCGAATAGTTACTTCAAGTAAATACAATTCTCACACAGATCCCATCTTCAAAGAATGTACATTTCTTAAGCTGAATGACATCCATAGACTCCAACAGCTCAAATTGTATTACAAATTGATCAACAAGGTTATACCAGAATATTTCAGTAGTATTCCATACACATATAACTTTGCAATTCACCAATACAACACACGTGGTAAAAACAACTTATTTATTCCCAGAGTTATATGAATAAACGAAAGAACGAACGAACGAACGAACGAACGAAGAAGTTTATTTACTCCATGTATATAAAAAGTACAATTTGTTTTTCATACTTGATTGTAGAAATACAACAAAACATATACAAACACAAATATATATAACGGTGACTCCTATTAAGACAAAATGTCGCTATCATAAGAGCCACCCCATTTACGTAAAAATAACGTAGGTTCTTTCAAACAACAATAAAGTCAATCTCAAACGTGTGTATGTGTGTGTGCGTGTGTGTGCGTGTGTGCGTGTGTGCGTGTGTGCATGTGTGCGTGTGTGCATGTGTGCGTGTGTGCGTGTGTGCGTGTGTGCGTGTGTGCGTGTGTGTGTTCGTGCCAGCAACTGTATTATTTTTTGTTTTCCATGTACGTGTACTCGTGTATGCATTCTTACGCTAGCGTCTTTGTAATCGATTACACATTTTCAAAACTTCATTTATTATATGTTTTGGTGGCATATATAACTGTTTGATAATGTGCACCTATAATCGTATTTTTGTAAAAATTATTTTTCACATATATTGAAAAACCTCGCATACTGTGGGTGTATATCTTATCTTTAATTAAATCAGGCGTGTTATTTATAGCGTGTGGCAAGTTGTATTTCAAACATTTCATTGCAAAGTCATGCTTAGTTCTGAAAGTATATATATTTTGTGTATTTCGAGTGTCGTAGTTGTGTATGTTATCTTTTGGAACAATTTGTCATTTTAATAAATAATCCGGTAGATTTTTGTGAATATATCTGAAGTAAAATTTTAACTATTGTAGCTTTAAGATGTCTTCAACTTTTAACAGGTTTAGTTTTTTAAAAGGTGGTTCAGTATGTGAGTTGTATTTGTTTAGTGTTATTATTCGCATTGCTTTCTTTTGGATTTTCATAATTCTGTTTCCCTGATAACCCCATGCCATAATGCAATAATTAATGTGAGATAATAGTAACGAGTTATATAACAGAACTTTTATTTGCACTGGTAGTACGTATTTTAATCTATTCAATATGCCAATTATTTTGGAACATTTATTTGATACTTATTCAGTGTGTTTTTTCCAATTTAAGTTTGAGTCCAAAGTCAACCCTAAGAAGTTAAATTCGTCTACTTTTTCAATATTTACATTATCTATTTTAGGTGTAACAGTCGTTATGTGTTTATTTGGCATATGGAAAATCATATATTTTGATTTGTTTTTGACTGGCTTGTGAGAAATCGTTAATATATATATAACAAACAATAGTGGTCCGAGTATTGAACCTTGAGGAACGCCAATGGTTACTAATAAAATGTCTGACTTTATATCTTCTATTTCAATGTATTGTTTTCTATTTTGTAAATAACCTTTAAGTAGTTGTAGTGTTTAACCTCTTAGGCCATAGTATTTTAATTTATTTAGTATAATATTATGATCGATGGTGTTAAATGCCTTTGATAATTGTGTAAAAATTATCTTCTCAAGGACTTTTGATATAGAAGGAAGAAGAGAGATAGGCCTGTAATTTTCAGATAATGACGGATCGCCTTTTTTAAATATTGGAATGACTTTAGCAATTTTGAGTTTGTCAGGGAACATTCCGGTGTGTAATACTTGGTTTATTAGAATCGCTAATGATTTGATAATGACTGGTTCAATTATGTTTAGTAATTGTGAAGATATACCATCAAATCCATAGTTGTTTTTAATGGGGAGACTTTGTATAACTTTCTTTATAGTATCTTCACCTACTTTTTCAAAAGTAAAAGTAGAATGTATTTGTTTATTTAGAAAAGAACTGTAGGTTTTGTTACCTGCATATTTAATATCTTCTGCTATAGAGTGACCTTTACTTGTAAAATATTTATTAAATTTGTTAGCAATACCTTTTTATCTGTTAATTTGACACCGTTATCATTACAAAATAGTGGTAATTTATGCTGTGTAGTTTTTTTTTAGATACATTCATTAATAGTTTTCCAAGTGTTTCTTATATCGTTTCTGAATAGATTAAAACTGTGTTCAAAATACATTTGTTTTGCGTCACGAATGTTTTTCTTTAATATCGTGTTATACGTTTTAAGATTAATGTTAATAGTTTCATAATTTAACGAATTTGGATTTGTTACTTTCAATTGTTTATATAGTTTGTCTCGATACCGAATTGATTTCAGTATTCCTTGAGTAATCCATGTTGATGTTTTATGTTTATATCTATTAAATTTAACTAATTTGGTTGGCATATGCTTTTTTGTTGCCCGTGAAATTTCCTCGTATATTATCTCGTAATTACGATTTGTATCGGCATTCACATTTCTATTTAGTTTATTGTAAATTGCATCTGAATTTATTTCATGTTTAACCTTATACATAGCTACTTCGTTTGATATGGTTTTTTTACGTATCGAGGAGATGGTTCTGGATTTAGTAAAATGTCAATAATCATAAAATACGGTTGATGGTCAGAAAAACGTTTGGTTAGAATACCCGCAGTACTATATAATATAAATTTGTTTAGTTTACAAAAACAATTATCTATTAAAGTGCCTTTTGTTCTAGTGAACCTGGTGGGAAGTGTAATCTGAGGGTAAAGGCTGTGTGATATTAAGGTATCAAAAAAATTACTATATGTATCATTTTCATTTATTTTAAGCAAATTTATATTAAAATCCCCTGCAATAATAAGATTAGTGTTACCATTATTTTCTAATGCTGATATAGTCGATGAGAATTCGATTATAAATGAATTTATGTTGTCATTATTTGATTTTGGAGGTCTATATATGTTTCCTATAGTAATATTCTTAGATTGGCTGCCACCATTTATTTGGACTACTAATCCTTCCCAGTTTTCATACATGTTAATATTTAATTTGACTTCCGATCTATATGGGTTGTCAACATATGTTAATAACCCTCCTTTTTATATTTTACCATCAAAGTAAAATCAGAAAGGAATAGTAAAAAGCAGTATAGGAGAAATTTCCACAAAGGAAGGTATAAGGACATGAGGAAATATTTAGCAAAGATAGACTGGAATAACACACTAAAAATAAGACAGCAACAGAATGCTGGAATATATTAAAGAGTGAAATGATGTGCATAGTCGATAAATTTGTACCCTTCAAAAACAAGGGAAACGGTCCAAAAAGAAACACTTATCGAAAGAAGCCATTAGAAAAATTAAGTATAAACAAATGATGTGGAAGTCATATATATGTACGGGAAATGATGAAGACTACAACAGTTATAAAGAAGCACTTAACCAAGCTACAGCTGAAATTAGAAATTCAAAGAGAAGCTATGAACAACAATTAGCTAGTAATATAAAACATGACAGCAAGAGTTTTTATGCGTATTTTCGAAGCAAACAGAAAGTTCAAGCTAAGGTCGGTCCTCTAGAAGATAGTGCTGGAAATATAATATCAGAGGGATTCTTAATGGCAGAAGACCTGAATGAGTACTTTAGTTCAGTGTTTACCAGAGAAGATATTAGTTCACTACCAGTACCAGAGGCTAAGTTCAAGGGGGCAGATTCAGACTATTTAGGACAATTAATTGTAACCCCGGAAATGGTAGCTAAGAAAATAAGGGCTATGAAGGATAATAAATCACCTGGAGTGGATGGGATTCCGCCCAAACTACTATTGGAAATTGTAGGACAAATTAGCGTACCGCTTGCAACAGTTTTCAATTTGTCATTAGAAGAGGGAGTTGGTCCTTTAGAATGGAAAGGGGCAAACATTATACCATTATTTAAAAAAGGTTCGAGAAACAAGTCAGAGAACTATAGACCAGTGAGTTTAATATCAGTGATTTGCATATTATTAGAAAGACTAATTAAAGATCACATGGTGGATTTTGTTGTTAAACAAAACTTGATAAACACATCTCAACATGGTTTTTTAAAGCGAGAACATGCTTAACAAATATGTTATGTTTTTTGGAAAACATCACTAAGTGGGTAGATGAGGGATCACCGGTAGATATCGTCTACTTAGATTTTCAAAAAGTTTTCGACAAAGTATCACATCAAAGATTACTGCTGAAACTAAACGTCCATGGCATAGGAAATGATATAACAAACTGGATAGAACAATGGCTGATTGACAGAAGACAACGTGTAGTAGTTGATGGGGAGGCTTCAAATTGGAAATCGGTATTGAGTGGGGTACCACAGGGATCAGTATTAGGACCTATATTATTCTTAATATATATATCAACGATTTGGATGATGAAATAACAAGCAAGGTGTTGAAATTTGCGGATGATACAAAAGTGTTTAGAAGGATTAAAAGTGATGGAGATAGACAGCAATTACAAGATGATCTTGACAGGTTGATCAAATGGTCTGAAAAGTGGCAAATGCTGTTCAATTTTAGGAAATGTAAATGCCTCCACACAGGACATGGGAACGAAGAGGTAGAATATACTATGGGGGGTACTGTACTAAGTACTACTGTAAAAGAAAATCAAATCCTTGGATTAATTAGGCGAAACCTAACGAATAAGGAAAAAGAGCTAATAATACCACTGTACAAAACAATATTTAGGCCTCATTGAGAATATTGTATTCAAGCGTGGAGGCCATATCGCAGGAAGGACATATATATGCTAGAAAGAGTGCAGAGGAGAGCAACTAAAATGATACCAAAACTGAGGGATCTTAGTTACGAAATACGCCTAAATGCGGATTAACAACACTAGAGACCAGGATATTGAGAGGAGATCAGATAGAAGTGTTTAAAATATTGAATGGGTCGGACTCTCGATAAGCCAAAGGGCTTCCTTGTCCACCTGCCACCTAGAGTTAATTCTCTGGGTGGCAATCTTGTTAAATCTTGTTAAAATCTTGTTGTCGCTACAGTGTTTGCCCTGTGTTAAGCAAGTATAGCCACATAATGAAAATTGGGACAAGTCATTTGTTTCTGCCTTCCATGTTTCGTGTAAACATATAATACTAAATTAAAAATTACTAATGCTTAGGTCCTCTACAAAAGCCTCTAATTCATTAAATTTTGCATTTATCGATTTTATATTAGTGCACAAGATACTAAAGCATTTTGTGTTATTCTGAGCTAATTTGGTAAACGTATCAAAGTCGTAATAAGATAAGCGACGTATTATTTGAGGTTCATCATTTTCAATATCATTTATATTTAGAACATTTATTAAATCATTGTTATGAATACCTCCTAAATATGAGCGGAATGTTTCGTCAAATGCCATGATTTAGTCTGGGTGTTTTCTTTAAAATATGTGTGTAAATTAATTCATGCTCCATTTCAAGATAATATGATTGATTGTGATTCAGTTTATTTTTGACATAGTCATTTGCTAATGTTAATGCTATGTTGTGGTGTGTGTAAATGTATGCGTAAGCTGAGATAGACATCTTGTAGTTTTGTATGAGAACAAGTAAGAAAAAAATGTGGTTACCATCGTGAATACAAGATGGCCCTTTTCTTGGAAGAACATAATATACATTGTATTTAAACGGTGTTTATGCCACATTATTTTGTATGTATGACTGCTGATTATAGCATTTTTTCTGAACGCCACATAGTACTATAACTTCCGTTTTAAATGTTTTTTTAATAATTACTTATATTAATCGATAAGATATAATTAGAAAATAAATTGTGTATTAGACAATAAACAATTTAAGGAAATCACAATTTGGCAGTGAAAGTTTCAGGCTTTTCAAAACCATATACCATTTACGTATATCAGTTTAATTAGTTAATATCCGCCTGAGATCTGATCAGTGAAACACGGCGCTGGGTAAGATCTTCATTGAGAGAGATCGTGTTGTGTATCTTTTCTCCGCGCTATGACTTCCGTTTAAATTCCAAATTTGTAATTACTTACATTAATCGATAAGATATAATTAAATACTAAATTGTATATAAGACAATAAAGAAATCACAATTCGGCAAAGCAAGTATCAAGCTTTTCAAAGTCGCATACCATTTACATATATATCAATTAAGTTCGTCGATATCCGCCTGGGTGCATACCTCCTTGACAGAGTTTGATAGTGTCTTAATCAACTGTCTTTGATCTTCTTGTTTCTCTTTAGTTGTCTACTTGATCTGGCCAGTGCGGCAAGGCGCTGGGTGAGATCTTCATTGACAAAGATCGTGTTGTCGTCGTCTCGCAGTCTGCGACGTTGACGGATGACCGCGTCTCGCACATTTTCATTGTTGAAACGAACAATAACCACGCGGCGCCGATCCCCTCCTGTCGCTGACTTTCTGCTGCCTAGCCTGTGGCTTCGCGCAATGTCCTTAAGTGTGATCGGGGGTCGGGGGTCACTGCCATATTGTCGTTGATTATGGCCAACACTTTGGCCGTAGTGTCCTCCCCCTCTCCGTCCTTTGGTTTTTAACAAGATTTAATACGATTGCCATCCAGAGAATTAACTCTAGATGGCAGGTGGACAAGGAAGCCCTTTGGCTTATCGAGAGTCCAACCCTTTTATCTACATATATCCAGCCCTTCTGAGGTATGTGTCGATTTTATTTTTAAACATATTCACACTACTAGCACCCACACAATCATCAGATAATCTGTTCCATTCATTCACAGTCCTTTGTGAAAATGAGAACTTTCTCACGTCTAATCTACACTGCTCCTTTACTAATGTAACTTCATGTCCTCTAGTCTTTCTATCTTTCTTAACTGAAAAAAACATATTTCTATCAATATTTTCATAACCATTCAATATTTTAAACACTTCTATCTGATCTCCTCTCAGTCTCCTGGTCTCTAGTGTTGTTAAACCACATTCTTTTAGGCGTTTTTCATAACTAAG
This sequence comes from Paraescarpia echinospica, assembly GCA_020002185.1. Taxonomy (NCBI): domain Eukaryota; kingdom Metazoa; phylum Annelida; class Polychaeta; order Sabellida; family Siboglinidae; genus Paraescarpia; species Paraescarpia echinospica. The sequence continues at coordinate 77,035,352 of CM034531.1, forward strand.
ATCCCTCAGTTTTGGTATCATTTTAGTCGCTCTCCTCTGTACTCTTTCTAGCATATCTATGTCCTTCTTGCGGTATGGCCTCCACGCTTGTATACAATATTCTAAATGAGGCCTAACTATTGTTTTGTACAGCGGTATTATTAGTTCTTTTTCTTTATATGCTATATTTCGCCTAATCAATCCAAGGATTTGATTTCCCTTTGAAGCTGCAATTCCACACTGCTCTGAAACCTTCATGTCAGCAGTAATTGTCAGCCCTAAGTCTTTTTCTTTTACAGTAGTACTTAGTACAGTTCCCCCCATTGTATATTCTACATATTCGTTCCCATGTCCTGTGTGAAGGCATTTACATTTCCCAAAATTGAACAACATTTGCAACTTTTCAGACCATTTGATCAACCTGTCTAGATCATCTTGTATATGCTGTCTATCCCCATCACTTTTAATCCTTCTAAACACTTTTGTATCATCTGCAAATGTCAACACCTTGCTAGCTATATCATCGTCCAAATCGTTTATATATATTAAGAATAATATAGGTCCCAGTACTGATCCCTGTGGAACCCCACTCAAAACTGATTTCCAGTTTGAAGCCTCCCCATCAACAACTACCCGTTGTCTTCTGTCAATCAGCCCCTTTTCTATCCAGTTAATTATACCATTTCCTATGCCATGGGCCTTTAGTTTAAGCAGTAATCTCTGATGTGGCACTTTGTCGAAAGCTTTTTGAAAATCTAAGTAGATGATATCTACTGGTGATCCATCATCTACCCACTTAGTGATATCTTCCAAAAAACATAACATATTTGTTAAGCATGACCTCGCTTTTAGAAACCCATGTTGAGATGGGTTTATCAAGTTATGTTTAACAAGAAAATCCACCATGTGATCTTTAATTAGTCTTTCTAATAATTTACAAATCAACGATGTTAAACTAACTGGTCTATAATTATTTGACTTGTTTCTCGAACCTTTTTTAAATAACGGTATAATGTTTGCTTCTTTCCATTCTAAAGGAACCACTCCCTCTTCTAATGACAAGTTGAAAACTGTTGCAAGCGGTATGCTAATTTGTTCTACAATTTCCACTAGTAGTTTGGGTGGAATACCATCCACTCCAGGTGATTTATTTTCCTTCATAGCCCTAATTTTCTTAGCTACCATTTCTGGGGTTACAATTAACTGTCTTAAATAGTCTGATTCTGCCCCCTTGAACTTAGCCTCTGGTACTGGCAGTGAACTAGTGTCTTCTTTATAAATGTTGTAGTCTTCGTCATTTCCAGTACGTCTATATGACTTCCACATCATTTGTTTATACTTAATTTTTCTAATGGCTTCTTTCAATAAGTATTTCTTTCTGGTCCGTTTCCCTTGTTTTTTGAAGGGAACAAATTTATCTACGATGCACTCTATTTCATTCTTTAAGATATTCCAGCATTCTGTTGCTGTCTTATTCTTTAGTGTATTATTCCAGTCTATCTTTGCTAAATATTTCCTCATTTCCTTATATCTTCCTTTGTGGAAATTTCTCCTGAACTGCTTTTTATTATTTCTTTCTGAATTTACTTTGATGGGAAAATATATCTGGCAGTGATCACTACTTCCCAGAGGCTCACATAATTTAACATTGTCAACTAATTCATTCTGTGAGGACAAAACTAAGTCTAACACTTTCTCTCCCCTGGTTGGTTCTAGCACATGTTGAGAAAGGAAACTATCTTGTACTAAAACTAAAAACTTGTGGTCCTCACTACCCATACTCTGTAGAGATTTCCATTTTATATGCCCATGGTTAAAATCCCCCATAATAACACAGTCCCGTTTGCTCACTTCCCTTATAGCGTTTTGTATTTTTTCATTCTCTTCTATGCTTATGTTTGGACTTCGATAAACTAATCCAACCGTTAACGTTGAGTTTCCTGTAACTATGTTACACCAAACAGCTTCTTCGTAATCTGCTTCTCTGTCTAATTTTATTTCATAAGCCTGGATAGATTCTTTAATATATAAAATAACTCCACCTCCCCTTCTTCCTATTCTATCTTTCCTAAACATTACATATCCTGTCAGTCCCAATTCGGCATCTGATAAATCGGTGGTTGCCCATGATTCGGTTATACCTATTATGTGAGGGTCAATATCTTCTACCATAATGTTTAGTTCATTTCTTTTGTTTACTATACTCCTTGCATTTAAACAAACACATTTATATCCAGCTTCAGAACAGTTTTCCAGACTGTTCTTTGCTGAATAATGTTTGCTGTCTTTATTTATGCCTCCAGTTTCAAGCTTCTCTGCGAGTCCCCCCTGCGAATTTAGTTTAAATAGATGCAACCTGTCCCACTATCAACAGATCGCAGCAGATTCTCTGAGAATACTGCTGCCCCCTTTCCACTTAGGAGGCCATCTCTCATGTACATGTACATATCTTCTCTCCCAACAAAGTACCCCCATAAATCTAGGAATCCCACGCCCTCTTCCTCACACATCTGCTCAACTAGTGCGTTGATCGCCATCCTCTTACAGTTTCTGTATATTGCCCCCCTTCCTCCCATTACTGGCAAAATTCCTGACAGAATAACCTGTTCCACTCTTGTCTTCTTTAGCTTCCTCACTAGATGTCTGTACTTCTGAACTATCCCAGTTGTTCCCTCCTTGTCTGCATTGTTTGTCCCAACGTGTACTAGTATAGACCCTCCCTTGCCATGCCCCAATACCTTCTCTACCCTTTCGGTCACATGCTCTATCCTAGCCCCCGGTAGACATACAACAACATCCTTCCCCTCGCATATAGTCTTGTCTGTTTTTCTCAGAATTGAATCGCCCATAAACACTCTCTCTTTTCTCCTTGCCCCCTCAATCACTGCCTTGGAGTAGCTCCTCCGGTTTGCAGATGTCTGGTTGTTGTCTTTTCCTCTTGTCGTCTTCTCTCCTGTCACATTCCTTTCCTTCTTTCCTGTCGCGTTTTCTCTTGTCCCCTTTCCTCCTGTCATCTTCTCTTCTAGCACATTTACTCTCACTTCCTTTCGTCCCTTCTTCTTTCCTCCCATCACATTTTCTTCTCTCCTCTCCCGTCCCTTTTCCCCGGCTACCTCCTTCACTCCGGTAACTTTCTCCCCTGTCACCTTCACGCCTGTCATGTTTTCTGTTTTTTCCTGAACACTATGTCTTCTTCCATCAGTCTTCTGTCTCACAGTCTTACCAACTGCCTCTGTGGTATCTACCTCTTCACCACCTGTATCGCTGTCGTGTCTCTCCTCGTTCTCTACAGTCTGACTACCTGCTGATCTATCCCCACTGGCCCGTTTTCTCTTCCTCTGCCGAACACTTTTCCTCCGTCCCTCTGTTTTCTCAATGTCTTGTTCCTTCACACCGGTCACCTTCCTTCCTCTCAGTCTCCTTTCTTCAGTCTCCGTGTCACAACTCTGCTCCTTCCGTGTTGTAGAATTCTCAACTCTCTCCGCGCCATCCCTCTCTGCTCCATCTATTTCTATGTTGAGTCTCGCCTCCATCTCCTTCACTATATCCGTCAACTTACACACCTCCTTCATCAGACATTCCACCCTCAAACACCCCATACACCGAAATGTGAATCCGTCATCTTTGGTCTCTGCCCATGATTTTGGACAGCCAGACAACGCAAAATCCACCCAGCTCTGGCAGTCGTTGCAAACTAGGTGTCGTTTTGCCCTGAGTTGCCGCTTGCAAGGTGCCATATCAGAATTTATTTATGTTCAAAGTAGTTTTTTATGTAGTCTTTGAAAAGACTTTTCTGTGTACAATTTACACCAGATTGTTTAAGTTATAGTTAGTTATATTTGTTAACACACAGTGACACACCGTGCCTTACCTAGTTACGATGTCGATGACAATGTATTCAAGTTAGGCTTAGATACAAGGTAGTCTTTACAAAGACTGTTTCCTGTGTACTATTATACACTTTAAAAGATTGTTATTTCAGGTTTTAATTACTAATCTAACTACACCGATTATCTCAAATAACGCTATTCTATTGTCGTTCACGGTACGCTAACTTCGCCAGTGACCTACTTTGTAAACAACGTTCCGATTACATTAACTTCCCCAATTATCGCTCGCAAATCGGCTACTTTTAATCTACCCTAGATTACTCCCTCTAGCTAACTTTTAACAAAAAATATTGCTTAATTTATATCTATAATTACGTTATGTATGCTATACGCTCAATAATATCACTTATCTTGATCAAATATCCTTATATTTTCGCAAGTTTGCTGCACCAAATTCAAATCAATTCACCACCGGAAGTCCCAAAAATTTGTTATGTCATGAATACCATGGAACCTTAAATTCCCTCTTCGCGAATACTGTTCAACATTGTCACAATGGAACTCCAAATCAGATACCTTTCTTTCCAGGGTAACAATTCTGTCCTCCTTTGCGTTCAGTTTTTTTGTCAGGTCAGCGATGGTCGTTGTCAGCGCGTCAATCTTTTTTGCCAGCACTTCGGGGAACAGGGCCGTTTTTAGTTTTTTCAACGCCACGTCGTCGTTTAACAGTTCAACGATGCGCATTAGCATTGCGTCGGTGTCCGGCACCTCACTCGCCCTATCACTGGCAGACCCACATGTTGTAGGCATAGTTCAATTGTTGATATCTCTCCCACGAGAAACACGCCACGTTAAGCAGCGGCAGCCATCTTGCAAAGAAAGTACATCAGACACAACATTATACAAACTATTAACAATACTCCATACATTATCCTTGATAACATTTATACACATAGTTTATATGGTTTTTCCACTTATAAAAAAAATTACTTTATCAAGAACTATGAATCATGTTGTCATATTTCTAACTGTTACATCTGTCATTCTTAAACTAGACATGACTTTGCATTTGTTTAAACTAATTTATGTATTATACTATAATATACTATACTAAACATGCTATGTTTACACATATATGTATGCATATATAGTTGATCACGTGATAATCATATATGTTACATCAGTGGGGTGGCTCCCATGATAGCGGCATATAATTGTCTTAACGGGAGCCTCCCTAACCTTACAATGAATTTTATATTGTAGTTTATGTACTTATGATGGTCAAAATAAATGCTGTCTGTCTGTCTGTACTTCCGTGAGGCTTTAGGGTCCTTACGTATAGTAAGTATAGTATCGTGACCTTAGTCTTTACTGTCGTTCACAATGCATTTATTTAAGCAACTAATTGTCACGTTTAAGTTGATATTCAGCAAAGTAGACGCGTCTCATACAAGTGGATGCAAGGTCCACTTTCATTGGACAGAGACGCTATCTGGCAGGTGGGCGACAGGGTAAGTTTTTAAGACTTATTTTCGTACAAGCCTTTTAGGTTATGTTAAATTTCATACTCGCATCTATTTTTAATGTTATATACAAAAATCACGTCGTGACATTAAATGATAATTCAATGACATTAAACTAACTGTTACAAGGTCGATAAAATCCGACTTAGCGTAAATGAACGACTTTCGTCAGCGCGTCGACATGAACAGCTTTGGAAGTGGAGGTCGCAGTTTTTGCGTCAGTAAATAAAACGGGATGTAATTTTCTAGAGAGGGTGTTTATAAAAAAAAACACTTACCTGGCGACGGCCCTCTACTGTGTCCACGTTTTGTGTCAACTACACTACCAGTGCATATATAATATTTCTTTGATAATTCGGCTGTGATCGTTTCCCTTCGTAAGGTCTCCGTATGTCATCGTTGGAAGTACGCATGAGTTGAAGATTTGTCTCTTCAAGCAGGTTCCAAAGTTACCCATGAAGATGTCGCGGTGTTTGGCGAATGCTGTCCAGCTCTATCTGCGTAGTGTTGATATATATATATATATATATATATCGGTGTGTCATTTTCTAGCATCACTTTTGTCTTCGAGATGTTCATCTTGAGACCTTGTTTTTCACTTTCATCAGCTAGCTCCTGCAGCATGTTTTTTAGTTCTTGCGGTGCAGTATCACATATGAGTATGTCGTCGGCGAAGCGAAGATGGCTGAGATATTCTCCGTCTATCATCAAGCCTCTGGTTTCTCAGGTCAGTCTTCGGAATATGCTTTCGAGTGTTGCCGTACTCCTCTCTTGATGTTGATCTTGTTGCTCTTTTTATGTAGGTGGACTGTCGCCGAGCTGTTGATGTAGATGTCTTTCAGGAGATCGATGTACACATCTTCTATCTCCTGTTCTTGAAGGGAGGTCAGTATTGTTTGAGTTTGCACCGAGTTGAAAGTCTTCTCGTAGTCAACGAAAACGATGCAGAGCGGAATATTATATTCTCGGCACTTCTCTTTCAGTTGGTTTACGACGTGTATGTGGTCTGTCGTTGAGTAACTGCTTCTGAATCCTGCTTGCTCTCGTGGTTGGTTTTCGTCCAGTGTCTTCTCTAGTCTATCCGTTAGTATCTTTGTGAATAATTTCAATATATCTATAGCTACCATCCGAACTGAAGAAAGTGTTGTTCTCAGATTAATCGACCATGCAACAGTTTATACTTCGCAAGTGGCACGTTAGGCGGCCAGTAGGTAAGCGATTTGATGATAAATATACAGCAGCCCAAGTGAAACACCCGCCAAGTCAGATGATTTGGGGTGCCATGTCATGTTTTGGCCCTTCTGGTCTGTATTTTATTCCACCTAACACCACTATGAATGGACCTAGATACGTGGAGTTGCTGAAGGAGAAGCTGAAACTGCATATGGACATCCACAAATGTACGTTTTCATGCAAGATGGCGCTCCTTGTCACCGATCCACTGATTTCCTCAAGAAGAACAAAATCTCCGTGCTGGAATGGCCTTGGAACAGCCCAGATCTAAATCCCATTGAGAACCTGTGGACTATAATGAAGGATAAGGTGGCAGACAAACAACTATCAAGCGCTCAAAACTTGAAACAAGCTATCAAGGACGTTTGGGTCACCGAAATCACCTAGGAGTACTGCGAATCTCTGGTTTCTAGCAGGCCACGTCGCATCCAGGCGGTCATTGACAGCAAAGGAGGCCACACTAAATACTGAAAAGTAGAGACACTGACACTCTTGGACGACATAAAGTTTCATATTATGTTGTACTACGTTTATTTGGCGAAATAAACTGATATAATGTTATGTGAAGGCCAAAAAATCATAATTTTGTCAAATTTCTTCAAAAAATCGTGCCTGGTCTTAATCTTTTGCAAATGACTGTATGTGTGTGTGTGTGTGTGTGTGTGTGTGTGTGTGTGTGTGTGTGTGTGTGTGTGTGTGTGTGTGTGTGTGTGTGTGTGTGTGTGTGTGTGTGTGTGTCAATCATTCAGTCTCTCTCTCAATCTCACCCAATCTCTCTTAATCTCTCCCAATCTTTCTCAATGTCCTTCTCTCTCTTTGCTAAATATATTTGTATGTGCAACAACACACATTCTAAAAAAAAGATATATATAGTTGTATTTAATTATTGTTGTTTAAATAACAACACTTCAAAATGGAATAATAAACAATAATTAAGCGTGTGTCTCACACACACACACACGCACACACACACACACACACACACACACACACACACACACACACACACACACACACACACACACACACACACACACACACACACACACACTCACACACACACATACTCACACATACGATGATGACAATGAAAACAAACAACAACAATAACAACACACAACGCAGGTTTCAACGTCAACGGATTGCAATGGGATATAACAATGGGATATAACAATGGGATATAACAATGGGATATAACAATGGGATATAACAATTGCGGAGGCTGCTTTAATGTTTCAAAGACACATTGGAAGCAAACGTCATTCTTCACTTGTAGAGTTATTGCATGTAGGAGATCCTATTGCATTTTGTCTTGTCTGGTGTTATGTGATGCAATATAAAGTGTGTATTGTTGCAAGCTAATGCATGTAATAGTTGCCGAAATCATTTAGTCATGCCACACATTCGGAACCTCACACAGGACATGTTATAGTAGAATGATATAATTTAATAAGTTGTTTATCAAGTTACTCAGTGTCTATTATTGGCAGGAAGTTCGGGGAATTAGTTGTCTACAATGTTAGAACATCGCGACCACCTCAAACATCTAAACCAACCGGAGTCAGCTATACTGCCAACAGTGCGCGTCTGTAATAGGGATGTTTTGTGGCCAATTACACTAATTTCGGGTTTATTTTAATGGCACTATTTGGCTGCTAGAATGTCTTAGACATAGCTAGTACCGTAATTAACATTATATTAAAATGTGTTCCAGGCAGCTTCGCTAGATCATTATTACCTTTACTAGCACCAATTTATCTATCAAACCATATGAACTCCACGCCCGATCTCAATATATGCTATTCGCTACATCAATTAATTTTCATATCCACTGGCCACCGATAGGCCAAATCTGGGTTGGATGTTTGCAGTCGACAAGACATAGCAATTGCTCCCTGCGACAGTTACTGCGACATTCGGCTATTTCTTCGTAGATGGACCAGTGGACCACTCCACAGGCTTCTATGCAGAAGGCGTCATAGGTCGTTTCGCATTTCTCCTCACACGTCACTGCGTTGGCGCCATGGCAACGCGTCGTCACGGTAACAGTCACCAGCAATGCGATCACCTGAAGTCCGTAGAACACAAACACATTTTCATAGTAAACGTGCTGTTACCCGATTAATGTATATGTGACTAGGTAATAAAAACCTTTTCTGATTATGAGGGAAATTACTGATACTGAGCACTAAATATCAATAGTGACGTTAAACTCACTAGTCTATAGTTCTCTGAAACAAGTCAGAGAACTAAAGACCAGTGAGATTTTCTTGTTAAACAAAACTTGTTAAACCCATCTCAACATGGGTTTCTAAAAGCGAGGTCATGCTTAACAAATAAGGTATGTTTTTGGAAGATATCACTAAGTGGGTAGACGAGGGATCACCAATAGATATCATCTACTTAAATTTTCAGAAAGCTTTCGACAAAATGTCACATCAAAGATTACTGCTTAAACTAAATGACCATGGCATAGGAAATGGTTTAATTAACTGGATAGGAAAATGGCTAATTGACAGAAGACAACGGGTAGTAGTTGATGGGGAGGCTACAAACTGGAAATCAGTTTTGAGTGGGGTGCCACATGGATCAGTACTGGGACATATATAGTAAAAAAGACTTAGGGTTAACCAGTAGTGCTGATATGAAGGTTTCAGAGCAGTGGATTAATTAGGCGAAATATAACGTTGTCAACAACATTGACATTCTTACGCCGACATTAGCTACAACCATCAACATGTCGCTCGTGTCCTGGTCCGTGCCGGCCAACTTCAAACATGCTGTGATCACACCTCTATTAAAGAAACCAAACCTTGATTTAGACTCGATGAAAAACTACCAGCCTATCGAACTTGTCATTTGTTTCAAAGTTACTGGAGCGCTACGTAGCAGTCCAACTTCGCCAGCATCTAGACAATTTGATGGACATTTTCCAAAATGAGACACTGAGACAGCACTGGTGCGCATTCAGAATGACCACCTCCTTTCCCTTGACAAAAGAAAAGGTGTGCTGGCAGTGCTGCTCGATATGAGTGCGGCGTTTAATACTGTTGACTACTCGATGTTAATCAACCAGCTGCGCAGCGTAGGCATTGAAGGTATCGCACTGAAATGGCTGGAGTCATACCTGTCGAACCGGACTTAGTCAGTGTGCATTAGTGGCCACAACTCACATAGAACATTGATCGAGTCTGACATCCCACAGGGGTCTGTGCTAGGCCCAATCCTCTTCTCCATCTACACTCTGCCAGTGGATGATATTTTCAGAAGGCACAACCTGCAATACCATCTTCATGCAGGTGACGCCCAACTGTATGTTGACCTGAGTGGAACGCGGGATGGAGAAGCCGCTGTTGCGGTTGACCGCATCGAGCAATGCATCGAAGAAGCGTAGCAATGGATGTCAGACCACAATCTACTGCTGAACGAAAACAAGACCGAGGTTATTATCATCACGGCACCAAATCGTAAACACCTGCATGACGTTTCGTGTGTTAGTGTATGCGGATTCAACACTGTTCCGTCACCGACCATCCGCAACATCGGGATTACAATCGACTCTGGACTAACAATGTCGTTACACATGTCACGGATGTGCAAGTCAGCGTAGTACTACCTCTACGCAATTTCAAAAATAAGACATTGTCTTACTACTGATGCGGGTAAGACACTAGTCCACGCCCTGGTGACATCGCGGCTGGACTACAGTTACGCGGTCCTGTACGGCATCACTGGGGCACTTACGAACAAATTGCAGATGGTACAGAACTCGGTGGCAAGACTTATCTCAAGACACCGAAAGCACCAGCACATAACACCTGTGCTGGTCGAACTGCACTGGTTTCCAGATCGTTGGCGTATCCAGTACAAACTGCTGGTCCTTGTTTTCACGGGTTTATATGGTCTTGCTCCAGCGTATATCCAAGATCTTATAATACCGTATAGGCCCACCCGCAACCTCAGATCTGCTGGTCTACATCTGCTTGTAGTCCCGCACTACAACTTAGAGGGCTATGGCAGACAAACTTTCTCCGTGTCTGGACATACGCTCTGAAACGCTCTGCCAATAAACGTTCGTCAAACAGACACTTTGAATAAATTCAAAACTTGCCGTAAAACGTATCTATTTACGCAGGCGTACTTCGACTGACGAACTGTGCTGCAGGACACTTTTTATGAACATGTATTTAATCAATTAATTTATTTATATTATATAATATATTTTAATTTATTTATCTTTTAATACAATTTTATATATTATAATATATAATCTTTTATTTAATTATCTTAATATTTGTGCAAATATGTCATGTATTTTAGTCACATTATATATATATATATATACAATCTTGTAAATCTTAATAATTATTATATTTACCGGCGTCCTTATACATATATATTCTTACATTTGTTTTCATGTACGTTTTATAATGTGTGTACGCGCCTATGAACGGGCTAGTCCCGGAGATATGGCGCTATAGAAATACTAGTAATAATAATACTAATAACGTATAAGGAAAAATAGATAATAATACCGCTGTACAAAACAATATTTAGGCCTCATTTAGAATATTGTATTCAAGCGTGGAGGCCATATCGCAGGAAGGATATAGATATGGTAGAAAGAGTACAGAGGAGAGCAACTAAACTTAAACCAAACTGAGGGATCTTAGTTACGAAATACGCCTAAACGATTGTGGTTTAACAACACTAGAGACCAGGAGTTTGAAAAGAGATCAGATAGAAGTGTTTAAGATATTGAATAGTTATGAAAATATTGATAGAAATATAATTTTTTCTCAGTTAAGAAAGATAGAAGGACCAGAGGACATGAAGTTACATTAGTAAAGGAGCAGTGTAGATTATATATAAGAAAGTTCTCATTCTCACAAAGGTGACGTGTTGGTGCTAGTAGCGTGAATATGTTTAAAAATAAAATCGACACATACCTTAAAAGGGCGGGATATACGCAGATACAAAGTATTGGACTCTCGATAAGCCAAAAGGCTTCCTTGTCCACCTGTCATCTAGAGTTAATTTGTTGGATGGCAACCTTATTAAATCTTGTTAAATAGCTGACCAAAACAATTTAACGTGATAGTTTTGCTCGCTTATAATAATACTATTAATAATAATAATACTTGTAACTATGTTTTTCAACTTTATTTTATAATTGTACTTATTCGTTGACGTAATATGCACGTATATGTATAATGTCAACAGTCGTCAGTGTAATTCTAAATAATATGTAAATCACCGCTATAATATCACTGCATCCAAGGTGACACGACTGTGCAACCCATAATCTACGAGTTGGGATTGCATTTCTGGTCATTTGCTTTTCTACAATACAGCGATAGTATGGCCGTGGTCATGGCACATTCACAAACGTATTGCAATAGTACTAAAATAGCAATACCATAGTATCATACAGCCGCTACAAAACTATCACAGTAGCAACACTATCCCAAACACTCACACCTACTAGCTATAAAAAAAATGACGAGACCCTGGAAGTACAAAGGTTTGAAGGTTATTAGGATACAGTAAGGCGTACTTACAGCAAAATTCATATCGCCAGACATAAATTATTTAGAATTTGTACGTCGGCTGTATTCCTTGTATATTCTACAATAGACACATTGGTAATCACGCAGGTGTGAAATGCAAAATACCATAATTGAAACATATGTTTCGGAACTCATTACGTCTTTCATTCCTAGTGTATGTAAAAGTTTTCATGTCTATTCTCTAACGCTCAGAAAATGTGTTCCTTACATAATGAACAACCTCTTGAAAGAAGCAATATTTAAATAAGTGCCGTTCAACCCTACACATTTTGTCAATGCGTGTACGCATGCAGGTAGGCATGTGAGAATGTACGTATGTATGTACGTATGTATGTATGTATACACACACACACACACACACACATACATATATATATATATACGATCTGAGATAACGTGCCCCCTTATATAATGAACAACCTCTTGAAAGAAGCAATATTTATATAATTGCCGTTCAGCCCTACACTTTTTGTCAATGTGTACTCATGCAGGTATGCATGTAGGAATGTACGTATGTATGTACGTACGTATGTATGTATGTACGTATGTATGTATGTATGTATGTATGTATGTAATTAAAATTATATATATATATATTACATATATATGATATATTACATATGTATATATATTACACACACACACACACACACACACACACACACACACACACACACACACACACATATGTGTGTGTGAATGTATATATATATATATATATATATATATATATATAGGTACATATATACACATGTGTAATATACAAACATATGACACGACGTTAACCTTTGTATACATAACGTTACTTACAAATGTCACGTCTGGTTTCCATAGGTTGGCCCTGAGTGCTACGGTATGTATGTAAAAAAAAAAAATAGAACACTAGGCTTTATATTTTATATTATAGGTATGTTGCATATTATTGTGTACCTGTAACTAAAACGCAGTTGGTGATTGTACGCAGATGCGCAGGATCTCGCAGTAGGATCTCATGCAGGGACCATATCACCAATGAAAAAGTCCCTTACAGAATTTAAAAACAAGAAACCGGACCCATTGAAGACCTCCTGACGACAGTCAAGAAACAAAAGCTGAAGTGGCACGGTCATGTTACTAGATCAATCAGCTCTGCAAAAACCATCCTGCAAGGCACACTGCCAGATAGAAGAAAGAGAGGGATACAGAAGAAGGGATTGGAAGACAAGATCCAAGAGTCGCCTGGCGTGACCTTCTGATCTCCCAGAGGGCGGCAGAAAATCTAAAGAGATGGCTGGAGATGTCATGTCATCGGTGGTGCCCCAACTACCGCCTGGTTATTGTACTGTGAGTGAGTGAGTGAAGACGCATTTATTCGAATAAGTTGTTGTTGCGTCACACACTTGAGTATGTTCTAAAACGTATTAAAAGTACCATCGTCAAGATTTTATGAGCAGTTATTGAGCACTTGAAATATGCATAAATATATTAATTTAAAACTAGATGTACCATTGTCAATTAAGTTTAAATGCAAAATTCAAGAAGTTACATTATTACAAATGAATCAATATCACACTAGTGACACACCATCTAAAACGACGTGCAAACGTATTAGGCCACGTGATTGCTAGGAATGTCATCCTCAAAGTGCAAGGAGACTGGAATATTAAGTTTGGCCCAGACGCATACCAACACTGGGCAGGAATAGTAGGAAAATTCGGACTTGGAACGACCAACAACAGAGGTTTGAAACTTCTCGAATTTGCTCAGAGCCATCGATTCACCCTTGCCAACACGTTACACCCCCACAAACTTTCCAGAACCACAATATGGCATACTCCAAACGGTCTTGTTCACAATCAGATTGATTACATACTGGTCTCACAACGCTTCAAATCCAGCATCAATAAGGCAAACACAAGGACATTCCCTGGCGCCGATATTGGCAGTGACCATGATTTTATGCTCACAACCATCAAATTGGGGCTGAAAACAATGCGCTTTCAAATAAATCCTCGCATTCGATTTGACCTCGAGAAACTCAAAGACCCGAAAATCGCAGTAGAGTTTCAGGCACAGATAGGCGGGAAGCATGCAGCCCTCAGCTGCCTGGACAGCGGTGTCAACATCCTCGCTAAGGATGTTAAAGTGGTGTTACTCGAAACAGCTGACGAGATGCTTGGGAGGCAGAGGAAGAAGAACCAGCCTTGGGTCTCATATGAAATTCTTCACCTATGCGACAAGAGAAGGGACTTGAAGCAGCGGAAGCATACTTCTCTCGAAGTATGGACACAATATAGCATGGTGAATAAAGAAGTAAAGAAGAAAATGAAAGAGGCGAAAGAGGATTGGATCGAGGACAGATGCACGGGCATTGAACAAGGAATAACTGCAGGACGCAGCAAAAAGGCCTTTGACACTCTCAAGATTCTAAACAAGACCAACAGCACAAGGCAACAGCCATAGAAGACATTAATGGAAATCTCCTGACAGAAACCAGTATTGAATCGGTGGACAGAGTACTGCAATGATCTCTACAACTACAACCTCCAGCCAGACACCAGTATTCCCCGTACATTCCAGACCCAGAATAGAGAACCGCTACGCCTACCTCTCCTAATGGAATAGGTTGTAGAAGCAGTGAGACGGCTGAAATCGGGAAATTCACCTGGGGTGGACAACATCCCCGCAGAACTGCTGAAAAAGGGAGGCGAAGCAACAACAACAATCGTCACAGTTCTATGTCAGAAGATTTGGGAGACCAAAGAATGGCCACAGGAGTGGAAACGGTCGTTCGTCATTCCTCTGCCCAAGAAAGGGAACCTCAGACAGTGCAAGCACTATCGCACAGTTAGCCTAATCAGCCATCCCAGCAAGATGCTCAGAGTAATTCTCAACCGGTTTAAATCTATGGTAGAAGAACTTCTAGCTGAAGAGCAAGCAGGTTTCAGAGCGGGGAGGAGCACAGTAGAGCAGATGTTCAACACCAGAGTCATCATAGAGAACCATCTACAACATTTAACAAGATTTAACAAGATTGCACCCAGAAAGTTAACTCTAGATGGCATATGGACAAGGAAGCCTTTTGGCTTATCGAGAGTCCAATACTTTTTTTATCTATGTGTATCCCGCCCTTTTAAGGTACGTGTCGATTTTATTTTAAAACATATTCACGCTACTAGCACCAACACAATCAGCAAATAATCCGTTCCAATCATTTACAGTCCTTTGTGAGAATGAGAACTTTCTTATATCTAATCTACACTGCTCCTTTGCTAATGTAACTTCATGTCCTCTAGTCCTTCTATCTTTCCTAACTGAGAAAAATATCTCTATCAATATTTTCATAACCATTCATTATTTTAAACATTTCTATCTGATCTCCTCTCAATCTCCTGGTCTCCAGTGTTGTTAAACTACATTCTTTTAGGCGAATTTCATAACTATTATCCCTCAGTTTTGGTATAATTTTAGTCGCTCTCTTCTGTACTCTTTCTAGCATTCTAGCACGCTTGTATACAATATTCTAAAAGAGGCGTCACTATTGTTTTTTACAGCGGTATTATTAGCTCCTTTTCCTGACACGTTATGTTTCGCCTAATTAATCCAAGGATTTGATTTCCCTTTGAAGCGGCAATACCGCACTGCTCTGAAACCTTCATATCAGCACTAATGGTTAGTCCTAAGTCCTTTTCTTTTACAGTAGTACTTAGTACAGAATCTCCCATTGTATATTGTACATCTTCGTTCCCATGTCCTGTGTGGAGGCATTTACATTTCCATAAATTGAACAACATTTGCCATTTTTTAGACCATTTTATCAATCTGTCAAGATCATCTTGTAAATGTTGTCTATCTTCATCACATTTAATCCTTCTAAACAATTTTTTTATCATCCGCAAATTTCAACACCTTATTTGTTATACTTACTTACTTACTTACTGCTCCCGTAACCCGCCTGGGTCATAGGGGCGCTGAATTGCTGAATGTTTCACCAGTCGACACCAGTCTTCACGGTTGTGTGCTAATGTCTGAGTTTCTGCAAAGGTCTTCCCAGTCCATTCTGAAATATTATCTGACCATCTCTTCCTCTGTCTTCCCTGACTTCTTTACCCCGACACTGTTCCTTGTAGTATTGTTTATGTGAGCTCGCTTGATCGTGTTACATAATCTCAGTTTCCTCTTTTTTATTGTGGTCAGCAGGTCTTCATAATATCCCAAATGTTGAGTGGTGTTTTTTTCTGATTTAATCGTTGGTGATGTGGTCCGTGTAGGAAATACCGATGATTCTTCGGTAGCATTTCATTTCCTAAAGGACTAGAGGACATGAAGTTACATTAGCAAAGGAGCAGTGTAGATTAGATATAAGAAAGTTCTCATTCTCACAAAGGACTGTAAATGATTGGAACGGATTATTTGCTGATTGTGTTGGTGCTAGTAGCGTGAATATGTTTTAAAATAAAATCGACACGTACCTTAAAAGGGCGGGATACACATAGATAAAAAAGTATTGGACTCTCGATAAGCCAAAAGGCTTCCTTGTCCATATGCCATCTAGAGTTAACTTTCTGGGTGCAATCTTGTTAAATCTTGTTAAATGTTGTAGATGGTTCTCTATGATGACTCTGGTGTTGAACATCTGCTCTACTGTGCTCCTCCCCGCTCTGAAACCTGCTTGCTCTTCAGCTAGAAGTTCTTCTACCATAGATTTCAACCGGTTGATAATTACTCTGAGCATCTTGCTGGGATGGCTGATTAGGCTAACTGTGCGATAGTGCTTGCACTGTCTGAGGTTCCCTTTCTTGGGCAGAGGAATGACGAACGACCGTTTCCACTCCTGTGGCCATTCTTTGGTCTCCCAAATCTTCTGACATAGAACTGTGACGATTGTTGTTGTTGCTTCGCCTCCCTTTTTCAGCAGTTCTGCGGGGATGTTGTCCACCCCAGGTGAATTTCCCGATTTCAGCCGTCTCACTGCTTCTACAACCTATTCCATTAGGAGAGGTAGGCGTAGCGGTTCTCTATTCTGGGTCTGGAATGTACGGGGAATACTGGTGTCTGGCTGGAGGTTGTAGTTGTAGAGATCATTGCAGTACTCTGTCCACCGATTCAATACTGGTTTCTGTCAGGAGATTTCCATTAATGTCTTCTATGGCTGTTGCCTTGTGCTGTTGGTCTTGTTTAGAATCTTGAGAGTGTCAAAGGCCTTTTTGCTGCGTCCTGCAGTTATTCCTTGTTCAATGCCCGTGCATCTGTCCTCGATCCAATCCTCTTTCGCCTCTTTCATTTTCTTCTTTACTTCTTTATTCACCATGCTATATTGTGTCCATACTTCGAGAGAAGTATGCTTCCGCTGCTTCAAGTCCCTTCTCTTGTCGCATAGGTGAAGAATTTCATATGAGACCCAAGGCTGGTTCTTCTTCCTCTGCCTCCCAAGCATCTCGTCAGCTGTTTCGAGTAACACCACTTTAACATCCTTAGCGAGGATGTTGACACCGCTGTCCAGGCAGCTGAGGGCTGCATGCTTCCCGCCTATCTGTGCCTGAAACTCTACTGCGATTTTCGGGTCTTTGAGTTTCTCGAGGTCAAATCGAATGCGAGGATTTATTTGAAAGCGCATTGTTTTCAGCCCCAATTTGATGGTTGTGAGCATAAAATCATGGTCACTGCCAATATCGGCGCCAGGGAATGTCCTTGTGTTTGCCTTATTGATGCTGGATTTGAAGCGTTGTGAGACCAGTATGTAATCAATCTGATTGTGAACAAGACCGTTTGGAGTATGCCATATTGTGGTTCTGGAAAGTTTGTGGGGGTGTAACGTGTTGGCAAGGGTGAATCGATGGCTCTGAGCAAATTCGAGAAGTTTCAAACCTCTGTTGTTGGTCGTTCCAAGTCCGAATTTTCCTACTATTCCTGCCCAGTGTTGGTATGCGTCTGGGCCAAACTTAATATTCCAGTCTCCTTGCACTATGAGGATGACATTCCTAGCAATCACGTGGCCTAATACGTTTGCACGTCGTTTTAGATGGTGTGTCACTAGTGTGATATTGATTCATTTGTAATAATGTAACTTCTTGAATTTTGCATTTAAACTTAATTGACAATGGTACATCTAGTTTTAAATTAATATATTTATGCATATTTCAAGTGCTCAATAACTGCTCATAAAATCTTGACGATGGTACTTTTAATACGTTTTAGAACATACTCAAGTGTGTGACGCAACAACAACTTATTCGAATAAATGCGTCTTCACTCACTCACTCACAGTACAATAACCAGGCGGTAGTTGGGGCACCACCGATGACATGACATCTCCAGCCATCTCTTTAGATTTTCTGCCGCCCTCTGGGAGATCAGAAGGTCACGCCAGGCGACTCTTGGATCTTGTCTTCCAATCCCTTCTTCTGTATCCCTCTCTTTCTTCTATCTGGCAGTGTGCCTTGCAGGATGGTTTTTGCAGAGCTGATTGATCTAGTAACATGACCGTGCCACTTCAGCTTTTGTTTCTTGACTGTCGTCAGGAGGTCTTCAATGGGTCCGGTTTCTTGTTTTTAAATTCTGTAAGGGACTTTTTCATTGGTGATATGGTCCCTGCATGAGATCCTACTGCGAGATCCTGCGCATCTGCGTACAATCACCAACTGCGTTTTAGTTACAGGTACACAATAATATGCAACATACCTATAATATAAAATATAAAGCCTAGTGTTCTATTGTTTTTTTTTTACATACATACCGTAGCACTCAGGGCCAACCTATGGAAACCAGACGTGACATTTGTAAGTAACGTTATGTATACAAAGGTTAACGTCGTGTCATATGTTTGTATATTACACATGTGTATATATGTACCTATATATATATATATATATATATATATATACATTCACACACACATATGTGTGTGTGTGTGTGTGCGTGTGTGTGTGTGTGTGTGTGTGTGTGTGTGTGTAATATATATACATATGTAATATATCATATATATGTAATATATATATATATAATTTTAATTACATACATACATACATACATACATACATACGTACGTACATACTTACATACGTACATACATACGTACATTCCTACATGCATACCTGCATGAGTACACATTGACAAAAAGTGTAGGGCTGAACGGCAATTATATAAATATTGCTTCTTTCAAGAGGTTGTTCATTATATAAGGGGGCACGTTATCTCAGATCGTATATATATATATATGTATGTGTGTGTGTGTGTGTGTGTGTGTATACATACATACATACGTACATACATACGTACATTCTCACATGCCTACCTGCATGCGTACACGCATTGACAAAATGTGTAGGGTTGAACGGCACTTATTTAAATATTGCTTCTTTCAAGAGGTTGTTCATTATGTAAGGAACACATTTTCTGAGCGTTAGAGAATAGACATGAAAACTTTTACATACACTAGGAATGAAAGACGTAATGAGTTCCGAAACATATGTTTCAATTATGGTATTTTGCATTTCACACCTGCGTGATTACCAATGTGTCTATTGTAGAATATACAAGGAATACAGCCGACGTACAAATTCTAAATAATTTATGTCTGGCGATATGAATTTTGCTGTAAGTACGCCTTACTGTATCCTAATAACCTTCAAACCTTTGTACTTCCAGGGTCTCGTCATTTTTTTTATAGCTAGTAGGTGTGAGTGTTTGGGATAGTGTTGCTACTGTGATAGTTTTGTAGCGGCTGTATGATACTATGGTATTGCTATTTTAGTACTATTGCAATACGTTTGTGAATGTGCCATGACCACGGCCATACTATCGCTGTATTGTAGAAAAGCAAATGACCAGAAATGCAATCCCAACTCGTAGATTATGGGTTGCACAGTCGTGTCACCTTGGATGCAGTGATATTATAGCGGTGATTTACATATTATTTAGAATTACACTGACGACTGTTGACATTATACATATACGTGCATATTACGTCAACGAATAAGTACAATTATAAAATAAAGTTGAAAAACATAGTTACAAGTATTATTATTATTAATAGTATTATTATAAGCGAGCAAAACTATCACGTTAAATTGTTTTGGTCAGCTATTTAACAAGATTTAATAAGGTTGCCATCCAACAAATTAACTCTAGATGACAGGTGGACAAGGAAGCCTTTTGGCTTATCGAGAGTCCAATACTTTGTATCTGCGTATATCCCGCCCTTTTAAGGTATGTGTCGATTTTATTTTTAAACATATTCACGCTACTAGCACCAACACGATCAGGAAACAATACGTTCCAATCATTTAAAGTCCTTTGTGAGAATGAGAACTTTCTTATATATAATCTACACTGCTCCTTTACTAATGTAACTTCATGTCCTCTGGTCCTTCTATCTTTCTTAACTGAGAAAAAATTATATTTCTATCAATATTTTCATAACTATTCAATATCTTAAACACTTCTATCTGATCTCTTTTCAAACTCCTGGTCTCTAGTGTTGTTAAACCACAATCGTTTAGGCGTATTTCGTAACTAAGATCCCTCAGTTTGGTTTAAGTTTAGTTGCTCTCCTCTGTACTCTTTCTACCATATCTATATCCTTCCTGCGATATGGCCTCCACGCTTGAATACAATATTCTAAATGAGGCCTAAATATTGTTTTGTACAGCGGTATTATTATCTATTTTTCCTTATACGTTATTAGTATTATTATTACTAGTATTTCTATAGCGCCATATCTCCGGGACTAGCCCGTTCATAGGCGCGTACACACATTATAAAACGTACATGAAAACAAATGTAAGAATATATATGTATAAGGACGCCGGTAAATATAATAATTATTAAGATTTACAAGATTGTATATATATATATATATAATGTGACTAAAATACATGACATATTTGCACAAATATTAAGATAATTAAATAAAAGATTATATATTATAATATATAAAATTGTATTAAAAGATAAATAAATTAAAATATATTATATAATATAAATAAATTAATTGATTAAATACATGTTCATAAAAAGTGTCCTGCAGCACAGTTCGTCAGTCGAAGTACGCCTGCGTAAATAGATACGTTTTACGGCAAGTTTTGAATTTATTCAAAGTGTCTGTTTGACGAACGTTTATTGGCAGAGCGTTTCAGAGCGTATGTCCAGACACGGAGAAAGTTTGTCTGCCATAGCCCTCTAAGTTGTAGTGCGGGACTACAAGCAGATGTAGACCAGCAGATCTGAGGTTGCGGGTGGGCCTATACGGTATTATAAGATCTTGGATATACGCTGGAGCAAGACCATATAAACCCGTGAAAACAAGGACCAGCAGTTTGTACTGGATACGCCAACGATCTGGAAACCAGTGCAGTTCGACCAGCACAGGTGTTATGTGCTGGTGCTTTCGGTGTCTTGAGATAAGTCTTGCCACCGAGTTCTGTACCATCTGCAATTTGTTCGTAAGTGCCCCAGTGATGCCGTACAGGACCGCGTAACTGTAGTCCAGCCGCGATGTCACCAGGGCGTGGACTAGTGTCTTACCCGCATCAGTAGTAAGACAATGTCTTATTTTTGAAATTGCGTAGAGGTAGTACTACGCTGACTTGCACATCCGTGACATGTGTAACGACATTGTTAGTCCAGAGTCGATTGTAATCCCGATGTTGCGGATGGTCGGTGACGGAACAGTGTTGAATCCGCATACACTAACACACGAAACGTCATGCAGGTGTTTACGATTTGGTGCCGTGATGATAATAACCTCGGTCTTGTTTTCGTTCAGCAGTAGATTGTGGTCTGACATCCATTGCTACGCTTCTTCGATGCATTGCTCGATGCGGTCAACCGCAACAGCGGCTTCTCCATCCCGCGTTCCACTCAGGTCAACATACAGTTGGGCGTCACCTGCATGAAGATGGTATTGCAGGTTGTGCCTTCTGAAAATATCATCCACTGGCAGAGTGTAGATGGAGAAGAGGATTGGGCCTAGCACAGACCCCTGTGGGATGTCAGACTCGATCAATGTTCTATGTGAGTTGTGGCCACTAATGCACACTGACTAAGTCCGGTTCGACAGGTATGACTCCAGCCATTTCAGTGCGATACCTTCAATGCCTACGCTGCGCAGCTGGTTGATTAACATCGAGTAGTCAACAGTATTAAACGCCGCACTCATATCGAGCAGCACTGCCAGCACACCTTTTCTTTTGTCAAGGGAAAGGAGGTGGTCATTCTGAATGCGCACCAGTGCTGTCTCAGTGTCTCATTTTGGAAAATGTCCATCAAATTGTCTAGATGCTGGCGAAGTTGGACTGCTACGTGGCGCTCCAGTAACTTTGAAACAAATGACAAGTTCGATAGGCTGGTAGTTGTTCATCGAGTCTGAATCAAGGTTTGGTTTCTTTAATAGAGGTGTGATCACAGCATGTTTGAAGTTGGCCGGCACGGACCAGGACACGAGCGACATGTTGATGGTTGTAGCTAATGTCGGCGTAAGAATGTCAATGTTGTTGACAACGTTATATTTCGCCTAATTAATCCAAGGATTTTATTTCCCTTTGAAGCGGCAATACTGCACTGCTCTGAAACCTTCATATCAGCACTACTGGTTAACCCTAAGTCTTTTTTACTATATATGTCCCAGTACTGATCCATGTGGCACCCCACTCAAAACTGATTTCCAGTTTGTAGCCTCCCCATCAACTACTACCCGTTGTCTTCTGTCAATTAGCCATTTTCCTATCCAGTTAATTAAACCATTTCCTATGCCATGGTCATTTAGTTTAAGCAGTAATCTTTGATGTGACATTTTGTCGAAAGCTTTCTGAAAATTTAAGTAGATGATATCTATTGGTGATCCCTCGTCTACCCACTTAGTGATATCTTCCAAAAACATACCTTATTTGTTAAGCATGACCTCGCTTTTAGAAACCCATGTTGAGATGGGTTTAACAAGTTTTGTTTAACAAGAAAATCTCACTGGTCTTTAGTTCTCTGACTTGTTTCAGAGAACTATAGACTAGTGAGTTTAACGTCACTATTGATATTTAGTGTTCAGTATCAGTAATTTCCCTCATAATCAGAAAAGGTTTTT
Source organism: Paraescarpia echinospica (assembly GCA_020002185.1). Taxonomy (NCBI): domain Eukaryota; kingdom Metazoa; phylum Annelida; class Polychaeta; order Sabellida; family Siboglinidae; genus Paraescarpia; species Paraescarpia echinospica. The sequence goes on from CM034531.1 coordinate 77,058,543, forward strand.
ATTACCTAGTCACATATACATTAATCGGGTAACAGCACGTTTACTATGAAAATGTGTTTGTGTTCTACGGACTTCAGGTGATCGCATTGCTGGTGACTGTTACCGTGACGACGCGTTGCCATGGCGCCAACGCAGTGACGTGTGAGGAGAAATGCGAAACGACCTATGACGCCTTCTGCATAGAAGCCTGTGGAGTGGTCCACTGGTCCATCTACGAAGAAATAGCCGAATGTCGCAGTAACTGTCGCAGGGAGCAATTGCTATGTCTTGTCGACTGCAAACATCCAACCCAGATTTGGCCTATCGGTGGCCAGTGGATATGAAAATTAATTGATGTAGCGAATAGCATATATTGAGATCGGGCGTGGAGTTCATATGGTTTGATAGATAAATTGGTGCTAGTAAAGGTAATAATGATCTAGCGAAGCTGCCTGGAACACATTTTAATATAATGTTAATTACGGTACTAGCTATGTCTAAGACATTCTAGCAGCCAAATAGTGCCATTAAAATAAACCCGAAATTAGTGTAATTGGCCACAAAACATCCCTATTACAGACGCGCACTGTTGGCAGTATAGCTGACTCCGGTTGGTTTAGATGTTTGAGGTGGTCGCGATGTTCTAACATTGTAGACAACTAATTCCCCGAACTTCCTGCCAATAATAGACACTGAGTAACTTGATAAACAACTTATTAAATTATATCATTCTACTATAACATGTCCTATGTGAGGTTCCGAATGTGTGGCATGACTAAATGATTTCGGCAACTATTACATGCATTAGCTTGCAACAATACACACTTTATATTGCATCACATAACACCAGACAAGACAAAATGCAATAGGATCTCCTACATGCAATAACTCTACAAGTGAAGAATGACGTTTGCTTCCAATGTGTCTTTGAAACATTAAAGCAGCCTCCGCAATTGTTATATCCCATTGTTATATCCCATTGTTATATCCCATTGTTATATCCCATTGTTATATCCCATTGCAATCCGTTGACGTTGAAACCTGCGTTGTGTGTTGTTATTGTTGTTGTTTGTTTTCATTGTCATCATCGTATGTGTGAGTATGTGTGTGTGTGAGTGTGTGTGTGTGTGTGTGTGTGTGTGTGTGTGTGTGTGTGTGTGTGTGTGTGTGTGTGTGTGTGTGTGTGTGTGTGTGTGTGTGTGTGAGACACACGCTTAATTATTGTTTATTATTCCATTTTGAAGTGTTGTTATTTAAACAACAATAATTAAATACAACTATATATATCTTTTTTTTAGAATGTGTGTTGTTGCACATACAAATATATTTAGCAAAGAGAGAGAAGGACATTGAGAAAGATTGGGAGAGATTAAGAGAGATTGGGTGAGATTGAGAGAGAGACTGAATGATTGACACACACACACACACACACACACACACACACACACACACACACACACACACACACACACACACACACACACACACACACACACACACACATACAGTCATTTGCAAAAGTTTAAGACCAGGCACGATTTTTTGAAGAAATTTGACAAAACTATGATTTTTTGGCCTTCACATAACATTATATCAGTTTATTTCGCCAAATAAACGTAGTACAACATAATATGAAACTTTATGTCGTCCAAAAGTGTCAGTGTCTCTACTTTTCAGTATTTAGTGTGGCCTCCTTTGCTGTCAATGACCGCCTGGATGCGATATGGCATGCTAGAAACCAGAGATTCGCAGTACTCCTGGGTGATTTCGGTGACCCAAACGTCCTTGATAGCTTGTTTCAAGTTTTGAGCGCTTGATGGTTGTTTGTCTGCCACCTTATCCTTCATTATAGTCCACAGGTTCTCAATGGGATTTAGATCTGGGCTGTTCCCAGGCCATTCCAGCACGGAGATTTTGTTCTTCTTGAGGAAATCAGTGGATCGGTGACAAGGAGCGCCATCTTGCATGGAAATCGTACATTTGTGGATGTCCATATGCAGTTTCAGCTTCTCCTTCAGCAACTCCACGTACCTAGGTCCATTCATAGTGGTGTTAGGTGGAATAAAATACAGACCAGAAGGGCCAAAACATGACATGGCACCCCAAATCATCTGACTTGGCGGGTGTTTCACTTGGGCTGCTGTATATTTATCATCAAATCGCTTACCTACTGGCCGCCTAACGTGCCACTTGCGAAGTATAAACTGTTGCATGGTCGATTAATCTGAGAACAACACTTTCTTCAGTTCGGATGGTAGCTATAGATATATTGAAATTATTCACAAAGATACTAACGGATAGACTAGAGAAGACACTGGACGAAAACCAACCACGAGAGCAAGCAGGATTCAGAAGCAGTTACTCAACGACAGACCACATACACGTCGTAAACCAACTGAAAGAGAAGTGCCGAGAATATAATATTCCGCTCTGCATCGTTTTCGTTGACTACGAGAAGACTTTCAACTCGGTGCAAACTCAAACAATACTGACCTCCCTTCAAGAACAGGAGATAGAAGATGTGTACATCGATCTCCTGAAAGACATCTACATCAACAGCTCGGCGACAGTCCACCTACATAAAAAGAGCAACAAGATCAACATCAAGAGAGGAGTACGGCAACACTCGAAAGCATATTCCGAAGACTGACCTGAGAAACCAGAGGCTTGATGATAGACGGAGAATATCTCAGCCATCTTCGCTTCGCCGACGACATACTCATATGTGATACTGCACCGCAAGAACTAAAAAACATGCTGCAGGAGCTAGCTGATGAAAGTGAAAAACAAGGTCTCAAGATGAACATCTCGAAGACAAAAGTGATGCTAGAAAATGACACACCGATATATATATATATATATATATATCAACACTACGCAGATAGAGCTGGACAGCATTCGCCAAACACCGCGACATCTTCATGGGTAACTTTGGAACCTGCTTGAAGAGACAAATCTTCAACTCATGCGTACTTCCAACGATGACATACGGAGACCTTACGAAGGGAAACGATCACAGCCGAATTATCAAAGAAATATTATATATGCACTGGTAGTGTAGTTGACACAAAACGTGGACACAGTAGAGGGCCGTCGCCAGGTAAGTGTTTTTTTTTATAAACACCCTCTCTAGAAAATTACATCCCGTTTTATTTACTGACGCAAAAACTGCGACCTCCACTTCCAAAGCTGTTCATGTCGACGCGCTGACGAAAGTCGTTCATTTACGCTAAGTCGGATTTTATCGACCTTGTAACAGTTAGTTTAATGTCATTGAATTATCATTTAATGTCACGACGTGATTTTTGTATATAACATTAAAAATAGATGCGAGTATGAAATTTAACATAACCTACAAGGCTTGTACGAAAATAAGTCTTAAAAACTTACCCTGTCGCCCACCTGCCAGATAGCGTCTCTGTCCAATGAAAGTGGACCTTGCATCCACTTGTATGAGACGCGTCTACTTTGCTGAATATCAACTTAAACGTGACAATTAGTTGCTTAAATAAATGCATTGTGAACGACAGTAAAGACTAAGGTCACGATACTATACTTACTATACGTAAGGACCCTAAAGCCTCACGGAAGTACAGACAGACAGACAGCATTTATTTTGACCATCATAAGTACATAAACTACAATATAAAATTCATTGTAAGGTCAGGGAGGCTCCCGTTAAGACAATTATATGCCGCTATCATGGGAGCCACCCCACTGATGTAACATATATGATTATCACGTGATCAACTATATATGCATACATATATGTGTAAACATAGCATGTTTAGTATAGTATATTATAGTATAGTATAATACATAAATTAGTTTAAACAAATGCAAAGTCATGTCTAGTTTAAGAATGACAGATGTAACAGTTAGAAATATGACAACATGATTCATAGTTCTTGATAAAGTAATTTTTTTTATAAGTGGAAAAACCATATAAACTATGTGTATAAATGTTATCAAGGATAATGTATGGAGTATTGTTAATAGTTTGTATAATGTTGTGTCTGATGTACTTTCTTTGCAAGATGGCTGCCGCTGCTTAACGTGGCGTGTTTCTCGTGGGAGAGATATCAACAATTGAACTATGCCTACAACATGTGGGTCTGCCAGTGATAGGGCGAGTGAGGTGCCGGACACCGACGCAATGCTAATGCGCATCGTTGAACTGTTAAACGACGACGTGGCGTTGAAAAAACTAAAAACGGCCCTGTTCCCCGAAGTGCTGGCAAAAAAGATTGACGCGCTGACAACGACCATCGCTGACCTGACAAAAAAACTGAACGCAAAGGAGGACAGAATTGTTACCCTGGAAAGAAAGGTATCTGATTTGGAGTTCCATTGTGACAATGTTGAACAGTATTCGCGAAGAGGGAATTTAAGGTTCCATGGTATTCATGACATAACAAATTTTTGGGACTTCCGGTGGTGAATTGATTTGAATTTGGTGCAGCAAACTTGCGAAAATATAAGGATATTTGATCAAGATAAGTGATATTATTGAGCGTATAGCATACATAACGTAATTATAGATATAAATTAAGCAATATTTTTTGTTAAAAGTTAGCTAGAGGGAGTAATCTAGGGTAGATTAAAAGTAGCCGATTTGCGAGCGATAATTGGGGAAGTTAATGTAATCGGAACGTTGTTTACAAAGTAGGTCACTGGCGAAGTTAGCGTACCGTGAACGACAATAGAATAGCGTTATTTGAGATAATCGGTGTAGTTAGATTAGTAATTAAAACCTGAAATAACAATCTTTTAAAGTGTATAATAGTACACAGGAAACAGTCTTTGTAAAGACTACCTTGTATCTAAGCCTAACTTGAATACATTGTCATCGACATCGTAACTAGGTAAGGTACGGTGTGTCACTGTGTGTTAACAAATATAACTAACTATAACTTAAACAATCTGGTGTAAATTGTACACAGAAAAGTCTTTTCAAAGACTAAATAAAAAACTACTTTGAACATAAATAAATTCTGATATGGCACCTTGCAAGCGGCAACTCAGGGCAAAACGACACCTAGTTTGCAACGACTGCCAGAGCTGGGTGGATTTTGCGTTGTCTGGCTGTCCAAAATCATGGGCAGAGACCAAAGATGACGGATTCACATTTCGGTGTATGGGGTGTTTGAGGGTGGAATGTCTGATGAAGGAGGTGTGTAAGTTGACGGATATAGTGAAGGAGATGGAGGCGAGACTCAACATAGAAATAGATGGAGCAGAGAGGGATGGCGCGGAGAGAGTTGAGAATTCTACAACACGGAAGGAGCAGAGTTGTGACACGGAGACTGAAGAAAGGAGACTGAGAGGAAGGAAGGTGACCGGTGTGAAGGAACAAGACATTGAGAAAACAGAGGGACGGAGGAAAAGTGTTCGGCAGAGGAAAAGAAAACGGGCCAGTGGGGATAGATCAGCAGGTAGTCAGACTGTAGAGAACGAGGAGAGACACGACAGCGATACAGGTGGTGAAGAGGTAGATACCACAGAGGCAGTTGGTAAGACTGTGAGACAGAAGACTGATGGAAGAAGACAGAGTGTTCAGCAAAAAACAGAAAACATGACAGGCGTGAAGGTGACAGGGGAGAAAGTGACCGTAGTGAAGGAGGTAGCCGGGGAAAAGGGACGGGAGAGGAGAGAAGAAAATGTGATGGGAGGAAAGAAGAAGGGACGAAAGGAAGTGAGAGTAAATGTGCTAGAAGAGAAGATGACAGGAGGAAAGGGGACAAGAGAAAACGCGACAGGAAAGAAGGGAAGGAATGTGACAGGAGAGAAGACGACAAGAGGAAAAGACAACAACCAGACATATGCAAACCGGAGGAGGTACTCCGAGGCAGTGATTGAGGGGGCAAGGAGAAAAGAGAGAGTGTTTATGGGCGATTCAATTCTGAGAAAAACAGACAAGACTATATGCGAGGGGAAGGATGTTGTTGTATGTCTACCGGGGGCTAGGATAGAGCATGTGACCGAAAGGGTAGAGAAGGTATTGGGGCATGGCAAGGGAGGGTCTATACTAGTACACGTTGGGACAAACAATGCAGACAAGGAGGGAACAACTGGGATAATTAAGAAGTACAGACATCTAGTGAGGAAGCTAAAGAAGACAAGAGTGGAACAGGTTATTCTCTCAGGAATTTTGCCAGTAATGGGAGGAAGGGGGGCAAGATACAGAAACTGTAAGAGGATGGCGATCAACGCACTAGTTGAGCAGATGTGTGAGGAAGAGGGCGTGGGATTCCTAGATTTATGGGGGTACTTTGTTGGGAGAGAAGATATGTACATGTACATGAGAGATGGCCTCCTAAGTGGAAAGGGGGCAGCAGTATTCTCAGAGAATCTGCTGCGATCTGTTGATAGTGGGACAGGTTGCATCTATTTAAACTAAATTCGCAGGGGGGACTCGCAGAGAAGCTTGAAACTGGAGGCATAAATAAAGACAGCAAACATTATTCAGCAAAGAACAGTCTGGAAAACTGTTCTGAAGCTGGATATAAATGTGTTTGTTTAAATGCAAGGAGTATAGTAAACAAAAGAAATGAACTAAACATTATGGTAGAAGATATTGACCCTCACATAATAGGTATAACCGAATCATGGGCAACCACCGATTTATCAGATGCCGAATTGGGACTGACAGGATATGTAATGTTTAGGAAAGATAGAATAGGAAGAAGGGGAGGTGGAGTTATTTTATATATTAAAGAATCTATCCAGGCTTATGAAATAAAATTAGACAGAGAAGCAGATTACGAAGAAGCTGTTTGGTGTAACATAGTTACAGGAAACTCAACGTTAACGGTTGGATTAGTTTATCGAAGTCCAAACATAAGCATAGAAGAGAATGAAAAAATACAAAACGCTATAAGGGAAGTGAGCAAACGGGACTGTGTTATTATGGGGGATTTTAACCATGGGCATATAAAATGGAAATCTCTACAGAGTATGGGTAGTGAGGACCACAAGTTTTTAGTTTTAGTACAAGATAGTTTCCTTTCTCAACATGTGCTAGAACCAACCAGGGGAGAGAAAGTGTTAGACTTAGTTTTGTCCTCACAGAATGAATTAGTTGACAATGTTAAATTATGTGAGCCTCTGGGAAGTAGTGATCACAGCCAGATATATTTTCCCATCAAAGTAAATTCAGAAAGAAATAATAAAAAGCAGTTCAGGAGAAATTTCCACAAAGAAAGATATAAGGAAATGAGGAAATATTTAGCAAAGATAGACTGGAATAATACACTAAAGAATAAGACAGCAACAGAATGCTGGAATATCTTAAAGAATGAAATAGAGTGCATCGTAGATAAATTTGTTCCCTTCAAAAAACAAGGGAAACGGACCAGAAAGAAATAGTTATTGAAAGAAGCCATTAGAAAAATTAAGTATAAACAAATGATGTGGAAGTCATATAGACGTACTGGAAATGACGAAGACTACAACATTTATAAAGAAGACACTAGTTCACTGCCAGTACCAGAGGCTAAGTTCAAGGGGGCAGAATCAGACTATTTAAGACAGTTAATTGTAACCCCAGAAATGGTAGCTAAGAAAATTAGGGCTATGAAGGAAAATAAATCACCTGGAGTGGATGGTATTCCACCCAAACTACTAGTGGAAATTGTAGAACAAATTAGCATACCGCTTTCAACAGTTTTCAACTTGTCATTAGAAGAGGGAGTGGTTCCTTTAGAATGGAAAGAAGCAAACATTATACCGTTATTTAAAAAAGGTTCGAGAAACAAGTCAAATAATTATAGACCAGTTAGTTTAACATCGTTGATTTGTAAATTATTAGAAAGACTAATTAAAGATCACATGGTGGATTTTCTTGTTAAACATAACTTGATAAACCCATCTCAACATGGGTTTCTAAAAGCGAGGTCATGCTTAACAAATATGTTATGTTTTTTGGAAGATATCACTAAGTGGGTAGATGATGGATCACCAGTAGATATCATCTACTTAGATTTTCAAAAAAGCTTTCTACAAAGTGCCACATCAGAGATTACTGCTTAAACTAAAAGCCCATGGCATAGGAAATGTTATAATTAATTGGATAAAAAAATGGCTGATTGACAGAAGACAACGGGTAGTTGTTGATGGGGAGGCTTCAAACTGGAAATCAGTTTTGAGTGGGGTTCCACAGGGATCAGTACTGGGACCTATATTATTCTTAATATATATAAACGATTTGGACGATGATATAGCTAGCAAGGTGTTGACATTTGCAGATGATACAAAAGTGTTTAGAAGGATTAAAAGTGATGGGGATAGACAGCATATACAAGATGATCTAGACAGGTTGATCAAATGGTCTGAAAAGTGGCAAATGTTGTTCAATTTTGGGAAATGTAAATGCCTTCACACAGGACATGGGAACGAATATGTAGAATATACAATGGGGGGAACTGTACTAAGTACTACTGTAAAAGAAAAAGACTTAGGGCTGACAATTACTGCTGACATGAAGGTTTCAGAGCAGTGTGGAATTGCAGCTTCAAAGGGAAATCAAATCCTTGGATTGATTAGGCGAAATATAGCATATAAAGAAAAAGAACTAATAATACCGCTGTACAAAACAATAGTTAGGCCTCATTTAGAATATTGTATACAAGCGTGGAGGCCATACCGCAAGAAGGACATAGATATGCTAGAAAGAGTACAGAGGAGAGCGACTAAAATGATACCAAAACTGAGGGATCTTAGTTATGAAAAACGCCTAAAAGAATGTGGTTTAACAACACTAGAGACGAGGAGACTGAGAGGAGATCAGATAGAAGTGTTTAAAATATTGAATGGTTATGAAAATATTGATAGAAATATGTTTTTTTCAGTTATGAAAGATAGAAAGACTAGAGGACATGAAGTTACATTAGTAAAGGAGCAGTGTAGATTAGACGTGAGAAAGTTCAAATTTTCACAAAGGACTGTGAATGAATGGAACAGATTATCTGATGATTGTGTGGGTGCTAGTAGAGTGAATATGTTTAAAAATAAAATCGATCACACTTAAGGACATTGCGCGAAGCCACAGGCTAGGCAGCAGAAAGTCAGCGACAGGAGGGGATCGGCGATGAAAATGTGCGAGACGCGGTCATCCGTCAACGTCGCAGACTGCGAGACGACGACAACACGATCTTTGTCAATGAAGATCTCACCCAGCGCCTTGCCGCACTGGCCAGATCAAGTAGACAACTAAAGAGAAACAAGAATATCAAAGACAGTTGATTAAGACACTATCAAACTCTGTCAAGGAGGTATGCACCCAGGCGGATATCGACGAACTTAATTGATATATATGTAAATGGTATGCGACTTTGAAAAGCTTGATACTTGCTTTGCCGAATTGTGATTTCTTTATTGTCTTATATACAATTTAGTATTTAATTATATCTTATCGATTAATGTAAGTAATTACAAATTTGGAATTTAAACGGAAGTCATAGCGCGGAGAAAAGATACACAACACGATCTCTCTCAATGAAGATCTTACCCAGCGCCGTGTTTCACTGATCAGATCTCAGGCGGATATTAACTAATTAAACTGATATACGTAAATGGTATATGGTTTTGAAAAGCCTGAAACTTTCACTGCCAAATTGTGATTTCCTTATATTGTTTATTGTCTAATACACAATTTATTTTCTAATTATATCTTATCGATTAATATAAGTAATTATTAAAAAAACATTTAAAACGGAAGTTATAGTACTATGTGGCGTTCAGAAAAAATGCTATAATCAGCAGTCATACAGACAAAATAATGTGGCATAAACACCGTTTAAATACAATGTATATTATGTTCTTCCAAGAAAAGGGCCATCTTGTATTCACGATGGTAACCACATTTTTTTCTTACTTGTTCTCATACAAAACTACAAGAAGTCTATCTCAGCTTACGCATACATTTACACACACCACAACATAGCATTAACATTAGCAAATGACTATGTCAAAAATAAACTGAATCACAATCAATCATATTATCTTGAAATGGAGCATGAATTAATTTACACACATATTTTAAAGAAAACACCCAGACTAAATCATGGCATTTGACGAAACATTCCGCTCATATTTAGGAGGTATTCATAACAATGATTTAATAAATGTTCTAAATATAAATGATATTGAAAATGATGAACCTCAAATAATACGTCGCTTATCTTATTACGACTTTGATACGTTTACCAAATTAGCTCAGAATAACACAAAATGCTTTAGTATCTTGTGCACTAATATAAAATCGATAAATGCAAAATTTAATGAATTAGAGGCTTTTGTAGAGGACCTAAGCATTAGTAATTTTTAATTTAGTTTTATATGTTTACACGAAACATGGAAGGCAGAAACAAATGACTTGTCCCAATTTTCATTATGTGGCTATACTTGCTTAACACAGGGCAAACACTGTAGCGACAACAAGATTTTAACAAGATTTAACAAGATTGCCACCCAGAGAATTAACTCTAGGTGGCAGGTGGACAAGGAAGCCCTTTGGCTTATCGAGAGTCCGACCCATTCAATATTTTAAACACTTCTATCTGATCTCCTCTCAATATCCTGGTCTCTAGTGTTGTTAATCCGCATTTAGGCGTATTTCGTAACTAAGATCCCTCAGTTTTGGTATCATTTTAGTTGCTCTCCTCTGCACTCTTTCTAGCATATATATGTCCTTCCTGCGATATGGCCTCCACGCTTGAATACAATATTCTCAATGAGGCCTAAATATTGTTTTGTACAGTGGTATTATTAGCTCTTTTTCCTTATTCGTTAGATTTCGCCTAATTAATCCAAGGATTTGATTTTCTTTTACAGTAGTACTTAGTACAGTACCCCCCATAGTATATTCTACCTCTTCGTTCCCATGTCCTGTGTGGAGGCATTTACATTTCCTAAAATTGAACAGCATTTGCCACTTTTCAGACCATTTGATCAACCTGTCAAGATCATCTTGTAAATGCTGTCTATCTCCATCACTTTTAATCCTTCTAAACACTTTTGTATCATCCGCAAATTTCAACACCTTGCTTGTTATTTCATCATCCAAATCGTTGATATATATATTAAGAATAATATAGGTCCTAATACTGATCCCTGTGGTACCCCACTCAATACCGATTTCCAATTTGAAGCCTCCCCATCAACTACTACACGTTGTCTTCTGTCAATCAGCCATTGTTCTATCCAGTTTGTTATATCATTTCCTATGCCATGGGCGTTTAGTTTCAGCAGTAATCTTTGATGTGATACTTTGTCGAAAACTTTTTGAAAATCTAAGTAGACGATATCTACCGGTGATCCCTCATCTACCCACTTAGTGATGTTTTCCAAAAAACATAACATATTTGTTAAGCATGTTCTCGCTTTAAAAAACCATGTTGAGATGTGTTTATCAAGTTTTGTTTAACAACAAAATCCACCATGTGATCTTTAATTAGTCTTTCTAATAATATGCAAATCACTGATATTAAACTCACTGGTCTATAGTTCTCTGACTTGTTTCTCGAACCTTTTTTAAATAATGGTATAATGTTTGCCCCTTTCCATTCTAAAGGACCAACTCCCTCTTCTAATGACAAATTGAAAACTGTTGCAAGCGGTACGCTAATTTGTCCTACAATTTCCAATAGTAGTTTGGGCGGAATCCCATCCACTCCAGGTGATTTATTATCCTTCATAGCCCTTATTTTCTTAGCTACCATTTCCGGGGTTACAATTAATTGTCCTAAATAGTCTGAATCTGCCCCCTTGAACTTAGCCTCTGGTACTGGTAGTGAACTAATATCTTCTCTGGTAAACACTGAACTAAAGTACTCATTCAGGTCTTCTGCCATTAAGAATCCCTCTGATATTATATTTCCAGCACTATCTTCTAGAGGACCGACCTTAGCTTGAACTTTCTGTTTGCTTCGAAAATACGCATAAAAACTCTTGCTGTCATGTTTTATATTACTAGCTAATTGTTGTTCATAGCTTCTCTTTGAATTTCTAATTTCAGCTGTAGCTTGGTTAAGTGCTTCTTTATAACTGTTGTAGTCTTCATCATTTCCCGTACATATATATGACTTCCACATCATTTGTTTATACTTAATTTTTCTAATGGCTTCTTTCGATAAGTGTTTCTTTTTGGACCGTTTCCCTTGTTTTTGAAGGGTACAAATTTATCGACTATGCACATCATTTCACTCTTTAATATATTCCAGCATTCTGTTGCTGTCTTATTTTTAGTGTGTTATTCCAGTCTATCTTTGCTAAATATTTCCTCATGTCCTTATACCTTCCTTTGTGGACATTTCTCCTATACTGCTTTTTACTATTCCTTTCTGATTTTACTTTGATGGTAAAATATAAAAAGGAGGGTTATTAACATATGTTGACAACCCATATAGATCGGAAGTCAAATTAAATATTAACATGTATGAAAACTGGGAAGGATTAGTAGTCCAAATAAATGGTGGCAGCCAATCTAAGAATATTACTATAGGAAACATATATAGACCTCCAAAATCAAATAATGACAACATAAATTCATTTATAATCGAATTCTCATCGACTATATCAGCATTAGAAAATAATGGTAACACTAATCTTATTATTGCAGGGGATTTTAATATAAATTTGCTTAAAATAAATGAAAATGATACATATAGTAATTTTTTTGATACCTTAATATCACACAGCCTTTACCCTCAGATTACACTTCCCACCAGGTTCACTAGAACAAAAGGCACTTTAATAGATAATTGTTTTTGTAAACTAAACAAATTTATATTATATAGTACTGCGGGTATTCTAACCAAACGTTTTTCTGACCATCAACCGTATTTTATGATTATTGACATTTTACTAAATCCAGAACCATCTCCTCGATACGTAAAAAAACCATATCAAACGAAGTAGCTATGTATAAGGTTAAACATGAAATAAATTCAGATGCAATTTACAATAAACTAAATAGAAATGTGAATGCCGATACAAATCGTAATTACGAGATAATATACGAGGAAATTTCACGGGCAACAAAAAAGCATATGCCAACCAAATTAGTTAAATTTAATAGATATAAACATAAAACATCAACATGGATTACTCAAGGAATACTGAAATCAATTCGGTATCGAGACAAACTATATAAACAATTGAAAGTAACAAATCCAAATTCGTTAAATTATGAAACTATTAACATTAATCTTAAAACGTATAACACGATATTAAAGAAAAACATTCGTGACGCAAAACAAATGTATTTTGAACACAGTTTTAATCTATTCAGAAACGATATAAGAAACACTTGGAAAACTATTAATGAATGTATCTAAAAAAAAACTACACAGCATAAATTACCACTATTTTGTAATGATAACGGTGTCAAATTAACAGATAAAAAGGTATTGCTAACAAATTTAATAAATATTTTACAAGTAAAGGTCACTCTATAGCAGAAGATATTAAATATGCAGGTAACAAAACCTACAGTTCTTTTCTAAATAAACAAATACATTCTACTTTTACTTTTGAAAAAGTAGGTGAAGATACTATAAAGAAAGTTATACAAAGTCTCCCCATTAAAAACAACTATGGATTTGATGGTATATCTTCACAATTACTAAACATAATTGAACCAGTCATTATCAAATCATTAGCGATTCTAATAAACCAAGTATTACACACCGGAATGTTCCCTGACAAACTCAAAATTGCTAAAGTCATTCCAATATTTAAAAAAGGCGATCCGTCATTATCTGAAAATTACAGGCCTATCTCTCTTCTTCCTTCTATATCAAAAGTCCTTGAGAAGATAATTTTTACACAATTATCAAAGGCATTTAACACCATCGATCATAATATTATACTAAATAAATTAAAATACTATGGCCTAAGAGGTTAAACACTACAACTACTTAAAGGTTATTTACAAAATAGAAAACAATACATTGAAATAGAAGATATAAAGTCAGACATTTTATTAGTAACCATTGGCGTTCCTCAAGGTTCAATACTCGGACCACTATTGTTTGTTATATATATATTAACGATTTCTCACAAGCCAGTCAAAAACAAATCAAAATATATGATTTTCCATATGCCAAATAAACACATAACGACTGTTACACCTAAAATAGATAATGTAAATATTGAAAAAGTAGACGAATTTAACTTCTTAGGGTTGACTTTGGACTCAAACTTAAATTGGAAAAAACACACTGAATAAGTATCAAATAAATGTTCCAAAATAATTGGCATATTGAATAGATTAAAATACGTACTACCAGTGCAAATAAAAGTTCTGTTATATAACTCGTTACTATTATCTCACATTAATTATTGCATTATGGCATGGGGTTATCAGGGAAACAGAATTATGAAAATCCAAAAGAAAGCAATGCGAATAATAACACTAAACAAATACAACTCACATACTGAACCACCTTTTAAAAAACTAAACCTGTTAAAAGTTGAAGACATCTTAAAGCTACAATAGTTAAAATTTTACTTCAGATATATTCACAAAAATCTACCGGATTATTTATTAAAATGACAAATTGTTCCAAAAGATAACATACACAACTACGACACTCGAAATACACAAAATATATATACTTTCAGAACTAAGCATGACTTTGCAATGAAATGTTTGAAATACAACTTGCCACACGCTATAAATAACACGCCTGATTTAATTAAAGATAAGATATACACCCACAGTATGCGAGGTTTTTCAATATATGTGAAAAATAATTTTTACAAAAATACGATTATAGGTGCACATTATCAAACAGTTATATATGCCACCAAAACATATAATAAATGAAGTTTTGAAAATGTGTAATCGATTACAAAGACGCTAGCGTAAGAATGCATACACGAGTACACGTACATGGAAAACAAAAAATAATACAGTTGCTGGCACGAACACACACACGCACACACGCACACACGCACACACGCACACACGCACACATGCACACACGCACACATGCACACACGCACACACGCACACACACACACACACGCACACACACATACACACGTTTGAGATTGACTTTATTGTTGTTTGAAAGAACCTACGTTATTTTTACGTAAATGGGGTGGCTCTTATGATAGCGACATTTTGTCTTAATAGGAGTCACCGTTATATATATTTGTGTTTGTATATGTTTTGTTGTATTTCTACAATCAAGTATGAAAAACAAATTGTACTTTTTATATACATGGAGTAAATAAACTTCTTCGTTCGTTCGTTCGTTCGTTCGTTCGTTCGTTCGTTCTTTCGTTTATTCATATAACTCTGGGAATAAATAAGTTGTTTTTACCACGTGTGTTGTATTGGTGAATTGCAAAGTTATATGTGTATGGAATACTACTGAAATATTCTGGTATAACCTTGTTGATCAATTTGTAATACAATTTGAGCTGTTGGAGTCTATGGATGTCATTCAGCTTAAGAAATGTACATTCTTTGAAGATGGGATCTGTGTGAGAATTGTATTTACTTGAAGTAACTATTCGCACTGCTTTCTTTTGAAGTTTAAAAATGCGATGGGCTTGATAACCCCACATCAATATGCCATAATTAATGCTATCAATTATGCTAATCGTTGTACTATTGTCTATTGGCTTAAAGTTGAAAGTCTGTATACGTCTCTCAGTTAAATAGTCTTTGTAAGAGTGATCTCCTGTATGTGTTATTTGTGATGCAAGTGTAGAACCAATATTGACTAAAAATGAATTACATTTATTTGCAATAATAGTCTTGTCAGTTACTTTTTTCCCATCAATTTGAAAGAAATCAGGAAATGTTTATTTCCCTGTCTTTTTTTAATACTTTCTTTAATCATAGTCCACGGTTTTTTAATATCGTGCTTATTTATTTCAAAACTGGATTTATAATATGCTTGTTTGGCTAATTTAATATTTCTTTTAAGAATGTTATTATATGTATGGAAATTTGTATTGAGCGAAACATATTCTGCTGTACCTATATGAGTATGTTTAAGTTTTGAATACAATTTATCTCTAAATGTTATAGATCTAATGATACCTTGCGTAATTCAACATGACTTTTTGTGTTTGTGTTTATTATATTTAATGATTTTAGTAGGTAAGAATCTATCCATAGCAGTAGTAATAGTTTCATCAAAGAGGTTGTAATTGTCGTTGGGATTAGTATATCTATCCTTATTTAGTTTATTATAAATATTTGAACGCATCAATTCTATTTTAAAATGTTCAAGGCTGTTAGTATTTTGTTTTCTAATTCTGATAAATTTAGGGACATTTGTAACAGTTGCATTGCAATCAAGGCATATAAAATACGGAATGTGATCAGAAATGCTGCTGATTAAAATGCCGGCAGTTGATTTAAAAAGACCTTTTGAGAGTTTGCATAGAAAATTATCAATAAGCGTGCAGTTAGTATTTGAAAAAAATGTTGGTAAAGTAATTTTATGAAAGAAACCATGAGCTGTGATTGTATCAAAATATTCACATATTATGTTTTTTTTCTTTTATTTTCAATATATCAATATTATAATCTCCGGCTAGTATTACTTTACCAGTTAGGTTTTGCAGATGATCTAATTTAGGGCATAATTCTTCTATGAATGTTTGAAATTCTCAATGACATCTCCAGGAGGTCGGTATATATTTCCAAGGATGATTGTTTTCTTGACGGTGTTTGATGTTATTTCAATAAATTATCCTTCCCCTATGTCTGACTTTGTATAAATATCTAACAGATTATAGTTGTAACTTTTATCAAGACATTGACAATTTAGACTTAGTATTGTAAATTTGTCCTGTTTGTTTTTTATGTGATTAATTAAGTCGTCATCATTAAAATATGGTGACTGGTGAATTAAATTTAATTCACCATCTTCATCATTTGTATCTATTTTTAAAATATGATTTAAAGAATTATTCTCTATACCACCGTAACTTCCTAACAAACGTTCAGTATTGATCATATTTAAAACAATATATTGCTTGTTAAATTAATAAAATTAAACAGCATGACAAGACTAATTTTACTGTTAAAAAAAACACATTTTGGCAAAATCATATATATAACGCATATAACGCGCATGCGTCAGAATAATACATTTAAAGGAGATGCCGCATGCTCCCCATTTGTGCATTTTAAACTTATCATAACTGAGATAAGTAAAAATGTGTAAATTAACATTTCAAAAAGAAAAAAAAGAGGAAGTGTGTAAAAAAAAAAAAAAACTTTAAAAAACATTCATATATATAAAGGTCACATAGAGTAGATTGTGTCTTGTTTGCACAGTCATACAAGAAGATAATGCCTGGTGCAAAGAGTAGATTATGCGTGTTATGCTTTCTAAGAATGTCTTCGGAGCAATGGTGTTCATGTATAAGTTAATTTGGTTAGTAGTTGTACGTCAGGTTTCGCTCATACTAGCGTCACCCACACATTTACTGATATTTGGCAAGACGTCAAACACAACACATTATACTTTATCATACCATTACCAAAGTGAGAGCAGTGCTTCGAAATAATTGGTATCCCGTAAATAGGGGTGATTGTTAAGGACAGTTTTACTTCTCCGATAGTTGTTTGATGTATTACTATAGCGGCAGAGAAGAACGAATTATCTGGAGAGCAGGCCACACACGATAATTCATAGGTGGTGCCATTGCGTGGCCTTGGCGACAGTTGACTCAAAATAGTTAATCCATTAATGCATGACACTGCAGTGATGGACGGTTGTTAACATTAGATCATTTGATTAAAAAAATCAAGTTCACAAACCACCGTGTTTACAAAAAGGATTACTATTGTGATCGCAGTAGTCTATTAGTTAGCCACCAGCATAACATGCCATAGTTCTAAATTCAAGACCCGGGTCCGGCACGGTATATTTGATGTAGGCCTACAATCCTAGATCTCAACAACCACTGAGGACTGCATGCACCCTTGCAGAAACCGTTTGCAGGCCAGCACAGAAACGTCTTCGTGACGATAATGATATGAAAAGTCATATATACAAAGATCATATATACATTGGCTACTATGGAATACTATTGATAATATATATATATATATATATATATATATATAAAAGACCAATAACTTTATATATACATTGGCTACTATGGAATACTATTGATAATCCAATAACTTTCGAAAGTTAAAATTAGTATCAACTGTATTCCACAGTAGCCATTGTGTAAGTAGCATCCTATTAAGTGTTTTACTAATTCAACATACCATCAGTAAGTGATGTTTATTTGTAGATAGTATTGTTGGTTATTTAAAGTATTGTAACTATGATAAAGTATACGCAGTGACGTGACAGCATATATGATATCGCAGTAGTGTTTGCGTAACACATTTTACCACATAGTTAAAAAGATAACTTCTCGGCAACTACTGACTGGTTAATTAATCATCCAGTAAAATCCGTTGAACATTCCGTTTAGTGGGCAGCATAGAATTAATTGGCACAAAGGCTGAGGGCAACATCATATCAATACCTACGTTTTCATTTTAGAAAAGGACATGAGTGAAGAGGTTCATCAGACTGGGTGGTTCAAATGAGAACAAAAGGTAAACTGACTGAGAAATAAGTAAAAATATCACTCAACTGAACACGTGGTTTTACGAATAGTGTTTGTATTATATTTTAACTTATAACGAGTGCCGTTATATCTTAACTTATAACGATTGACGGTAACTGTGGTTGCTATCACTCCAGGCCGTAAACTGGGGTGCGATGTGTGCGTATGAACCCCTCGCTGACGGAAGAGAGTTCTGTCTGACTGAAAAGGGTTCCACTTAAATATACGAGATTGGCTTTTGGTCACCTCACTGGTGCATTTGGTAGTTGCGATGAGTGCATTGTGGAGGATTTCTAGTAAGCTTTAAGGGACTGGATATTTTGTGAACTTCAAGTCAAGTAACGTGCAGTTGGTGGCTTTTTGGTATCAATCGAATGTCGAAAATAGTACTACCAAAAAACTATGGGCCTTTTCTCTTACCAAAATATAGAATATAGAATATAGAATAGAGTAATAGCCACACATACAATATTAAACGCATTGTTTAGATGTCAGTGAAACAACACAATGAACACTGATCGGTTTAAGTAAAAAAGCTGTATTCCGAACGATCCATAGCATATGATATCCGTTGATTGTATGGCATTGTAAAAACTGCTCAATTTAACGGTAATAATGTGCGTAAGACGACAATCATGAGCGTGGATTTAGTGATTTCGTTCGATAACAATCCGTGCAGAGTGCAGTTATATTACACACTATTACCATACGCTTCCAGCCATAGGGAAGCCCGCCACTGTCCTCCCTCGTTTGCCCATACATCAACGTTAAGTAAAACTGCATTCCTCGTTTGTGCTAAACGACACTTTTTTTTACAAACGATCCTCATTGTTCGTTCTGGTTACGCCAGCGTTGGCATGTTTTAGATAGGATGATGGATGGCGCCATTCATGGATAGTTTAAATTGCACAACGAGCCATATAAATACCGATTTTGTTGATACTAGTTGGCGTTTCCAATTGTGTTCAAGTGCATCAGTTGGTGGACTGTGGTCCCCTGGCTCCACCGACGACTCGTTTGTTAGCGATACGACCGGAAACGACAGGAAATAATAAGAAACTGTTTAATCGTGCATGGTGTGCCCAACTCCGCTGACTCAGAGACCGCTGTGCTGGACATCTTCCAAAACAAATGACTTCCAAAGCATTTCGACTGGACGCGAACACATCGACCGATGCCACCGTCAGGGATCGTCTGCAAACTCGACTAACCCGAAGCCGCGACCAATTATTGTGAAATTCACAACATACCAGCAACAACAAAACGTGTGCACAGCGAAATGGCGCCTAAAGGGGACAAAACTACTGATCACGGAAAACTTGACCAGACGTCGCAGTCAACTGTTAAACAAAGCAAAGATTCTGAGAAACGTCACCGCCACATGGACGGCAGACGGCCGCAACGTATGCCTTCTTCCCAACGTTAGGAAAGTCACCATCTCAACCGACCAAGAACTCCGCCCACTTGACAGACAATAAACTCCCGTGACCGGACCGAACGACACTGTAGCACTGGCCATACGGCAATGGCTAACACACAGTGTTTATGTGGAATACATATGGAACATGTAAACAATGATGTAATTGAATGCTCATTATGCAATAGTATGGACATAAATCCAACATATGTGCATGATGATAGTACTGGTGAGAATACACTACAATACAATAGCTTTATAACTGATGTTGATTTAGTAGAATTTTTTTTAAATCTAAATGTACTTCAAGATGACCATATACATCATCTTGGCCCAAGAATTGAGCCGAAAAACAACTTTTGTAATGAAGATTCATCATCTTGTAAATATTATTCACATCCACAATGTAGGGGTATTTTTAGTAATATTAACAATAAACAAAATGTTTAATTAATACACTTCAACTCAAGAAGCCTAAATGCAAAATTCAAACAAATTGAAAGCTACATTCATAATTCTGACATAGTATTTGATGTAATTGCCACCTCGGAAACCTGGAATGATCCTACAACACTGCAAAACCATCATCTACCTTCATATATGTTTTAATGTATGTAGAGAAAATGTTAGAGGGGTAGCATTTCCATTTACGTACGTAACGACATAAATTGTAAACAAATTGAAAGTAAATCTTTATCAGTAAATGACGTCCTCGAATGTATCACAGTGGAATTTATAATTGAAAACCAAAAAAAAGACTTAACAGTGGGCTGTATCTACCGCAAACCGGGGTCTAACTGTGACATCTTCTGTGAAAATATTATAAACATTGTCAGAAATACAAACATTAAAAAGACATTGTTTCTATGTGGAGATTTTAATATAGACATCCTAAAGCATGATGACCATTTCGATACAAAACATTTTATTGACACCATGTATAGCCCAGGCTTCTATCCTCTATTCACTAAGCTAACAAGAGTTACTAGATTCCTCAATGTCCACTTCACATGCAATGCTTGACCTAATCGAAGAAATTAGTACGTCATTAGATACCACAAAGTACACACTTGGTATTTTTGTGGACCTACAGAAAGCCTTTGACACCGTAAATCATTCAATATTTATTTAAAAAAACATTTCTATGGTGTTCGTGGAGTGGCTGAGAAATGGGTGGTAAGTGATTTATGTAATAGAAAACAATTTGTTAAAATAAATGAATGTTCATCTAATCTTCTAAATATTTCATGTGGAATACCACAGGGGTCTGTTCTAGGCCCCAAATCGTTCATCGTATATATAAATGACACGTGTAACGTATTAGAACTTCTTAAATTTGTGCTCTTCGCAGATGATACCAACAATTTATATTCTGATACCGATGTACATAGACTAAGACGTGTTGTTAATGAAGAACTAGACAAAGGATATACATGGTTTACTGTTAATAAATATCGGAATATTTCAAAAACCAACTACATTATCTTTAGTAATCGCAAGATAAATATTGACTCCAATATAAAAATCTGTAATAACACAATTAATAGAGTCAAGATGATAACATTTCTTGGAGTTTACATTGATGAAAAACTTACTTAGAAATATCACATAAACAGTGGTAAAACCAGGTTGTCTAGAATAGCTGGAGTAATGTATAAGGCAAGTCATATCCTAG
The DNA here is from genome assembly GCA_020002185.1 of Paraescarpia echinospica. Lineage (NCBI taxonomy): Eukaryota > Metazoa > Annelida > Polychaeta > Sabellida > Siboglinidae > Paraescarpia > Paraescarpia echinospica. The sequence continues at coordinate 77,080,217 of CM034531.1, forward strand.
GAACCAATAGCTTACTTACTTTATATTCACTCTTCTTACCAATAATGAGTTACTGTTGTGAAGTTTGGTGAACTACGTATATCACCAATGTTCATTGTATTACAATCTTACAAAAGAGGATGATCAGACTGGTATGTGTTGTTGATAGACTTCATCATACTCGTATAAAGCGTATAACAATTTACTAGTACCTGTCAATTTGCAGTCTTTGTTTACAAAACAGTCTTCTTCACACTCATCTCGAGTTCAGTATCGATATATCAGACAAAGTGTTCGAACAAACGTGAAATTAAAGTGTCTATCAATTTATGGAATAAAATCCTGGAAATCATTGCCTTCCAGTACTGCCATGAAGCCCACATTTCAAGCATTTGTTCATACATTAAAAGGTGCATTATTAACAAATATGTGTAAAAAAAATACATGTCACTGCTAAAAAAACTGCTGTAAGTCAATATAAAATTCCGATTATCAAAAAATTACAATTAGTAAATTTGTATTTATGTAATCTTTGTAAGCAGATAATTCATAGGGATATACAACTATAAAAATGTTATCTTCAGTATACCCCTTTTTCTGACATAATTATTTCTTGATGTATCACACTTTGTGTATTGTTCTTATGTTGGAAAAATAAACACAGTTATTATTATTATTACATTATTATTATATTAATCAAGTACGATAGTGTCAGTAGGTATTGTTTTATACGTTTTATTCAACAATACTGTAGAGTGAGTTTATTGTGGGGTACATTAAAGGGAGGCAGTCTGTTCCTCTACCCGGAGTTAGCCAGCGTAGAGATTTATAACAGGAAGTTTGCCGTATTAAACCTGGGAAAATGGGAAATTGTTGAACATCAAGAGGCATTGCGGTCAACTGAGCCCGCCTCGACAATATTGTCAATAAAACATGTTTTGAATCTGTATTTTGCTTACCGTATGAACATGCTGCGGGGTCGACACTTGCAAATTGTGAGCGTTAATACAGGCTTACTAACCACAATTTTGTGAGCAGTATTCATTCGACATATGTATTATAATATTAACGACGCCAATGAATTAATCAAAAACTAGGAACCTCCTTCCAAACATACTTAGCTTACATGAATGGCCGGAATATCCCATTGATTTGGGTTATTACATTGGACGTGTTATTTAACTTCAGGTTTCTTATGGCGAAACTTACGTGTCAAACTAAAGGACTTTGATGTGCATACTATTAAACACAAACCGATGTAAATTAGTTATTCTTATACCAAGTGTGCAAAAATAATTTTTTTGTACGAGAACAAAAAAAATACAAAAGAAGTGTTGTAATGCATTTCATTCCTTGAAATACCCATGGCTAATATGCAAACAATTAAACTGACTGTGCTGAGCTCGCATACTTTCAATATATTTGACACGTAAGACAACACGCTACATTCAATAACTATCCATCCGTTTTCATTATTCACCATATCAATATTTTCGCATAGAATTATGAAATTACTTTTTTTTACCAAATAAGTGCTGGTTACCAAACCACTGTTCGTTTCAATCGCCTTTTTATTCTCGCTTGTAGTTTGTACCTTCGCCGCAGTAGGTCACCACCAGCGCCCAGTCGACGGTTCACAAAGCCGAAGGCATTTCATTTTCGATGTGTTACATTCATGGAGGCATTCAAATGATGACTTGTTATATAGAACCTCGCATCCTGCAACGCAACGTTGGCTGTAGTTATCTTCGCAATGTAGCTCACAGGCTGCCCCGCCGTCGTCATCGCTATCGCCATGGCAACTAATCACCATGGCAACGAGCAGCAGTGACCCCATCATCTGAAATGTAATCATATTATTAAATAAGAATTCTTCGCGGTAAGGTAATTATATTAATATACACAAAGATGGAAAGAAATACGTTAAACATCACATCACGTGGGTGGGTGGGTGGGTGGGTGGGTGGGTGGGTGGGTGGGTGGATGGATGGATGGATGGGGATGAATGGATGGATGGATGGATGGATGGTTGGATGGATGGATGGATGGATGGATGGATGGATAAATTAGTATTGGATCGTCTACTTACAAGCCATTTCATGACGACGTGCTGACCTTAGACGTTCGTTATTGGTGTGTTTGTATATCGTGTACGCTCGTTCTTTTGTTGACCCTGGAATAGTAATTGAACTCAGAGTACACGTTTCCCAGTTTATTCATAGCTACCATTTCCAGAACACCAGGACGTAAATTTTTTTTGAAAACAATATTATAAAAATATAGAACAGATTACGCCTGTGGCGCACATATATATGATTGAACGTGATGTATATTGTCGATAAGTAAATGTCTCGGAGAAAACTAACCTTGTCGCTCAATGATCATACGGCGTCGTTTGTGCACATGTAAGTGGGCTTACCGTCTACTTGTACGGTACTTGTATAGGCCCCACTTAACCCCATCACGAACAAATAAAACAAAATTAGTTCGTACGTTTGCCGCTAATGTTTACTACTGAGGAGCGGTCAATTCATGATGGATGAATTTATGTTGACCCAGTGTGCAGAGTACGGAAACACGGACGGGCCGATGTTGACATCAAGAACCGCACCATCAAGGCCATAGTTTTTTCCTCAGACTGAAACCTGTAGACGAACGAAGATGAGACTATATCAAAGTAGTGTCCCCTCGATATTACTAAATGGCTCAAAATGCTGGCATGCGACAACACTTGATTTCAGACACCTATAAATGTCCATATAAAATGCCTCCGAAATATTGTGACATTGTTCTAGCCATAAAATATCACAAACAAGAATTACCACACAAACAGTATGAACAACATAGGCCTACTCGCCACCAGAGCTCTGTGTCATATGCCGATGATGGAATGGGGCTAACTTCTTCTCCGCTTCTTAAATATCGTCTTCAGAATAAATGTGTAATTCATGTACAGATAGTTTATGCAATTGTTGTACACTGCGTACCATTATTAGGTACTTCTTTGAATTTCACGTTGCAATTTAACACTATTTGCATATATAATACATAATATAATGTTCATATTAAATTTATATTCATTTAGTATCGTCAATAGCTTTGTGCAAAGCACCTTGGGTTAGAGTATTAATGTTGACATAGTATCTACTACCCAAACAGTATCAATACTGGCGAAAGCCTCTCGGGACTGGAATTGATTACTAATAATATGACAATGAGAAAGCGCCATGAACAATTCTACGGGGACATTACCCGGAAGATCGTTGTTATTTATGTCATGTATTCTGTTTTCTAGCGTGAAGACCAGTGGACGCGGCTAAAGAAGCTATTTGGTAGACTCAGAGTGGCATCATGGAATGCCATATATTAGAACAACGGAAATGCTTTGGTGTCACGCCTTTCTCGTCACAAACCTCGACCCGTCGCCGTTCGGCCAAATGTTGTTTGAAATGTTTACACAAATATGTGTTTGTATGGTTTGTTCTCGTGCGTCTCCAGTGCGAACTCTTGTCCACTTTAATTTCCTTGTTTGGGAATGTGTACAGTCAGTATAGAGTTTATGTGTGTGTGCGTGTGTGCATATGTACACGGGAGCGTATGCGTTTTGTGCGCGCTAGACTGTGTGTTTGTATAGAATCTACACGCGACAAGAGTGTCGCATAAATTAATGTCAAATTGGCGATCCATGATATTTATGCGAACTCACAATGAACCCACTGTGCCGCCATTCGCCTTTGCTGTGTCGAGCAAACCTCTTCAACGTCTCACTCGAACTGCAGTGAAGTTGCGGTCGGTAATGAAACGAGTATCAGTGTTCAAAATTAATGTGTCGTAGATATCAGTTTGAAATTCTTATAAGCAGCGTCTAAATTAATTTTCTAGTTTACACTTCACGAAACAGTCGTCTATCTTGAAGGTATTTAGTTCAGACAAACTACCCTGATTGTGTTTTGAACTTCAAATGATTTCGCCTTAGGAAACACAGACTGACGCTGCACGGAGTGTTCACCGTTTTCCGAGATGACACTAGTGGTACGTACAAGAACAACACAGTACTGTATAGAGTGTATGCTAGGAAATTATAGCGTGTGTGAGTGTGCGTTCGTTTGTTCGTGCGTATATGTATGTCGGTCAGCTATATATTGCACACACATATTACGTACCACCATAGATGTCCACATGTTCCTCAGACATCGTGGATATATAACGTAATTATCATACTTCGAAAATTCATTGTACCGGAGCTTCCGTAAGCAGATATCTTCCAATTTGTTGCAGTATTTCGCCGTGATGGCAATGATGGTGATTGGAGTCTTTGACGTAACGTCTCAGAAGGTCTCTCCGGCTTGGCCGACGAAGGAGTTCTCGGCTTGCATTCGGGCGTGCTGGGCTCAGTATGGCCGGAATACATGTGGCATGGAGTGCAAGAATGCTGGTCTTCGTCCAGAATTGACCGTCGCCTGTGAAAAACATTGTTTCGAGTCGAGTACCACTTGTGTGAAATATTGCTTTCCGTCTGAATGAAATGTCTTCTAAGGGGTTGATTTGTTATGGCATCCAAACATTATTTTTCATGTATAGTGTGTATAACAACATGTCAAGGTATTGAATAATCGTTCACGTAAAGGCGAGAGTTTATTGGACTGAATTGAAACATTATATTATTGTCAATTATATATTAAAATCAGCAGCGACTGACGTTATTTATAATAATGGTGTCCAAATTCCACGTATTGTGAACAAGATATTTCTGATGACATAGTGCAATAGTCTCAAAGCAGATCGTAACAATGTGTCTGCTTGCATCACGTTAACTGAATAGTTTCATAATGTATTTGAATCAGAGTGAATCCATCTAATCGGGTAAGAATTTTCCAAAATGATATTAAACGTTTGGACAACAAGACGCAGAATGGAAGATAAATAGGTAAATATAGGAACACTGTATGATGCAGTATTTCTGATGTGTTTGGAGTTTTCTTATAAACAAAAATGTAATACAAAAATAACGAAGCGAATGGACTGTTTATATATTCTTAATCTCCTAGATGCAAACGTCTAGTCGTTCGAGGCTACGGATTGAGAGTCAGTGCGGCAATCCCGTTTCTGTCACACTTTATCACTGGATGTGAGGAACAGATTGCCGTACGTGAACACTCCTCGTGGTACTTCAGATCAGCATCACAATGATATGTGTAACAAATGGGATTGAGTGCCAAGTATCAAATCATCCCACTTGTTTTCGTAATTGGGACATCGGCAATGCACTTCACACAAATTGCCATTCACCTAGATACTGGGAACAGGTGGACGCATTTCACAATACACATGAATACGTCACACCTACAAACATGTGACAAATTGTATTTTTTAACAGTTGTGGGTGCCAGCGCTGGATTTAGGACTGTGTGGGCCCTGGGCAGTGGTTGATCAGGTATGGTATCATATACTAGTTCTCACTCCTTCCTATCTTCAAATTAGGGCTTTCGCGGCAAATTATGATTTTTGCCCATTTAGAACACGAATTTGCATCATATTGAAGCGCTCAAGTTACGTCTAAAAAGTAATTTATTTATGGTCTAAAAACGTTTCTGCACAAATAAATTTATCTTAAAATGTTTTGCGAATGCCCATTCAATTTACACTGTGAGACCCCTAGGCAACTGCCCCGTCTGTACTACATCCAGCATGGATGATGGTAATGGTTATTATTTCGACGTCGAAGCATCAGGAACATACCACTGATAATAACAGTCAATAGCAATTACAATACGAACGACGATTGGAGAATTGAGTTCACACTGCCCGTGTTTTGCAAAAAGATACACAAATAGTCTTTGATCACTTCTACCCGGTTTGTATGCCCGGGGGAGTAAAACATCCCACAGAGAGTGTATATGTAATCTTCTGTGGATTCCAACTCTCAACCACAAGAGTCATGATGTCCACGTTGCCGCTCAAGATATTCTACCAGATCCGATTGCGGTATGTTTAAATGTGATGGATTGTTCAAATTCGAATTAAAACATTATAAACTTTTTAAATACAAATTGGGTTTGTCTGTGTTCAGTTGATCTATGTAAATATTCTTATGATACAGTGTCTTAATAATTTTGTTATGATTGCAATGGATTAAACTGTCATTATACTATAATTGTATTATTATTATATTATTATTGTTATTATATAATTGTCAGCAATGTGAAGTTCAGTTATTGAATACTCCTAATTATCGGTCAACTAACCTACTCCAGAACGACACACGCGCATCCCTTAACTGTGACACCCTATGGAGAAACAATGACGACACGAGAAAACTACTACGTGTAACTTATACAAAACAATAAACACATGTTGTTCTGATCACACACGTAGCCGAGTACAGCAATCTAGCATTTGGCTGGTAATCAAGAAAACGTCAAGTATAACATGGTATTGTTGTGCGTGGTTTTAAATACTGTAGTGGACCCGTCTCTTCGCGTGGACTTTGTATTTTAGTAATATTTACACTTAGATATATGTAATTAGATTAACTGTATGCGAACAAAATTGCAAAACGAAATGGCCATTCCCGGCACATCACCATCTGACTAGTTACATGATGTTGACAATTATTGTTTCCAATATTTCCAAATTGAATAAATTCTTATCCAATTTTATTAATAGTCGTTATTTGTTCAAAAAACAACTTTTGGGTTTCCAGACAAACTGCCATTGCATAGTACGCACGTGATAATAATCATGTTGCGTTCGATGCTTTTTACAAGAATCACTAAATGAAAACGTTTGCCAGATCTCTATGCAAATATATATGCAAACGAATGCTCCAAATAGGGCCAGAATGTGTACACAGCCGCTCCTCTAGAAACTACATTGACGCAAATAATACATGTTGAGGAGCCACTCCAGGCATTCTTCAGCGTCACTATCTCAACGCATCAATTCAACATGTCATGATAATTTCCATTCTCCACTTGATAATTATTAGGAGCTGTCAGTAAAAACAACATTACATTTCAATGTCTTAACATTTTATTGTAAGCATCTGGGCATGTATGTATGTGCGTGTGCAGTGTGCAATGTGTGTGTGTGTGTGTGTGTGTGTGCGGGTGCGGGTGCACATGCGTGTGAGTGTACTGCAAAGCGTCTTCTAGTCGATGTGGTTGTGTGTTCATTACGTTATGATATGTATGTTGATACACACTAGCACCAGCACACACGTGCATAGCAACATGCACACTATGAAATATTTTAAATTCAGGTTGAAAACACTCATTGGTTACTTTTGTTTAAAATCAAAGCACTCAATAATAGTTTTATTTCAATAAAAATAGGCTATTTTTTATTAACAACAAGGGCCTGATGATATTGTCTTGGAACGTATTAACGAGAGACGTATATAAAGGCACGTTATAAAAACAAAATTGTAATATCATATAATTTGATTGAGAGGTACCTAAGGAGATGATGTTGCTTTGCAGATGTTGTATCGTGCTTGACCTGTTTCTTGTGCGCCTTCTGTGAGTATACGACGTGGGTCAATTCATAGTGCGTACGAAACATCACGTAAGATATTAATGTGTTTTACGGCCTGAGTGTATTGAACTTACAAGTTAAGTTGTTATCATCTTGACCTCAGCAGTGATTTCGAGGGTTGATACTTTCACTAACATAGACTTATATGATAGAACTTCGACTATAAATATGTATTTATCAACTGTTCATGTATGTACTTGAGACATGGTGTCTGTGCTTTCCCCTACAAAATACTGTGTCCGATGTGTGTACACTTTCGATGCAAACGTTGTAAGCACACATGAACTTCGCAAATACACAACATGGCGCTAATCGCGTAATCAACACAGTTGACCTGATTTTGGTTGCTCAAAGTAGAACCGTTGCTTCTGTCAAACATGTTCTGTGGTTTTGCATATCAGTGTCAGTAAAGACATATTCAAAGCTATGTTATAGTGGAAGCTGACACAGTCCACTGAATGATCGGCGCAGATCAGAGGCCGGCTTAACGGCTCAAGAGTAGTCCCATGTCGTAAGTAGGCGTCTTCCATGACCGAGTCAAAAACACACGTTAACGTGATTTGTGGTAGTCCAGTAGAAATTGACGATGACCCGGACATTTTGTTTAAAAAGCCAATGTTTGCTTTAAGGTGACCAGAAGGGTTTCCTGAACTTAAAAAAAAAACCAACCAAAATCAACCCTTGGGACCTTTTGTTATCCCAATCCTTGTTTTGGGGTGTTTCGGTCCAATTTCGAACTAACACTTTTTGTTTGATTTTATTAATCATATTTTTAACTGTTTCATTTATTGGTTAAAATGTTTGTAATTATATGTATACTTGTCTATTAAGCCGCACATTAATACATTAATGATGAAGTTTAATTAATAAATTAAGTAATTAACCAATTCATTAAGTAATAATATATTTCTTATATAGCACTCCACCCTAACGTTGTTCTGGGATTTTAATATTAACATCTTAACTAAGATAACATGGATGCCACTTATACCCCAAACAGTGAATGGTATAGCATTCAAACTTGAATATAACTAAGAGAGATCATAAATGTCCTACCTGTAATCTTCTAATACATCATTTGTTAAAACATCATCATCAGCATTGTCACTGTCGGGTAGCTATACAAGTGTTGGGCCGTTTGCGCACTGTCCTTGACATTTGCATTGGACGCTACTTTTAGTAATTGCAAGACACACACAAGTTATCTTGGCGCTTGCAAGAGCAACGGATCTCTTGTAGAAGATGTTTGGGTGCTGGTTCTTTGTCTGTGATGACGGGCACTACTGCGTGTGTGTCACAGTGGAAGCCATACTTCTTTCTGTCCAATACCGTCTTCAGATTAACCCAAGTAGAAACATGTAGGTGCACTCTGAGTGAATGGAAGTAGCATGTTCGACTTGTCGGTGGCATTCTTTCAATGGCGACATAATTTGATTAAATTATGTGCATGTATCGTAGGTCGTGGAGACTTAGATTTCAGTTTCTTTTGGTGTAAAGCGAAACCATTATTCGCTCCCCAGCTGTTGCAATGTCGGCGCTCGATGCAGTGTTACTTCCGAATATGGCAACGGATGTTCTCAACTCGTTGAAGATCCTAGAACTTTCATGTGTTTGATTCTGCCAATACCGTAGATAGTTGACGTTGTGTCACAGCCAGACATAGCGAGTGCAAATGACAAACACTCACACATCTCCTTTCCCAGAGCAGGTTGACCAGCGCTGATACTGATTAGTCTTCGCTTGGCTTACATGTAAATAGTGGACTTCTCAGGCGCATGGTAAAGCAGGATTACAAGTAGATCTGTATCATCACAACGGACACATACGTTCTCGTGGGATTCTGCAACATCTAGGGTACACTTCGCAATTATTGTATCCGCACCTCCTTCCTCGCCAGCGTGACGCACCTGGATACCTTTTATCAGCAGAAATGTAGAGAGGAGGTTAATGAGTAGCTGTTTATTGTGTTTGTTTGAAAGAAAAATACTTTTGTCTAAAGGAACTGGAGTGTTACGTCTAACCAACACATCAGCAGAAATAATCTTGCCCATTTTACGCCGCTTCTGTTCGGGTTCCTTGGTCGTGAGCACTTCATAGCTGTCGAACACTACGAACATCTTTCAATACCACTAGTTCATCACAAACCTGTGTTTTCCATAACAAGTACCCAGCGTATGTTGCAAGAACCCACCTGACTGCCATTGACTATCAGCAACACAAAGACTATGAAGCCCTACCACTGTAATGATGCTGGATAATTAATGTATTTTTTCATGGACACAGGGGGTCATTTGACATTTTGACCCCAAGGCGACCCGTTTTTCATAAATGAGCATTGTGTTTCGGTTAATATAGTACTCCAATGTAGTGATATGGCTAATCTGGTATTAATTAAGATGTTTATATTGCCCATTATGACTAGACTGCGGAAATCATGAGTAAAAATGATTTCAACTCCAAGCACAGGCATATAGTCTATACTGGTCGTGTTGCTTGGTTGTTAGCAGTGCAGGAATTTTTGGGGGGTTTTGGTATTTTGTTTTATATGATTTTTACAAATATTCTGAACAAATTTGCGTTGACATATTTATTTCCATGGTCAACGCTTATACTCCTGGACTACAGCTTGGGTTAGATAATTTTGAGTCCCCTTGGATGCTCGGTAAACTTTTATACTTAGTCAATTATCGGTTTATAATGTATGTCTATTTTTTGTTTTAATGTGTTCTATTGTATTATTTGTATACCTTTTACGCGACAACTTCACAACATGTAAACTCTACATGTGTATGCTATAATATATAATATAATATTGCTTCGCGTGTTTTGTCAGTTCACGAAACTGTTTAGTCGGTACGTGCACTCAATAGAACTCCCCAGGCGCCACCTCCTTGGAGGGTGCTTTGACTGTCACATTGCTTTCAACTTGGCACCGATTGAAAATAAATTCAACTGAGGACACGGAGTTTGGTAAACTCTTGCTGCAGCAGGTTATTAAACGCCGCTTTCTGGTTGGTATTCCAACAGTGTTTGATTGCGCACTTTGTGTGTCGGAAATGGTTAAATATTCTCACAAGCTCTCAATTCATGATGTGGTATTTAGCAGCATCTGCCTTCCTTATGGGCGCGTGCGGTTGAACACATTTCGCAACGCAATCGGTGTGCTACGTTTCCTGCATGGCTCGTAAGCATTGGTGTATGTGCATCACTTCGTGTATCCAGGGACTGAGTGGTGCTCAAGTGTATAATTACACTAGCATTATTGTGAATTGTACACTATCTATAACTGTGAAATGGTTTGGCTCACCAGACGATTGATTTGAAAATTAAGGAAAAAACAGGATATTTGACAACGTTGACAACGCTGAACAGTATATATATATATATATATATATATATATAACATTACATTTTTGTTTCCTGGACGGGCCTACTTGTAGCTACTTGAGTGTGTACGTAAACAGTAAACACAACCTTCTGGAGTTAACATTGACCTTCGCATGTGAACTCGAAAAAACTCTTCAACGCAATAACCAAGGCGGCATAACGTAAATATATAAAGTGGACTATGTTTTTGTATAATTCTGTAGCCGTGTATCGTTTCAACAACTGCCACATTTCAATACGTTCGAGGAATATTCCGCTGGAAGCAGATCCTTTCTGCAGCGAGTTCAAGGTTAGTGAACGGCTACCAGAAGAGTTATATAAACGACCTGTAGTTGACTGGTGTACTAGTGTGTTGTAGCAAAAACGTTTCTGCCTATATCAATATGCATTGTCGCTAGGTAAGTACAACTGATTCAGATTACATAGACTGATAGCCGACGTATCTTTCAAGTCAATCCGAGGTTTCACCGATACAGATTAAATCATACTGAAGAAATATTAACTGGAGAAAGCTTTAACAAAGAGTGTGGAGCGCTTCGGGAAAAATGTATGTGCATTTTCTGCATAGCGTTTAACAATTCATGCATATATGAGTATTCATGCAAGCATGCACACATTCGCATTTGCACACAAGCACATACGCACACACGCACAAACATACACACGCACACATGCACACACGCACACAAGCACACACGCACGCACGCACATACGTACACGCGCGCACGCACACTCGCGCACACGCACACACGCGCACACGCACACACGCGCACACGCACACACGCACAACACGCGCACACGCACACACGCACACACGCACACACGCACACACATACACACATACACACATACACACATACACACATTCACACATACACACATACACACACATTCACACATACAGCTGTATACATACAAACACACATATATACACCTACCTACACATACGTACATACATACATACATACATACATACATACATACAAACATACATACGTGCACACGTGCACACACGCACACAGACAAACACACACACACACATACATACATACATATATACATGCAAGCATGTGTATGTATATACAAACAAACACACACACACACACACACACACACACACACACACACACACACACACACACACACACACACACTTTGGACCGTATATTCTATTTTCTTGAATAACCTTATTTCATCATATTCCAGAATTTGTATTGTGTCGTTCAACCGTCGAAGATACAAAACTACTATTATGACGTTTCGGGTGAGTATTTACTGATCGTCAAAGTAGGTTTCGTCGATGATGTCAATGGTAGTATTGTGGGCATTGGGGTCGTTTATTTAAGCACCATAATAGACTTTTCGTCTCTTGTTACGTCTTTCACGCGGGGTGTTGCCATGATGGTGGCTAGTGTATAAAATGTACACTTCATCCGTTTGCCGATGAAACAGGAGGTGGTACTTGACTTGACTTAATTTGACTTAAATGCCTACACCAATATGACTCCTCGCCATCCTCCTGGATGTCACACACCCTCCATTTCGTCCTGTGTATAGCACACCGCTCTGCTGTCCGGAAGTTCAGTGTCCTGTCTAACTTCCTTTTTCTGTGTCCTTTAAAGCCTTCATTGAAAGCTATTTTTACGACGTTTTTGTTTGGCCAAATGAGTCTTCTATGTCTGATGGCATCTGAGATGGATTCAGGAGTGAGTGTGTTCTCTCTATCATGGTTATTGTGTAGTCTGTCTGCCCTAGAAACACCACTGATAGCCCGCAGGCAAAGCATATCAAAAACGTCAAGGCAGTGTATCGTTTGCGATCGTACAGTCGAAGTTTCTGCAGTTTGCTATCGGCAGTAAAAGGGCCCTCAATTAATTTGGTGGTGGTGCACCTTCCGCTTTACCTGAGGATTACGTTTACCAAGCAAAGTGTTTTCACAACAATCACCACTATGTCACGCTCTTTGCTGTCACTTTAAATTACACCTTCCTTTCTAAAGGGTGAATCTTGAAGACATGAAGCGAGCAACATTTCACTCACATTACAACAGACTGTGGTTTTACAATTACGTGTGATAATCTTTTTTCGTTATTCGTTTGAATAACTCTACGAACTGATTTCTATAGCCGTAAGTTATCGTAGTATGTAACATGATCAGTTAGTTCAGGAGAACGTCCATAACTATTGTGAAATCACATCCGTTGCAATCTAAGTCGCATACGCACTCTTGAACTCACAACTTCGATGTAACGATCGCAATTTTAATTTTAGGTCGTAGCTACGTCGGCCGTGTTGATGTTGATATCGGTCGTTATTGGAGCGTCTGTCAACGAAATAATCAACAGTAATTATTCAAACGATCATGTCCACGCATGCACAAGGGCTTGCAGGTTAGCAACATTTTCTTGTAATTGGCTGCGTACGCTACATAGTCTAACTATAGATTCATTTCTGTTTATGTGCCGAAAAATTCACGAGTAGGGTGGCCATTTGTTTATTCTTTCCTGAAATGGATGATAAACATCCGTAACGAAGATAATCTCAGACTGAACGCTGCGTTACATATCACATCTACTTTAACAAATAAATATATTTCTGTTTTGGCGTCTACCCATGTTAATGGTAAATATGTGTTTACATTTACATAGAAAATAGTATGACTCAAGCATACATAATATACACGTATGCGCAGGCGTGGGCACACATGCAACCACACACGCACATACGCAAAAACATGCATACATGCATACATGCTTACAAGCATAATATTATATGCATACACGCATACATGCATACACGCATACACGTTTACACGCATACCCGTATACACACAAACACACATACACACATATACGCACACAGGCACACACATACACACATACACACGTACGTGCGTACGTACCTACGTAAATACATACATACATACATACATACATACATACATACATACATACGTACATACGTACATGCGTACATACGTACGTACGTACGTGCGTACACGCATGCACGCATGCACGCATGCACGCATGCACGCATGCACGCATGCACGCATGCACGCATGCACGCATGCACGCACGCACGCACGCACGCACGCAACGCACATACGCACACACGCACACACGCACACACGCACACACGCACACACGCACACACGCATACATACACATATACACACACATACATGCATATATGCATACATACATATATAAATGGATACATATATAAATACACATATATATGTACACAATTTTCAGTTGTCATTAAACAATATCATGTTTTTTCAGGGAACGTTATAACCACATGACATGCTGGAGACCCTGTGCAGAAAAATTCGTTAGACCGGAACTGGATCTTATTTGTCAAGAACATTGCATATTGAAAGGCGAAAGGTGCATAAAGCGATGCCATGCCATAACGAGGATAAACCGCCAGGGTGAATAAACTGTCTACTTTCAGAAGAACATATTTCTTTGGAGTATGAACAAATACGTGCACTCCACTGTGCGAAGGAGTTAAACTCAACGAACGTATTGAACAAATACTTGACAACGTTTGGGTGCATCGCGAGGCGTTCGAAAGTGAACAACTCCCGAGCAGAGCACTCAACAGCCATATTTGCAAGTCAAGTTGTTGTCGCATAATTGAGCGGCAACGTATCTCGTAAATATTGAATGTGTTTTACATGTTCGTGTATAAATTAAATTAAACTACGATTTCACATTTAATGTTTTGTTATTGGGGAGTGTTCTTAGTGCACGTGAGAGACAGCATTTGTGTGTGTGTGTGTGGGGTGTGTGTGTGTGTGTGTGTTTGTGTGTGTGTGTGTGTGTGTGTGCGTGGTTTGTGTGTGTGTCTCTGTGTCTCTGTGTGTTCGCGGGCATGCTTGTGCAATGCAGTGCTCGCGCGTGTCAGAGTATGTGACCGTGCTTGCTCGCGTGCGAGTGTGCGTGCGTGCTTGGATACATACGTGTCTGACCAGGACAACTTTGCCTAGGAGGGTATATTTGTCAGGTCCAAAATAACTGCACGACACTAACATGTTCTTGGCAATATGCATTTGCCCTGGATGGCGGCTGCATTCGGTGACGACACTGCTTTTCGTGGTGCTCTGTTGACACGTATCACAGAAATCACTGAATCAGACGTCACAAGATTGGTCGCAGTCGCTCCGTGTAAGTCGTGCGGGCTAGATCCACCACCTACCTGGCTCCTTAAACTATGTTTGTTAGAACTGGTACCCATCATCATTTTGATAATAAACACTTCCCTCGAAAGTTCAATTATACCTGATGTGTTTAAGCATGCAGTCGTTAGACCAATCCTTAAAAAATGACGCTTGATGAAGATGCTTTGTGCAATTACCGCCCAGTTTCGAACTTGCCGTTTGTATCAGAACTTGTTGAAAAAATGATCGCAAGACAACTCAACAATCACCTTGATATGAACACTTTGCGTGATACTTTTCAATCAGCATACCGCCATGGCCACTCGACGGAGACGGCACTCCTGCGAGTCAAGAATGACATCGCCGCGGCGCTGGATAGAAAGTGCAAGACTGTTCTCGTGATGTTAGATTGATTTGTCCAGCACATTCGACACTATTGATCACGATTTCTTGATGACTCTACTGAAACACTCGTTCGGCATCACAAACTCGGCACTTTCATGGCTGCAGTCGTACATCACTGAAGGTTATCAGAGAGTCGCCGTGGGCAGCGCAACGTCAGCTGATTGTGTTTTGAAATGTGGCGTCCCATAAGGGTCTGTGCTTGGGCCAATATCATACTGCATATACACAAGACCTATTAGCGACATCGTTGCACTACACGGCATGCAATACCATTGTTATGAGGATGACACGCAAATTTACATGACAGTGGAGCACGATCAACCCATCACTGCAGCAACAACGAAGATTGAACAATGTGTAGCGGAGGTGACAGACTGGTTTGAAAGAAACCAACTTACGTTGAACACCTTAAAACAAAGAAACGATTTGCCCTCCGATATTTCCGTGACAAATGGAGGATATTGGGTTGTGCCGAAGTCATTGACAGCGGTCTAACTATGGAAGCACAGGTTGTATATATAGCAAAGTCGTGCTACCACCAGATTCGCAACATTTGACAAATTCGGCTAAGCATCACTGATGATGCGTGCAAAACCCTGGTGGACGCGCTCGTGACTTCACGCCTCGATTATGCAAATTCATTACTCTATGGCCTTCCGCAGACGTACGAGGAAGTACGACCACGTCACTCCAGTGCTGCAGCACCTGCATTGGTTACCTATCTGTGTGCGCCCGACATATAAAGTGCTTGCGTTTGTGCACTCTGTGAGGCATGACCTGACACCGAGTTATCTCACGGAGTTACTGAACCGACGTCGACCGAATCGGCAACTGAGATATGCGTCTTTGCCGCTACTGGCAGATCAATACTACAATTCTAAATAGCGCATGAGAGCAATCTGATTGATTCGAGCGCTATACAAATCAATTGTATTATTATTATTAACGTGTTGACACGATATCTGAAAATTTATTTCACCATCGTAGATAAGGTTACACAAAATTATTATCATCTTTCGAAGACGTGACATTTGTTAAATAGTATATCGTGTTTCTAGCATGGCTGTGTGATGATGGCAGATTCTTTGCTTCCGAAGATCAGTAGGAAGATCTCTGTCCCTGGGGACGGCGGCACGCACGCTGTAGAGGCCTACCCTGGACTTGCAGTCTCTGAAGCAGGTTGGGAAAATGTATTGTTGGTCTGAAATTGCCTGAGCTGCTGGAATGTTCAAAGTTCTGGGCTGTTCTCCCGGTAGTCGCTCTCCAGTTGTTTCTGTCTGCTGCTAGCTGTTCCCAACCGTTGTGGTCAATATTTGCTTGGTCAGTTGCCGTTTCAGCTTGTCCCTGGAAGGGCCTGTGGGGGGCTCTTCTGTCTCGCTTGCCCGACGAAGCTCACCATAAAATACAGCTTTTGGTATTCTTTTGTCGTCCATGATCGAGAGGTGGCCTGCCTAGCGGAGGTGCTTGAGCATCAATATGGATTCGATGCTCTGGATGTTTGCCTTTTCCAGGACCTCATTGTTGGAGACATGGTCCTGCCAAAGGATTCACATGACGGAGCGCAGGTGGAACAATTCAAACAGTTGTACTTGTTTTCTGTAGAGGACCCATGCCTCACAGAAGGGTAGTGACGACGACAGCCTTGTATACCTGTAACTTAGTTGACAGAGGCAGCGAGTGGTTCTGTTATACACGTATAACAGAAGGAGACCAAATGAGCTGTTGGCTTTGGCAAGGCAGTTGTCCACATATTTGGCTGCTGTTGCATAATTTAGGTTGACACTTCCAAGGTACGTGAACTGCTCATCTGTATTGAGGGGATGTCCATTAATCTTGATCTGGGGTTGGTTGTAGGCTCCATGGGATGGTTTATAGTGCAGGACATCTTTATAGGCTGGTGGTTAGGCCAAAAGCTGTAGCTGCTTCAGCGAAGCGGTTGACCACTGCTTGAAGAGCTTCTTCAGTAATCTGCAGGCAGCAGCTCCAAGATTATTTCTTTAGTGGTCTTGGTTTGCGCAAGGAGCCTGCGGAAAATAAATACATTCCCATCCGGAACCTGATGTGGATGCCTTGTGTAAGGTCCTCCATGGTTTCACGTAGCAGTAAGCTGAAGAAGATCTCAAAGAACGTTGGGGCATATGTGATAACAACATATCTCTCGAACATTCTGTTCAAATTGCAATCAATTTGATGATACATATTGACGTATCAAACAACACTTAGTGCACCACTTTCTAAGTATCGGTGTGCATGGGAACGTTAATGATGGTGGTTGTTCATGTGGTACAATATAGTAGTAACCTTTTCAATATACATAGTTTACAATATTGAAATATGATCCAACATACATAATTATACAAGACAATACTTGCAACACTGCTACATTTTGGCGGTCGCCCCCGTTTGGTTCTTTCTATGTCGCCATCTAGTAGAACTCAGTGCAGTTATGTCCCGTGTCACCATCGCTCACTTCCGCCAACCTTCACAGATATGACGGCTTATAACTCTACACCAGTAAAGTATGTGTGGAACTGATCGAAGATACCCAGTCCACTAGGTAGAACCAATTGAAAAGGAACAGACATACACCCTATCATGTGTGCTGAAATACAGGGCAAGACCAATCTTACTTTCTTAGACCCTTGACCGACTTGGTCGTAGAGGGGACATAAGTGACGCTGCAGCTCTGATGTTCCGCCTTGTATGTCAGTGGCTGTGATGAGGAGCTCTGGTACAGAGATGGCCGTCTATTCCACAACATTGTCCATCCAACTCTTCCCCTGACGTCCACGGCGACGTCTGCCCTCCAGGGTGCCCTGCAGGATCGTCTTCGGGAGGCTAGCGTGACGTGTTAGGTGTCCAAACCATGTCAATTTCCTTCTCTTGACAGTTGCCAGTAGAGGTTCTTGTGGCCCCACCAGGGATGTGACCTTTCTCTGCACATACTCATTGGTCTTATGATCCATGTAGGAGATGCGGAGCATCTTCTTCATGCATTTGATCTCGAATACTTCGATCATTTTCTCATCCTTAGCATCCGTATAGAAAAATGAATGGTACAAGTGATCTGAACAGGCTATACTTGGTTGTGCAGAGTATATTACTACTTCTCCAGATCCTCTCTATTCTTGCTATGGCTGCCGTTGCTGAGACGATCCTGATACGCATTTATAATATCTAAGAGCGACCTTGCCTAAGGATGGTAACTGCACCACATAAATCAAACGGGGCGACCGCCAAAATGTAGCAGTGTTGCAAGTATTGTCTTGTATAATTATGTATGTTGGATCATATTTCAATATTGTAAACTATGTATATTGAAAAGGTTACTACTATATTGTACCACATGAACAACCACCATCATTAACGTTCCCATGCACACCGATACTTAGAAAGTGGTGCACTAAGTGTTGTTTGATACGTCAATATGTATCATCAAATTGATTGCAATTTGAACAGAATGTTCGAGAGATATGTTGTTATCACATATGCCCCAACGTTCTTTGAGATCTTCTTCAGCTTACTGCTACGTGAAACCATGGAGGACCTTACACAAGGCATCCACATCAGGTTCCGGATGGGAATGTATTTATTTTCCGCAGGCTCCTTGCGCAAACCAAGACCACTAAAGAAATAATCTTGGAGCTGCTGCCTGCAGATTACTGAAGAAGCTCTTCAAGCAGTGGTCAACCGCTTCGCTGAAGCAGCTACAGCTTTTGGCCTAACCACCAGCCTATAAAGATGTCCTGCACTATAAACCATCCCATGGAGCCTACAACCAACCCCAGATCAAGATTAATGGACATCCCCTCAATACAGATGAGCAGTTCACGTACCTTGGAAGTGTCAACCTAAATTATGCAACAGCAGCCAAATATGTGGACAACTGCCTTGCCAAAGCCAACAGCTCATTTGGTCTCCTTCTGTTATACGTGTATAACAGAACCACTCGCTGCCTCTGTCAACTAAGTTACAGGTATACAAGGCTGTCGTCGTCACTACCCTTCTGTGAGGCATGGGTCCTCTACAGAAAACAAGTACAACTGTTTGAATTGTTCCACCTGCGCTCCGTCATGTGAATCCTTTGGCAGGACCATGTCTCCAACAATGAGGTCCTGGAAAAGGCAAACATCCAGAGCATCGAATCCATATTGATGCTCAGGCACCTCCGCTAGGCAGGCCACCTCTCGATCACGGACGACAAAAGAATACCAAAAGCTGTATTTTATGGTGAGCTTCGTCGGGCAAGCGAGACAGAAGAGCCCCCCACAGGCCCTTCCAGGGACAAGCTGAAACGGCAACTGACCAAGCAAATATTGACCACAACGGTTGGGAACAGCTAGCAGCAGACAGAAACAACTGGAAAGCGACTACCGGGAGAACAGCCCAGAACTTTGAACATTCCAGCAGCTCAGGCAATTTCAGACCAACAATACATTTTCCCAACCTGCTTCAGAGACTGCAAGTCCAGGGTAGGCCTCTACAGCGTGCGTGCCGCCGTCCCCAGGGACAGAGATCTTCCTACTGATCTTCGGAAGCAAAGAATCTGCCATCATCACACAGCCATGCTAGAAACACGATATACTATTTAACAAATGTCACGTCTTCGAAAGATGATAATAATTTTGTGTAACCTTATCTACGATGGTGAAATAAATTTTCAGATATCGTGTCAACACGTTAATAATAATAATACAATTGATTTGTATAGCGCTCGAATCAATCAGATTGCTCTCATGCGCTATTTAGAATTGTAGTATTGATCTGCCAGTAGCGGCAAAGACGCATATCTCAGTTGCCGATTCGGTCGACGTCGGTTCAGTAACTCCGTGAGATAACTCGGTGTCAGGTCATGTCTGACAGAGTGCACAAACGCAAGCACTTTATATGTCGGGCGCACACAGATAGGTAACCAATGCAGGTGCTGCAGCACTGGAGTGACGTGGTCGTACTTCCTCGTACGTCTGCGGAAGGCCATAGAGTAATGAATTTGCATAATCGAGGCGTGAAGTCACGAGCGCGTCCACCAGGGTTTTGCACGCATCATCAGTGATGCTTAGCCGAATTTGTCAAATGTTGCGAATCTGGTGGTAGCACGACTTTGCTATATATACAACCTGTGCTTCCATAGTTAGACCGCTGTCAATGACTTCGGCACAACCCAATATCCTCCATTTGTCACGGAAATATCGGAGGGCAAATCGTTTCGTTGTTTTAAGGTGTTCAACGTAAGTTGGTTTCTTTCAAACCAGTCTGTCACCTCCGCTACACATTGTTCAATCTTCGTTGTTGCTGCAGTGATGGGTTGATCGTGCTCCACTGTCATGTAAATTTGCGTGTCATCCTCATAACAATGGTATTGCATGCCGTGTAGTGCAACGATGTCGCTAATAGGTCTTGTGTATATGCAGTATGATATTGGCCCAAGCACAGACCCTTATGGGACGCCACATTTCAAAACACAATCAGGTGACGTTGCGCTGCCCACGGCGACTCTCTGATAACCTTCAGTGATGTACGACTGCAGCCATGAAAGTGCCGAGTTTGTGATGCCGAACGAGTGTTTCAGTAGAGTCATCAAGAAATCGTGATCAATAGTGTCGAATGTGCTGGACAAATCAATCTAACATCACGAGAACAGTCTTGCACTTTCTATCCAGCGCCGCGGCGATGTCATTCTTGACTCGCAGGAGTGCCGTCTCCGTCGAGTGGCCATGGCGGTATGCTGATTGAAAAGTATCACGCAAAGTGTTCATATCAAGGTGATTGTTGAGTTGTCTTGCGATCATTTTTTCAACAAGTTCTGATACAAACGGCAAGTTCGAAACTGGGCGGTAATTGCACAAAGCATCTTCATCAAGCGTCATTTTTTAAGGATTGGTCTAACGACTGCATGCTTAAACACATCAGGTATAATTGAACTTTCGAGGGAAGTGTTTATTATCAAAATGATGATGGGTACCAGTTCTAACAAACATAGTTTAAGGAGCCAGGTAGGTGGTGGATCTAGCCCGCACGACTTACACGGAGCGACTGCGACCAATCTTGTGACGTCTGATTCAGTGATTTCTGTGATACGTGTCAACAGAGCACCACGAAAAGCAGTGTCGTCACCGAATGCAGCCGCCATCCAGGGCAAATGCATATTGCCAAGAACATGTTAGTGTCGTGCAGTTATTTTGGACCTGACAAATATACCCTCCTAGGCAAAGTTGTCCTGGTCAGACACGTATGTATCCAAGCACGCACGCACACTCGCACGCGAGCAAGCACGGTCACATACTCTGACACGCGCGAGCACTGCATTGCACAAGCATGCCCGCGAACACACAGAGACACAGAGACACACACACAAACTCTCTCTCTCTTTCTCCCCCCCCCCTCTCTCTCTCTCTCTCTCTCTC
>CM034531.1:77103092-77154908 GCA_020002185.1 Paraescarpia echinospica
TCCTTCCCCTATGTCTGACTTTGTATAAATATCTAACAGATTATAGTTGTAACTTTTATCAAGACATTGACAATTTAGACTTAGTATTGTAAATTTGTCCTGTTTGTTTTTTATGTGATTAATTAAGTCGTCATCATTAAAATATGGTGACTGGTGAATTAAATTTAATTCACCATCTTCATCATTTGTATCTATTTTTAAAATATGATTTAAAGAATTATTCTCTATACCACCGTAACTTCCTAACAAACGTTCAGTATTGATTATATTTAAAACAATATATTGCTTGTTAAATTAATAAAATTAAACAGCATGACAAGACTAATTTTACTGTTAAAAAAAACACATTTTGGCAAAATCATATATATAACGCATATAACGCGCATGCGTCAGAATAATACATTTAAAGGAGATGCCGCATGCTCCCCATTTGTGCATTTTAAAATTATCATAACTGAGATAAGTAAAAATGTGTAAATTAACATTTCAAAAAGAAAAAAAAGAGGAAGTGTGTAAAAAAAAAAAAAACACTTTAAAAAACATTCATATATATAAAGGTCACATAGAGTAGATTGTGTCTTGTTTGCACAGTCATACAAGAAGATAATGCCTGGTGCAAAGAGTAGATTATGCGTGTTATGCTTTCTAAGAATGTCTTCGGAGCAATGGTGTTCATGTATAAGTTAATTTGGTTAGTAGTTGTACGTCAGGTTTCGCTCATACTAGCGTCACCCACACATTTACTGATATTTGGCAAGACGTCAAACACAACACATTATACTTTATCATACCATTACCAAAGTGAGAGCAGTGCTTCGAAATAATTGGTATCCCGTAAATAGGGGTGATTGTTAAGGACAGTTTTACTTCTCCGATAGTTGTTTGATGTATTACTATAGCGGCAGAGAAGAACGAATTATCTGGAGAGCAGGCCACACACGATAATTCATAGGTGGTGCCATTGCGTGGCCTTGGCGACAGTTGACTCAAAATAGTTAATCCATTAATGCATGACACTGCAGTGATGGACGGTTGTTAACATTAGATCATTTGATTAAAAAAATCAAGTTCACAAACCACCGTGTTTACAAAAAGGATTACCATTGTGATCGCAGTAGTCTATTAGTTAGCCACCAGCATAACATGCCATAGTTCTAAATTCAAGACCCGGGTCCGGCACGGTATATTTGATGTAGGCCTACAATCCTAGATCTCAACAACCACTGAGGACTGCATGCACCCTTGCAGAAACCGTTTGCAGGCCAGCACAGAAACGTCTTCGTGACGATAATGATATGAAAAGTCATATATACAAAGATCATATATACATTGGCTACTATGGAATACTATTGATAATATATATATATATATATATATATATATATATAAAAGACCAATAACTTTATATATACATTGGCTACTATGGAATACTATTGATAATCCAATAACTTTCGAAAGTTAAAATTAGTATCAACTGTATTCCACAGTAGCCATTGTGTAAGTAGCATCCTATTAAGTGTTTTACTAATTCAACATACCATCAGTAAGTGATGTTTATTTGTAGATAGTATTGTTGGTTATTTAAAGTATTGTAACTATGATAAAGTATACGCAGTGACGTGACAGCATATATGATATCGCAGTAGTGTTTGCGTAACACATTTTACCACATAGTTAAAAAGATAACTTCTCGGCAACTACTGACTGGTTAATTAATCATCCAGTAAAATCCGTTGAACATTCCGTTTAGTGGGCAGCATAGAATTAATTGGCACAAAGGCTGAGGGCAACATCATATCAATACCTACGTTTTCATTTTAGAAAAGGACATGAGTGAAGAGGTTCATCAGACTGGGTGGTTCAAATGAGAACAAAAGGTAAACTGACTGAGAAATAAGTAAAAATATCACTCAACTGAACACGTGGTTTTACGAATAGTGTTTGTATTATATTTTAACTTATAACGAGTGCCGTTATATCTTAACTTATAACGATTGACGGTAACTGTGGTTGCTATCACTCCAGGCCGTAAACTGGGGTGCGATGTGTGCGTATGAACCCCTCGCTGACGGAAGAGAGTTCTGTCTGACTGAAAAGGGTTCCACTTAAATATACGAGATTGGCTTTTGGTCACCTCACTGGTGCATTTGGTAGTTGCGATGAGTGCATTGTGGAGGATTTCTAGTAAGCTTTAAGGGACTGGATATGTTGTGAACTTCAAGTCAAGTAACGTGCAGTTGGTGGCTTTTTGGTATCAATCGAATGTCGAAAATAGTACTACCAAAAAACTATGGGCCTTTTCTCTTACCTAGAATATAGAATAGAGTAATAGCCACACATACAATATTAAACGCATTGTTTAGATGTCAGTGAAACAACACAATGAACACTGATCGGTTTAAGTAAAAAAGCTGTATTCCGAACGATCCATAGCATATGATATCCGTTGATTGTATGGCATTGTAAAAACTGCTCAATTTAACGGTAATAATGTGCGTAAGACGACAATCATGAGCGTGGATTTAGTGATTTCGTTCGATAACAATCCGTGCAGAGTGCAGTTATATTACACACTATTACCATACGCTTCCAGCCATAGGGAAGCCCGCCACTGTCCTCCCTCGTTTGCCCATACATCAACGTTAAGTAAAACTGCATTCCTCGTTTGTGCTAAACGACACTTTTTTTTACAAACGATCCTCATTGTTCGTTCTGGTTACGCCAGCGTTGGCGTGTTTTAGATAGGATGATGGATGGCGCCATTCATGGATAGTTTAAATTGCACAACGAGCCATATAAATACCGATTTTGTTGATACTAGTTGGCGTTTCCAATTGTGTTCAAGTGCATCAGTTGGTGGACTGTGGTCCCCTGGCTCCACCGACGACTCGTTTGTTAGCGATACGACCGGAAACGACAGGAAATAATAAGAAACTGTTTAATCGTGCATGGTGTGCCCAACTCCGCTGACTCAGAGACCGCTGTGCTGGACATCTTCCAAAACAAATGACTTCCAAAGCATTTCGACTGGACGCGAACACATCGACCGATGCCACCGTCAGGGATCGTCTGCAAACTCGACTAACCCGAAGCCGCGACCAATTATTGTGAAATTCACAACATACCAGCAACAACAAAACGTGTGCACAGCGAAATGGCGCCTAAAGGGGACAAAACTACTGATCACGGAAAACTTGACCAGACGTCGCAGTCAACTGTTAAACAAAGCAAAGATTCTGAGAAACGTCACCGCCACATGGACGGCAGACGGCCGCAACGTATGCCTTCTTCCCAACGTTAGGAAAGTCACCATCTCAACCGACCAAGAACTCCGCCCACTTGACAGACAATAAACTCCCGTGACCGGACCGAACGACACTGTAGCACTGGCCATACGGCAATGGCTAACACACAGTGTTTATGTGGAATACATATGGAACATGTAAACAATGATGTAATTGAATGCTCATTATGCAATAGTATGGACATAAATCCAACATATGTGCATGATGATAGTACTGGTGAGAATACACTACAATACAATAGCTTTATAACTGATGTTGATTTAGTAGAATTTTTTTTAAATCTAAATGTACTTCAAGATGACCATATACATCATCTTGGCCCAAGAATTGAGCCGAAAAACAACTTTTGTAATGAAGATTCATCATCTTGTAAATATTATTCACATCCACAATGTAGGGGTATTTTTAGTAATATTAACAATAAACAAAATGTTTAATTAATACACTTCAACTCAAGAAGCCTAAATGCAAAATTCAAACAAATTGAAAGCTACATTCATAATTCTGACATAGTATTTGATGTAATTGCCACCTCGGAAACCTGGAATGATCCTACAACACTGCAAAACCATCATCTACCTTCATATATGTTTTAATGTATGTAGAGAAAATGTTAGAGGGGTAGCATTTCCATTTACGTACGTAACGACATAAATTGTAAACAAATTGAAAGTAAATCTTTATCAGTAAATGACGTCCTCGAATGTATCACAGTGGAATTGATAATTGAAAACCAAAAAAAAGACTTAACAGTGGGCTGTATCTACCGCAAACCGGGGTCTAACTGTGACATCTTCTGTGAAAATATTATAAACATTGTCAGAAATACAAACATTAAAAAGACATTGTTTCTATGTGGAGATTTTAATATAGACATCCTAAAGCATGATGACCATTTCGATACAAAACATTTTATTGACACCATGTATAGCCCAGGCTTCTATCCTCTATTCACTAAGCTAACAAGAGTTACTAGATTCCTCAATGTCCACTTCACATGCAATGCTTGACCTAATCGAAGAAATTAGTACGTCATTAGATACCACAAAGTACACACTTGGTATTTTTGTGGACCTACAGAAAGCCTTTGACACCGTAAATCATTCAATATTTATTTAAAAAAACATTTCTATGGTGTTCGTGGAGTGGCTGAGAAATGGGTGGTAAGTGATTTATGTAATAGAAAACAATTTGTTAAAATAAATGAATGTTCATCTAATCTTCTAAATATTTCATGTGGAATACCACAGGGGTCTGTTCTAGGCCCCAAATCGTTCATCGTATATATAAATGACACGTGTAACGTATTAGAACTTCTTAAATTTGTGCTCTTCGCAGATGATACCAACAATTTATATTCTGATACCGATGTACATAGACTAAGACGTGTTGTTAATGAAGAACTAGACAAAGGATATACATGGTTTACTGTTAATAAATATCGGAATATTTCAAAAACCAACTACATTATCTTTAGTAATCGCAAGATAAATATTGACTCCAATATAAAAATCTGTAATAACACAATTAATAGAGTCAAGATGATAACATTTCTTGGAGTTTACATTGATGAAAAACTTACTTAGAAATATCACATAAACAGTGGTAAAACCAGGTTGTCTAGAATAGCTGGAGTAATGTATAAGGCAAGTCATATCCTAGGAACCAACAGCTTACTTACTTTATATTCACTCTTCTTACCAATAATGAGTTACTGTTGTGAAGTTTGGTGAACTACGTATATCACCAATGTTCATTGTATTACAATCTTACAAAAGAGGATGATCAGACTGGTATGTGTTGTTGATAGACTTCATCATACTCGTATAAAGCGTATAACAATTTACTAGTACCTGTCAATTTGCAGTCTTTGTTTACAAAACAGTCTTCTTCACACTCATCTCGAGTTCAGTATCGATATATCAGACAAAGTGTTCGAACAAACGTGAAATTAAAGTGTCTATCAATTTATGGAATAAAATCCTGGAAATCATTGCCTTCCAGTACTGCCATGAAGCCCACATTTCAAGCATTTGTTCATACATTAAAAGGTGCATTATTAACAAATATGTGTAAAAAAAATACATGTCACTGCTAAAAAAACTGCTGTAAGTCAATATAAAATTCCGATTATCAAAAAATTACAATTAGTAAATTTGTATTTATGTAATCTTTGTAAGCAGATAATTCATAGGGATATACAACTATAAAAATGTTATCTTCAGTATACCCCTTTTTCTGACATAATTATTTCTTGATGTATCACACTTTGTGTATTGTTCTTATGTTGGAAAAATAAACACAGTTATTATTATTATTACATTATTATTATATTAATCAAGTACGATAGTGTCAGTAGGTATTGTTTTATACGTTTTATTCAACAATACTGTAGAGTGAGTTTATTGTGGGGTACATTAAAGGGAGGCAGTCTGTTCCTCTACCCGGAGTTAGCCAGCGTAGAGATTTATAACAGGAAGTTTGCCGTATTAAACCTGGGAAAATGGGAAATTGTTGAACATCAAGAGGCATTGCGGTCAACTGAGCCCGCCTCGACAATATTGTCAATAAAACATGTTTTGAATCTGTATTTTGCTTACCGTATGAACATGCTGCGGGGTCGACACTTGCAAATTGTGAGCGTTAATACAGGCTTACTAACCACAATTTTGTGAGCAGTATTCATTCGACATATGTATTATAATATTAACGACGCCAATGAATGAATCAAAAACTAGGAACCTCCTTCCAAACATACTTAGCTTACATGAATGGCCGGAATATCCCATTGATTTGGGTTATTACATTGGACGTGTTATTTAACGTTCAGGTTTCTTATGGCGAAACTTACGTGTCAAACTAAAGGACTTTGATGTGCATACTATTAAACACAAACCGATGTAAATTAGTTATTCTTATACCAAGTGTGCAAAAATAATTTTTTTGTACGAGAACAAACAAAATACAAAAGAAGTGTTGTAATGCATTTCATTCCTTGAAATACCCATGGCTAATATGCAAACAATTAAACTGACTGTGCTGAGCTCGCATACTTTCAATATATTTGACACGTCAGACAACACGCTACATTCAATAACTATCCATCCGTTTTCATTATTCACCATATCAATATTTTCGCATAGAATTATGAAATTACTTTTTTTTACCAAATAAGTGCTGGTTACCAAACCACTGTTCGTTTCAATCGCCTTTTTATTCTCGCTTGTAGTTTGTACCTTCGCCGCAGTAGGTCACCACCAGCGCCCAGTCGACGGTTCACAAAGCCGAAGGCATTTCATTTTCGATGTGTTACATTCATGGAGGCATTCAAATGATGACTTGTTATACAGAACCTCGCATCCTGCAACGCAACGTTGGCTGTAGTTATCTTCGCAATGTAGCTCACAGGCTGCCCCGCCGTCGTCATCGCTATCGCCATGGCAACTAATCACCATGGCAACGAGCAGCAGTGACCCCATCATCTGAAATGTAATCATATTATTAAATAAGAATTCTTCGCGGTAAGGTAATCATATTAATATACACAAAGATGGAAAGAAATACGTTAAACATCACATCACGTGGGTGGGTGGGTGGGTGGGTGGGTGGGTGGGTGGGTGGGTGGATGGATGGATGGATGGGGATGAATGGATGGATGGATGGATGGATGGTTGGATGGATGGATGGATGGATGGATGGATGGATGAATTAGTATTGCATCGTCTACTTACAAGCCATTTCATGACGACGTGCTGACCTTAGACGTTCGTTATTGGTGTGTTTGTATATCGTGTACGCTCGTTCTTTTGTTGACCCTGGAATAGTAATTGAACTCAGAGTACACGTTTCCCAGTTTATTCATAGCTACCATTTTCAGAACACCAGGACGTAAAATTTTGTTGAAAACAATATTATAAAAATATAGAACAGATTACGCCTGTGGCGCACATATATATGATTGAACGTGATGTATATTGTCGATAAGTAAATGTCTCGGAGAAAACTAACCTTGTCGCTCAATGATCATACGGCGTCGTTTGTGCACATGTAAGTGGGCTTACCGTCTACTTGTACGGTACTTGTATAGGCCCCACTTAACCCCATCACGAACAAATAAAACAAAATTAGTTCGTACGTTTGCCGCTAATGTTTACTACTGAGGAGCGGCCAATTCATGATGGATGAATTTATGTTGACCCAGTGTGCAGAGTACGGAAACACGGACGGGCCGATGTTGACATCAAGAACCGCACCATCAAGGCCATAGTTTTTTCCTCAGACTGAAACCTGTAGACGAACGAAGATGAGACTATATCAAAGTAGTGTCCCCTCGATATTACTAAATGGCTCAAAATGCTGGCATGCGACAACACTTGATTTCAGACACCTATAAATGTCCATATAAAATGCCTCCGAAATATTGTGACATTGTTCTAGCCATAAAATATCACAAACAAGAATTACCACACAAACAGTATGAACAACATAGGCCTACTCGCCACCAGAGCTCTGTATACAGTGTCTCTTAGTGGTTGCCAATAAAATATATTCACGCCAGCGCCACTGCGTAGCGAAAACGAGGCTTGAATGGCAAACAATATTTTCCAAACTTTGGAATGCTTGTCGATGTTACACAATCCGACGCAGATACGTGGACAGATCAACAGGCTAGCATCTTCAGATCAAAGCAAGAAAATATTACACCAACTGGCTAGAAGTATCTCTACATGACATCGAATCTAAAAGGCTGCAGATGACGTTTGTGATAGAACCGCTCCAGTATCGCCCTTGCTGATAAATCTAGATTACCCTGCAATTCACATCCTTACTATGAGATTAATGTGAAAATAGTGGCATGCCCTAATATGACAGAGTAGTATGTTTTGTAATGGGTTAGTATATTTGATTTACACAACCTAGTAAATGTATAATTGCTTATGCCAACTTTATGTTGCAAGTGTTTATAAATCTGGTTGTCATTTATTAATTCAATGTAAAGTTAGTTTACTACATTACGGAATTACGCTTGTACAGTATATTCAGTTATGTGGTAAAGCAATTCAAACTAGACGAGTACTGGAAAGGCACCATCTGGCAAAGGATAGCGCAAGACAGGCAGATCTGGAAACGACATGCTGAGGCCTTCTCCCAATCACGGGATATTACGACTGCGCAATGATCATTATAGACAAAATTCTGGGTTGTCTTTTTGTAACAAACGTTGACTTGGAAACTTATATATCAATTTGCTTTAAAACTGCTTATCAATGTATTACTAATAATGCGGTATTCCCCATTATTGTAGCAATCAGACAGTTCAAACGATCTACCGAAGTATCTCGTTGAAATACTCGTGACATTCGTGAACCATGTGTCCAGGTAACTGGTAGGAGTTCAGCTATGTGGCTGCGTGCTCTATCGGAAGCTCCAAAAGTTTCGAAACTACAACACGTGTTATATAATAATAACGATCACTTACGATGACGCACCATACTCGCACGTTTTGCACAGTGTTGCTGTATTAGTGTCACGCGCAACGTGATCAACGAATATTACATTTTCTTTACGAAAACGAATTTTCACGCTGGAACCTTATCACCGATAGCCGCGTTATTGAAACAGACTTGTCATATATAAAGACAAAATAACCAAAGTAGCACAGTTACATCGACATGCATAGTATACTAGATTAACCCAACCACGAAGCTACATCGATATATAGACCAACACCCCACGAGGTTAAGTTGGCGCCCTCTGATGAACTGGTCAACAGTCAATTATCTCAGGTAGGAGAAAGGACCTCAAGTAAACACAACAATTCAAAAACATGTTACTAAATAACTGTCGTTAAGATTTTTTTTGAAATGCATCGCCAATTAGTAGAACACAGGCTAATGGTCAAATAAATACTATATATACTGGTTGAGTATTTGTTATATATATATAATTATATATATAAATATATATATAGTTTTAACAGTATAACTATGTTATATGGATACACTGTTTTTATCAATGCATCGTTTTTATACGGACATTCTGACTTTCTTAAATAAAAATATTATTATTATTATTGTATAACCACGATTTGACTCGCGTATATCAACCGGACCAATTATTAGACGTATACACATATACACACATAATACCTCAACATAGGACACAAAACGTGGACGCAGCAAAGGGCCGTCGCCATGTAATTGTGTTTTCATAAACACTCTCGCTAGAAAACTACATCCCGTTTTATTTACTGAGAAAAAAACTGCGCCGTCTACTTACACAGCTGTACATGTCGACGCGCTCATGAAAGTCGTTCATTTACGGTAAGGGGATCAGTCAGGGTTAGTTTTGCATGGCAAACAATATATAAATATATATGTGAATTAAAAATAGACGCCACTCACAGAGCGAGTATGAAATTGAACATGACCTGCCAAACTTGTAAAACTTACGCTGTCGCCCACCTGCCAAACAGCGTCTCTGTCCAATGAAAGTGGACCTAGCATCCATTTGTATGATACGTGTTTACTTGGCTGGATATTAACTTAAACGTGACATGTGGTTGCTTAAATCAATGCATGGTGAATGACAGTACAGAGTAATATCAAGATAGTTACTATACGTAAGGACCCTGAAGCCACACGGAAGAAAAACATGCGTGCGTGTGCATGCTTTCTGCGAATGTCTTCGTAGCAATGGTGTTCATTTATAAGTTAGTTTGGTTAGTAGTTGGTTTCGGTCATACTAGCGTCACCCACAAATTTACTGATATTTGGCAAGACGTCAAACACAACACATTATACTTTTACCATAACATTACCAAAGTGAGAACAGTGCTTCGAAATAATTGGTATCCCGTAAATAGGGGTGATTGTTAAGGACAGTTTTGCTTCTGCGATAGTGTTCTGGTGTATTGTAATAGCGGCAGAGAACAACGAATTATCTGGAAAGCAGGTCAAAAACGATAATTGATAGGTGGCGCCATAGCGTGACCATGGCGACAGTTGACTCAAATTAGTTAATCCATTATTGCATGACACTGCAGTGATGGACGGTTGTTAACATTATATCATTTCATAAGAAAATTACAAATCAAGTTGACAAACCATCGTGTTTACAAAAAAGGATTACTATTGTGAGCGCGGTAGTCTATTAGTTAGTCACCAGCATGGCATGCCATAGTTGTAAATTCAAGACCCGGATCCGGCACACTACATTTGATGTAAGCCTACAATCCTAGATCTCAATATTGGTGACTGTGCATTTCCCACACCACTGAGGACGGCATGCACCCTTGCAGAAACTGTTTATTGGCCAGCACAGAACCGTCTTCGTAACGATAATGGTATGAAACGTCATATATACAAAGATCATATATACATTGGCTACTATGGAATATTATTGATACTGTATATATATATATATATATATATATATATATACATTATAAGCGAACGTGACATGAACGAATCATTTGTTAACATTTATGAAACAACTTCCAAGTTTGATTTGAAAGGTTATGAATATACGACTATTTACAAAATAATGATGGCGACTGTCGATCCAGATAATAACTTCTACAATGACATAATAGTAGACTGTTCGTATTATACAGAAGCCAAATTTGAACATAAAACGAAATACAGCAATGATTTATCAATAATACATTTTAACGCAAGAATTGTAAATGCTAACTTTCAGAATATCAAAGATGTTTTGTATACATTGCATGACCCCTTTGATGTAGTTGTTATAAGTGAATCGTGGAGTCACATAGGGAATGAAAAAGTTTTATTTTAGAAGGGTTTGAAACCGTACAAGTCAGTCGCAAAAATAAAAAGGAGATGGTGTAGTAATTTACGTTTGGAAATCTATTGACTTTAAGGAAATCAGTTGTATGTCATTGGCGGTAGACAATATAAAATGTGGACACATTTAATGAAACTTTACAACATGTATTTGAGAAGACAAGAAATACCAATAAGGCTATGTACTGGTGTGGTGATTATAATCTTGATCTTTTAAAACATGAAACTCACCACGGAACTAACACATTTCTAGACGTGATGTACAGTTACGGAATATATCCCTTGATTACAAAACCAAGTAGAATCTCTGAATTCAGCGCCACTTTGATTGATAATATTTTCACTAACGAATTGACGAAGGACGTTTACAGTGGATTATTAGTTACAGATGTTAGTGACCATTTACCTGTTTTCGCATTGAGTAGAAGTAACATTGATAGACCTAAAAGAAACAGTTTTAAATATGTCACGTTTAGAATTTTGCATACAGTCATTTGGCTAGGCATTGGCCAACTGTAACTGGGACTTGGTTATGCAACCGGAGGATATTAATACGGAAAATAGTAATTTTTTTAACACATTCACCGATCTATACAATACTCATTGTTCTATCCAAAAAGAAATATGCATAATAAGATTAAGAACTCATATAAGCCATGGTTTATAAAGGATTAGCAAATGCATGTAAAAAGAAGAACATATATAAAAATAAGCTAATTAATATTTCAAGACACGCCATAAAAGATCACTATTCTAAATTATTGCTAAAAAATCAATCTGATGTTAAAGGAACTTGGAAAGTAATAATCAATAATCAAAAATCAAAAAGGGAAACAGCTATAAATCTGTTCAAGATTCCTTTGACTACGACAATAAAATCCTTACTGATAAATCAGAAATAGCCAATGGCTTTAACGATTTATTCGTAAATGTTGGACCAAGGCTTGCCAGGAAAATCAAAACACCATTAAATGCAACCAGTAATTACAAGGATGATCAAGTCAAATAGAAAGCCTCATCTGTATATATCTTTTAAATCCGGCATATTTACGAATAAAATGAAAGTGACAAAACTGGAGATAAAAAGGCGTTTTCCAACTATAGGCCTGTGTCATTATTACCTCAGTTCTCCAAAATTCTAGAAAAGCTCTTTGACCTCAGGTTAGATAATTTTATAGAACTTAATGATATACTGTATGAAAGTCAATATAGTTTTCGAAAAAAAACAGATCAACCTCCATGGCGTTGTTTGAGTTAACTGAGGAAATAGCAAATACAATTGATAAGAATAAATCGTCAGTAGGCGTGTTTATAGACTTAAACAAGTTTTCGACACTGTAAACCACAATCTGCTGTTAAAAAAATTGAATTGTGTGGTATACGTGGGGATGTACATAATTGGTTGAACAGTTAGCTTGAAAAGAGGAAACAAATTGGTGTGTATTGATAATGTAAAATCTAATGTTTTAAACATATTATGTGGAGTACCGCAAGGATCAATACTTGGACCAAAATTATGTTTGATTTATATCATTGACTTATGCAAAGTTTCTGATATAGTAAAATAAATTTTATTTGCAGATGACACTAACATATCCTATTGTGCTGATGACCCAAATATGGTTAGTAGTGAACTAGGAGCTGGTGAAATTACAAAATCGGTTCGCATTAAACAAACTATTCCTTAATGTCGACAAACCAGTTTCATGATATTTAAAAAAGAGTATGCGCCTGGCATCGATATAACCATAAATCATAAAAACATAGAAAGAGCGTTCCAAACCAAATTCCTGGGTGAAATCATTGATGACGAGCTATTCTGGAAAACACAAATTCAATTGGTTAAATCTAAATTAGCAAAAATAACATAAATAATTTACAAAGCACGAAGCTTATTAAATGTCCAGTCATTATCCTTGTTATACTTTTCACTTTTTATGCCGTATATTGACTACTGCTGAGATTTGGGGCAACACGCATCATTCTAACTTATCACAGATATTTGTTTTACAAAAAGAGTGATACGTATTATATATGGAACAAAAGGAAAAGACCATACAAACAACTTGTTTGTCGATCTTAAAGTTATGAAGTTTTGTATTATATTGAGTGTAAAACGGCTATCACAATGTACTAGGTGAAATATAATTTACACTGTACTTCCGAAAAAACATTCTAAGATGTTTTCACTTAAATAATGAATGTTGGTATGTAACAAGACAGAGAGACGTATTTAAACAATTGTACGTTCGTACAACTTTGAAGGCTATGTGTGTGTCTAATGTTGGAGTCAAACTGTGGAATAGTTTACCTGAAGATTTAAGAAAGTGTCAGCATATTTGTATGTTTAAAAAAGTACAAATCATCTATAATTGAGAGATACACATCAGTAATGTAATCGCGGTACTATGTATAGTAATAAAGACCCTTACGAATATCAAAAACCAAAATAAATATAAACTTATTGTGTTGTAGGCACCCTGTACAATAATTTTTGATTGGTAAGTTATACTTAATAACAACATTGTATTTATATCGCCAGCACCTAAAATGGTTGGGGGTGAACCATTGATAAGTACTGTACTTCTGTTCACCCCATTTTCACATACAACATTGTATTTGTTATATTGTGACGGTAATGTTAAATATTGTTGGAAATAAATGATTTACTTACTTACTATATATAAATAAATATATATATATATATACAGTGTATATATAAAAGACCAATAACTTTCGAATGTTAAAATTAGTATCAATAGTATTCCATAGAAGCCATTGTGTATTATATATTTAAACATCCTATTATATGTTTTACTGATGCAACATACCCTCCGTAAATTATGTTTGTTTGTAGATAGTATTGTTGGTTATTTAAAGTATTGCTCGCATGTGATGCAACTTACCTTATTATGATAAAGTATACGCAGGGGGGGTGGCAGTATATAAGATATTGAAGTAGTGTTTGCATAACACATAGTTCAATATATCACTTATCGGCAACTACTGACTGGTTAATCAATCATCCAGTGAAATCCGTTGAACATTCCATTTAATGGGTAGCATAGAGTTGATTGTTACAAAGGCTGAGGGCATCATATCAATACCTACGTTTTCATTTAAGAACTGAACACGTGGTTTTAGGAATAGTGTTTGTATTATATTTTAACTTATAACGAGTGCCGTTATATTTTAACTTATAACGATTGACGGTAACTGTGGTTGCTATCACTCCAGGCCGTAAACTGGGGTGCGATGTGTGCGTATGAACCCCTCGCTGACGGAAGAGAGTTCTGCCTGACTGAAAAGGGTTCCACTTAAATATACGAGATTGGCTTTTGGTCACCTCACTGGTGCGTTTGGTAGTTGCGATGAGTGCACTGTGGAGGTTTTTTAGTAAGCTTTAAGGGACTGGATATTTTGTGAACTTCAAGTCAAGCAACGTGCAGTTTGAGGCTTTTTGGTATCGATCGTATGTCGAAAACGGT
Organism: Paraescarpia echinospica; assembly: GCA_020002185.1. Classification (NCBI taxonomy): domain Eukaryota; kingdom Metazoa; phylum Annelida; class Polychaeta; order Sabellida; family Siboglinidae; genus Paraescarpia; species Paraescarpia echinospica. The sequence continues at coordinate 77,117,694 of CM034531.1, forward strand.
ACTACCAAAAAAACTAAGAGCCTTCTCTCTTATCTAGAATATAGAATATGTAGAGTAATAACAGCACATACAATATTAAACGCATTATTTATATGTCAATGAAACAACAAAACGAACACTGATCGGTTTAAATAAAAAATAAAACATATAACCTACTCTATATGTATTCCGAAGGAAACGATCCGTAGGATAAGATAACCGTTGATTGTATGGCACTGCAACAACTGTTCAATTTAAAGGCAAGAATGTGCTTAAGATGACAATCATGTGTCTGGGTTATTGATTTCGTTCGATTACAACCCGTTCCGAGTGCAGTTATATTACACACAATTACCAAACGCTTGCAGCCATAGGGAAGCCCGCCACTGTCCTCCCTCGTTTGACCGCACACCAAAGTTAACTAAAACTGCATTCCTCGTGTGTGCTAAACGACATTTTTTCCAAACGATCCATTTTGTTCGTTCTGGTTACGCCAGCGTTGGCATGTTTTAGTAACAAAATACGGTAGTACAAGTGGTTATTGGTGTATTCGTTTTATTCAACAATACTGTAGAGTGAGATTATTGTGGGGTACAATAAAGGGAGGCAGTTCGTTCCTCTACCCTGAGTTAGCCACCGTAGTGATTTATAAAAGGAAGTTTGCTGTATTGAACCTGGGAAAATGGGAAATTGTTGAACATCAAGCAGCATTGCAGTCAACTGAGCCCGCCTCGGCATTATTGCCAATAAAACATGTTTTGAAACTGTATGTTTTGTTTACCATTTGAACATGATGCGGGGTCGACACTTACAAATTGTGAGCGTGTTTACAGGCTTACTAAACACATGAATTACATACTTTCAATACATTTCACACGTTAAACAACACGGTTAACTCAATAAATACCCATCCATTTTCATTATTCATCATATCAATATTTCGCATAGAATTATGAAATTACTTTTTTTACCAAATAAATGCCATGTTACCAAACCGCTGTTCGTTTCAATCGCCTTTTTATTATCGCGTGTAGATTGTACCTTCGCCGCAGTATGTCACCACCAGCGTCCATTAGACGGTTCACAAAGCCGAAGGCATTTCATTTTCGATGTGTTACATTCATGGAGGCATTCAAATGATGACTTGTTATACAGAACCTCGCATCCTGCAACGCAACGTTGGCTGTAGTTATCTTCGCAATCTAGCTCACAGGCTGCCCCGCCGTCGTCATCGCCATCGCCATGGCAACTAATCACCATGGCAACGAGCAGCAGTGACCCCATTATCTGAATTGTAATCCTATTATTAAATAATTATTCTCCGCGGTAAAATAATCATATTAGTGTACACAAAGGTGGAAAGAAGTATGTTAAACATCACATATCGGAAGAGAAAAACAAACATCTGGGTAAGAGAGAAGACATAGACGTGATAGAACAAATCAGAAGACAGAAGTGGACCTGGGCAGAGCACATCAGTAGGCTAAGAGATCACTGATGGACATCGCATATCACTACCTGGAGAACTTACGAAACGAAACGATCTACAGGAAGACCGGCAAGACGGTGGAGAGACGAACAAGATGAGTGCGTTCAACTTTAAAATGTATATCAGTATAACAATAATTCACTAAAAGTGGACTTTCAGATTGTTGAAGACGACATAATAAGCTATATATTGATGAACGCATACGTTCATTAAAAGATTTATAACAGTTTGTAACAAACATAAAACTTGCACCACAGCGTGATAAAAAATTGTGTAAAATTATATAAAGTTGTTGTTATATGCAACAGTAATACCTTTCAAACGCTGTTTATTAATGCGGTATTCCCCATTATTGTTGCAATCAGACAGTTGAAGCGAACTACGAAGTATCTCCCTGAAATACTCGTGACATTCGTGAATCTGGGGCCGGTTTCATGAAGCGGCTAAGAACGTTCTTAACGCTAAGATGATTGTCTTAGTAAATTACGCGATTTTTTAACATGAGCAAACATAGGAGTTACGCAAAAAACATGACGCCAAGTAATTGCGTAACTTTAAGTACGCTTCATGAAACCGGCCCATGGTGTCCAGATAACTGCTAGGAGGTCAGCTGTGGGTGCGTGCTCTATCGGAAGCTCCACAAGTTTCGTTACTACAACACGTGTTATATAATAATAACGATCACTTAGTTTTACTCAGCATACTCGCACGTTTTGGACAGTGTTGATGTATTTGTCTCACGCGCAACGTGATCAACGAATATTTTTTTTTTACGAAAACGAATTTTCACGCTGGGAATTGATCACCGATAGCCGCGTTATTGAAACAGACTTGTCATATACAAGGACAAAATATCCAAAAAAGAACACAGTTACATCGAAATACACCTTTCTTATATAAACTGGTGGGTTAATTAAAATGTAACTTTAACGAAATCTGATGAAACTATGCATAGTACACTAGCTTAACCCAACCACTAAGCTACATCGACATATAGAAGAACACAACACGAGGTTACGTTGGTGCCATCTGGTGAACTGGTCGCCAGTCAATTATTTCAGGTAGGAGAAAGGCCCTCACGAAAGACACAACAATTCAAAAACACGTTAGTAAATAACTGTCGTTGAAGTTTGAAATACATCGCCAATTAATGGATCACAGGCCAATGATCAAAGAAATAATATATATATATATATATTGTTTTATCAATGTAATTATTTTAGACGTGTAAACATATACACACATAATACCTCAACATAGGACACAAAACGTGGACACAGCAAAGGGCCGTCGCCATGTAAGTGTGTTTTATAAACACCCTCTCTAGAAAACTATATCCCGTTTTATTTACTGACACAAAAATTGCTCCATCTACTTACAAAGCTGTTCATGTCGACGCGCTCATGAAAGTCGTTCATTTACGCTAAATCGGATTGTCTAGACCCTGCAACAGTTAGGGTAATATAACTTAATTAGCATTTAATGTCACGACGTGATTTTTGTATATAAAACATCATATAAACATATATGTGACTCAAAAATAGACGCCACTCATAGAGCAAGTATGAAAGTGAACCTGACCTACAAGGCTTGTACGAAAATAAGTCTTGGAAAACTTACCCTGTCGCCCACCTGCCAGACAGCGTCTCTGTCCAATGAAAGTGTACCTTGCATCCACTTGTATGAGACGTGTTTACTTGGCTGAATATTAACTTAAACGTGACATGTGGTTGCATAAATCGATGCATGGTGAACGACCGTAAAGAGTAATGTCAATATATTAATTATACGTAAGGATCCTGAATCCACACGGAAGAACAATATGCACAGAGTTGGTTATGCGTATGCATGCTTTCAGCGAATGTCTTCGGAGCAATGGTGTTCGTTTATAAGTTAGTTTGGTTAGTTTAGTTTAGTTGTACGTCAGGTATCGCTCATAATAGGGTCACCTACAAATTTACTGATATTTGGCAAGACGTCAAACACAACACAATATATTTTTACCATAACATTACCAAAGTGAGAACAGTGACAGTGCCTGGTTAACAAGTTGGCAAGATAGAGCGGCGCCGTCCCGTTCAGACATCTGAACACATAAAGGAGTATTTTAAACTCGATTCGGCATTTGATTGGCAGCCAGTGTAATTCTTTTAGAACCGGAGTTATGTGGTCACGGCGAGGTGTGAACGTGATGATTCTGGCTGCCATGTTTTGGATTCGCTGGAGTTTGTGAATGTGGTCACGTGGTAGTCCAGCCAGTAACGCGTTCCCGTAGTCCAATCTAGACATGACGAAAGCATGCACAAGTGATTTAGTCACATCTGTTGTGGGGTATCGCCTGATACGACTGATGCTGTGGAGGTGCATATTCGCTGTTCGGCAAATGGCACTTATGTGGTTAGTCATGTTGAGGGATTGATCAAATACAACGCCCAGGTTGCGCGCACTTGAAGACAAGGTCAAAGTCCAGTCAAAAATGCTTATCTCCTTTAGCAGTGGCAACTTCTGTTTAGTGCCAAACACCATGACATCCGTCTTCTGATCATTTAACTTCAGTAAATTAGTCCGAGACCATTCACCAATGTCTTCTAGGCAACAGCACAGACGATCCATTGAGTTCATTTGGCCATCTCCACCAGGACAAAACGAAACAAAGTTGCGTGTCGTCGGCATGTAGGTGACCATTCAGTACCATTGGACCATTCAGTGACACATCAGTGTCTCAATGGTACTCTCAATGGTATTTGAACATATCATTCAATACCATTCAATCATAAATCAGTGTCTCAATGGTACTAAAACATGTCATTCAATACCATTCAATGATAAATCAGTATGTCTCAGTGGTACTCTCAATGGTATTTGAACATACCATTCAGTACCACTGGACCATTCAATGATCAATAATGTTTCAATGGTATTTGAACATATCATTCAATACCATTCAATGATAAATCAGTATGTCTCAGTAGTACTCTCAATGGTATTTGAACATACCATTCAGTACCATGGGACCATCCAATGCTAAATCAGGTTTCAATGGTATTTGAACGTATCATTCATTCAATGATAAATCAGTATGTCTCAGTGGTACTCTCAATGGTATTTGAACATATCATTCAGTACCACTGGACCATTCAATGATAAATCAGGTTTCAGTGGTACTCTCAATGGTATTTGAACATATCATTCAATACAATTCAATTATAAATCAGTATGTTTCAGTGGTACTCTCAATGGTATTTGAACATATACCATTCACATCAGTACCACTGGACCATTCAGTGATATATCAGGTTCCAATGGTACTCTCAATGGTATTTGAACATATATCATTCAATACCATTCAATGATAAATCAGTAGGTCTCAGTGGTACTCTTAATTGTATCTGAAAATATAATTTAGTACCACTAGGACTCTCAATGGTATTTGAAAATACCACTGAATATCACTGGACCATTCAATGATAAATCAGTAGGTGCAGTGGTAATTATTGGTATTCGAATAGTACCATTCATTACCTTTGAAAGGTTACAGAATATACCACTGGCAAGTATCAGCCATACTTGAAAACATCATTCACTATACTGAACGTTGACAGCGTACCTCTAGATATACCATTGAACCTTCAGTGGTAAACCGAATAGTACCTTCAACTCAATGGTACCATAAACGGTATCTGCATATGTTTCTGAAACGTATGTATTTTGTGTCATGTGCACATATGGTGAATGCTTGAGTCAGAATAAAGATTATAATAATTATATGTATGTCTAAATTACGACGTTTTTATATATATCTACTGAATAAACCCGCGAATACACTCAGTCCGCGCCGCAGGCCCACAGCTGCAGCAGCGCCACTCATTTGAAATTACCCGTGAGTCATTTCGACGCGCGCGAACTTTTAAACTGATTTGGTTTTGTGTCGCGGCCAAGGAAAGAAACATTATTATGAACAAGTCGGGCCAGCGGTCGTATTCATGCCATGAAACGAAAGGTAGTAATGTTGTGTGTTGTTTTATAACAATTTGACTCACAGTAATAATATTTAACAGCTAGTTACGAAATAATATTAGTTCTCCGCTTCGATATGTTTCAATTATCGTTCAACGCGCAGTTACGTGCGCAACGTAGACTATTTAAAGTGCTATATAAATAATATAAAATATGATTTAATAAGCCTAATAGTAATATATAAAGAATGATCGCTGTCACGTTTACTAGACGTAGTTGCTGCAACATATATGGGTAAGTTCACGAGTTGGAAAACCAGTCGGTGTGTGACATCCTTGTGAAAAATTCAAAATGACTTTTTCAAATACAATGACACCAATGTTTCTAACTTTCTTTCCTGCTATGTTGTGTAGAAACGTACAATTTAATTAATTAGACACAAGGATATAATGACGCAACTATATCTATTTATTTTCAACATGGAAATGAATTACCAGCACCGAGAGAATGTCCTACCTTTTTCATTATTTCTACTTAAATACATGTATAAAAAGAGGCCTTGGCCATTACGCTGTCACTTGACCAAAAACGTAAGAAAATATACAGTGATAGAAAAGTCAATAATGACTGTGATCACTATTCGGAAGGAAGGAATACTCAGACAGAGATACTTAAACTTTGCTGAGTAATTATCCAGACTATCAACAATTGTCCAAATGCTCAATTTTTGTATTGACAGTATAATATTATATTACTATTTATTTACTAGCCACACACATTGTATTTTTATTGTGTTCTTTTCTATTTATGTCAGCTTTATGTCATCGCTGCATGATGGCCAAAAGCAAGCTTTCTCCAGGTTGCACAACAATGAAATCAGTAACAGTGGTATAGTGTGTGTGTGTATGCATTCTGAATTATTTAATATTATTATATCTTATAATGTATACTGTACACGTGTAAGGTAGTGTAAATGAAAACTTTGATATAATATTGGAATGTCTTAATAATACAAAGTCATGATGATTGATATCAAGAGCCAAACTGTTTTTTGTTACAGTAAAACCATCTGCTTTCTCACTTCCCCTTAAAATTGACCATCTTTACAATATTTATTGACATGTCATATGATAAGGCCAGACACAACAGGTAGATAGGATTATTTTTATATTTGTGGAAATTGTGCAATTTTGTCTGCCCAAAGTATGGAATGGATCATACTGGGTAAAAATATATTGAACTTTTGTCAGACCAAACCCCTGTTTCCATGGTAACAAACAAACTGGCCACTATTTTGAGCCAACATTAGCACATTTGGAAACACTGCCACTCTTTTTGGAGCACATATATACTGTATATATATATATATATATATATATATAATTATGATTATTTAATATCCATGTTCTGTATACATTCTATTGTGAGATGATCATATCATTTTTCTGTATGTTTTATTTTTAAAAGAATTTTTTTCAACAAATATGCTTATCTCTTTCAAACTATTGATGATTTTAAAATTGTCTGATCATTTCACACAGCTGTGTCTGCTGAATACAACACTGAAAACCTTATTTGTATATAGCATAATTACTTCCAGAGATTTCCCATTTCCAAATACAGAAATGTGAGAATTTTTTTGATCAAACTGGCTTGTTATGAAAACATAGATTATTAAAAAGGTAGGTCATAAATAAATTCATATTATTTACTGTAAATTAACTATCAATCTATTCTAGCATTTTTATATAGGTTTTTGTGAAGGCTTCTGCAACAGTTAATTATTTATTCATAGCTAGAACATTTGTAAGTGTCGGTATGGATGTGAATGAATGAATGAATGAACGTTTATTCAGAACATTGATAACAATATATATACAAGACAAGACAACCAAACAAGTTTAACTATAATACAAGTGAGAATATACAATGTTTGAAGGGGGTAAATATGAAGTCATTGACTTTTGTGCAAATTTACCCCTGACATATATTTATATATAATTATATACCTGTATGTATACACACATATACATACATATAAACACATATATAATACATATATATATTCACATACATACGTACATGTATTTTGAGACATCAATATTATATTATTCGAATTTGCTATTCATCTAACCATCTAGCTACAATAATTGAAAACATGTAATGGAATATGTGCATATTCAAAATTTAAAGTATGTGATAAGTAAACATCTTTACACATATTGTAGTTTCCACAATGGCATGATTATATTTGTGTATGATTTTATTTAGATTTCCACAACCAGATATTTCTCTAATAAAAGGTTCTTGCATTTATGCTTAAATTCAGTAATAGTATTAGTAGTTTTTAAATGATCACATAGAGAATTCCATAATTGCACTCCTTTTACACAAAGAGACATTGATCGCATGGTAGAACAGACTCTTTGTCGTTCTAAGTCATGATTAGCTCGCATTGAGTATGCTATTTCCCGTCTAGTAAACAAACACTGAATATTTGATGGCAAACAGCTGTAGTAAGCTTTGTACATAAATAATTATGTTTTCAGTTCTATGATATCTGGAAATTTTAGAACATGTAATTGTTGGAAAAGTGAGTTTGTATGATCCAACCGCCTTGCACCAAATATAGTGCGGATTACTCTTTTTTGTAATAAGAAAATACAGTTAATATTTGTTGGGTACGTGTTTCCCCATATCTCTGCACAGTAATTTAAATATGGCAAAAAGAGAGAACTGTATAGAATACGTCTACTATTTCTATCAAGTAGATGACTGCATCTATGCATTATAGCAGTACTTTTTGAAAGCTTTGATTGTACGTATTTTATATGAGCTTTCCAATTTAGTAGATCATCAATAAACACACCCAAAAACTTGGTGACCCTTACTCTTTCGATATTAACATTTCGTATTTTTATATTAATTTCTTTGTTTAGCATACGATTTCCAAATAACATATAATTGGTTTTAGATATGTTCAGAGTTAATTTATTTATTGCAAATCATGTATACATTTGATCCAGTACGTTACATACAGTTTCGTTTAGTTTATTGATGTTACTATTTGCATAAAATATATTAGTATCGTCTGCAAAGAGAATGTATTTTACTAGATTAGATATGTTACATATATCATTAACGTATATAATGAATAGTTTGGGGCCTAGGATCGAACCCTGTGGGACACCACATGAAATATTGCGCACAGTAGAATTACATTTATCAATGGACACAAATTGTTTTCTGTTTTCTAGATAACTATTTAACCAGTTAAATGCCCCACCACGGATACCAAGAAATTCCATTTTTTTACATAACAGTTTGTGATTGACAGTGTCAAATGCCTTTTTTAAATCGATACAAACACCAATAGCATATTTTTTGGCATCCAATGATTGGGTTATTGCATCAACAAGATATATTAGTGCGTGACATGTTGACATATTTTGTTGAAATCCATATTGGCTTGGGTTTATTAGTTTGTGTTTGGTAATAAAGCTATATAAACGAGAACTGAAATTTTTTTCTAATATTTTTGAGAATTGTGGTAATAGTGAAATAGGCCTGTAATTAGTGCACATATACTTATCCCCAGACTTAAAGAATGGGATAACCTTTGTTATTTTCATTTTCTCCGGTGAAAGATAGATTACTAATATAAGTGATAGGTTTTGCAATGGAGTTAATAACTTCTTTGACCAAATGCATACTTATGTCTTCGCAATCTGTGGATGTTTTACTTTCCCAATTGTTCACAGCTCGGATAACTTCCTCTTCATTAACTGGAGTTAGAAATAAATTGTTATTATTTCTGTTTTCTAGGTAGTCATAAATAGAAACATTTGTTGGTGCCGTTATATCCTTTGACAGCTCCTGACCGATATTAGTAAAATAATTGTTAAACATGTTCGCTACATCTTCCTTATTACTAATGGTTACGCCATCATTAACAAACTGATCTGGGTAGTGATTTCCTAAGCGAGGTGTTCCCATTACAGTTTTAAGGTGCCAGCAATGCCATTTTTCTTCTGTGCGAGTAAACTGCTATAATACTGTTTCTTAGTGGATCTGAGAATACCTGTTAATTTATGTTTATATGATTTATATCTAGTTTCCGAGATAATTGATCTGGATGACAGAAATGCTTTATACAAATGATTTTTCTTGATACATGCGTTTCTGAGTCCTTTAGTAAACCACGTTTTTTTTAAACTAATTGTTAATACTTTAGGTCGTACAGTTGACACAGGACAATGTTTGTTGTACATTTGTGTAAAATCATGAAGAAAGTTGTCATATGCTATATTTGCATTTTCACTACCGATAACAGTATGCCAAGAATGTTGCATTAAGTCACACTTCAATGCATTTGTTAGAATATTCGTTCACATTATGTTTTACGGTACAAAGGCACAGAGCAAATGCAGGAAGATGATCACTGATATCATTTACTAATAGACCACTATCAATCTTGCTCTCAAGTTCAGAAGTAAAAGTGTTGTCTATAAGGGTTGCAGAGGTAGTAGTAATTCTGCTAGGTCTATTAATTAAAGGGTATAGACCAAGACTGTACATAAGATCTACCCATAGCTTGGTTCCACTATGACTATCACATTTAAACAAATCTATATTGAAATCACCACATGCATATATGGTTTTGGTGCAACGTATACGACTAAATAATTGTTCAATATTGTCATTAAATGAAACCATGTTAGACCCAGGGCACCTATATACACATCTGACCAGTGCAGTTTTGTGTCGGTTAATTTCACATTCAACAGTAACCCATTCTAGAACGTTATCAAATATTAGTGACTTTGTTTCGCATAATCGCCCATTTAGCTTCTTGTTAACATAAATCACCACACCTCCACCTTTTCTGTTATCTCTAACAACATGAAAAGCATCATAATCATCAAACGTATATAAAGGAGATGAGTCCTTACTCAGCCACGTTTCGCTTATCGCTATAATATCAAACTTTACATTAAGTGATTTGAGAAGATCTTGTATTTCGCTGAAGCTAGTACTCAGACTTCTAGCATTAAAATGTACTAAAGAAAGACCACCATCATAATTTCTGTTTAGCTCATTATTGAATTGTTGTTCTGTATAATATTTACAAGATGTTGATATGTTGTTGTAATAATTATTTTCAGGATCGATATCCTTCTCAAAATGACACCTGCTGTGTTCAGTATATTTGTAGGTTTCAAATATGTTATCCATATCATCACAATTTGAGAGTGAGTAATTTTCTTTCACGGTGTTAGCCATGTAAATGGTAGATAGTAGGTATTAAATGAAATAGAAACAGCAAAGCAATATGTTTGCTATAATAAAGTAATATACAGTTTTGACCATTGTTATCAATAAGAACAAAAACACAGTGTACAACTGTAATACAATGGATGGACAACATCAACAAAAACAGCTGAGTCGTAGAGTTAATTTCGGTGGAATCAGACACCAAAGTCGCGGAAATCGTCCATGCACTTAAAGGGAATAAAAACATCTATTGCCCGAATTCATGTTATATTACATCCTGCTATCTATTTCCACCAAGACAAAAAAATCAGAAAAATTCAATGAATTAGAAATTCCACATTTTATGGATGGTGTGCATCCGGACATTTTCGAATATGCATATTTTTGGCGCGCTTTTCGGGATGCCGAGATGTGACGTCACTTATGACTCAAACTCGCATCAGGCCGACCCTTTCCATGCATTCAGAGCATGTTTACAAGGATAGCTTTTGGGTCGAAACGAGCGTCAGAACGAGTTATTGTGCAATATTCCGACGTAATACAAACACTAGTCATCATAGAGGAACAAACATTTATTTTACGGTTCCACATGAATCGAATTTTATTCAAAACAACGAATGCGAATGGGCCTACAAGTCGACTAGGTTTCGCCGAGCTTGGGCTCGTTTTCAGAATAATTATATCGAATGCAACCAACGGGAGATAATCTACACCAATAAACATACATAACAAACATATATTGTATCCAGCTACATAAAGTAACGTGTATAATATCATAATATCACTAGAATATCGATATATGACGGAGTTGTACAATTCATCATAACAACTTAAATCAGTCAGAGAGTTTCCGTAGGTCCCGCTACCTCAGTGGGTAGGCGCGTTGGTTACTTGTCATTTATTTTACAATCGGGCGACGCCGGTTCAATCCTGACAGCATGCAAACCTGTGATTTTCTATACACTTTTTTGTTTATGTTTTCACGAAGTAATGTAAACAAAATCATTTTATACTATAATGCTCTGTTTGTAAATATTTTTTATTTTTGTAGTAACTATTTATTCGCCACAAAAATGAAAATATGGTCATTATATAACGATGTTTCTAAATTTTATTTATCCAAACAAATATAATGTAATGGATATATAATTTATTAATTGTAAATATATTGTACGGTAATATATTGTAATTATATATGTGAAAACAGATTGAGATCTGTCGGGCGGATTTCGCGAGGATCGCTTGCTTTGCCGTCAAATGTTCGTTTACATAAACGTTGGTGCCGCGTAGTTTCTTGCTCCATTTCAGAACATTCACTTTAGCTTACCTGTTGGAGAAGCGTACGATAATACGTGGCGGTGCGGTGGTTCGGTGTTGACTCGTGTTCGTCGATGCAGATCTGTTGCCCGCACTGAGAGTGTGACACGCAGAAATGTCTTTTTTGTCGATGTTAATACCCTTCGAACTGAAGAACTTTACGACTTTCTCTTCCAATGTCGCCAGTTCTTCTTGCGGTGCTTCTGCGTCGGTGTTTGCATTATTCGCTGTTGCCGTTGCTCTAGCGTACGTTTGGTGTTTGGTGGCGAGTCCAGTGATAATGATGTCATCAATTCTGGAGTATTGTTCAAGGTTTTCAATTCTCGACTCTAGTAAGCCGATTTTCTTGTCTTTTTCGTTGTTGGCACGCTGTAAGAGTTTAACTGTTGCCAGCAGTGCTGCCAGTTCCTTTTGGAATGTCGAAATACCAGCAATGTCATGTTTGATGTCAGCGAGTTGTTGTTTAATTTCAGCTATATTGGAGGTTTGCTCAGGTGTGCTCTGTTTTCTGTTTTTAGACGTCGTGATGTGCATAGTGCGTAGGTGCAAGGATGATCGCGTGCAGCGTGTGTGGTCGGTCTTAGCGAAGGCGAATAGCTGTCGATGTGTTGTCAAGTGGTTGTTTACATCCGGGTTGGCGGAGAGCGCGGGAAATACGATTTGATATCAGACAGACTCAGATGCACATTTTTACCTTGTCGACTGCGCCATTCGGCTTGCAAGGTCAACCGTCAAGTTCCCCGTGTCGGGTTTCGTCTACGTGCGGTACGTGTGTATTGTTCAAAGCAAAAACTTTAAGAGTCCATTATTTTATTTGTAAAATAATCATCACAATTAGCTTAAAATGTGATAGGCTTAATATTCATAGACAACCAAGATTTGAAACTGCCTCTTATTTTTTAATCTAGACTCAAATATTCCTTTACTATGGTACTGTGATTTTTTTCTGAAATGTCATCATATATATATATATTTAATAGTTTGATTGCTGTTTTTGTGTGCTTTCTAAAAACATACTTTTGCATAAATACGTGTGTGTACATTTAAATTATATGGCATGTTCTTGATTTGTACATGTCATATGAGTTAAACATGCAGACTGTTTATATAAGATTATAACATTACTTAACTAATTGTGTTGATTAATAAATTTAAACAACTTGTAGCAGTAAGCACCATGGACCAAGACGTGTACTATTTGAACTTTGACAGGTACTATTTGAAATTTCATGCATTTACAAAAAATAATTGTTGTATGTGTTTGATGTGTATAGTACTATACGATAGATATATAATAACTTATTTGTAACATAAATTGGAGTTGGTTGGAAAAATGTAATATTTTCAAGGGATAAAACCTTTTTTATACGTTTCCGAATATGTTCGGGAAATCTTCCCACTTCTGGGCAGATACCAGAAGAAATCCTCTATGCTATGTCGTTCAAAGCTATCGAATGTCAAAAAAGTCACGGAAGGTGTGAATATGGAGCACACCTTCAGTAGTTAGTTGTACTGTGACACCCTGAGGTTGGTAAGATGTATCATCTTTGTATTGTAACTTAAATGTAAGGCTGCATTTCTTGTTTGCGATAATTTCTATTTTGCCTCGTTAAGCTGTGTTGGGCGACATTCAACAACACATCTTTTTTATATAATGCGGTAAGAACAAGATTTGTATGAAACCAGTCTGGTACGTAGCTTTCATGTGAATTGCACTTAGATGGTAATGATGGTGCGAACATTGTGTTCGCTGTTAATCGCTAGATGATGCCATTATTTTGGCCAGTGTTCTATATTGTTGGTGGTTGTAATCCACAGTAGATTGGATGTATATATTATGTCATTCTTGCTTAATCTCAGATTACCTGTTTGTATATAATTATGTGTATATAGCGCTTTAGCTGGTTTATTCCATGATACATTGCATGCGTGAGACACTAAGATGCTGTTTATAATCAGAAAAGTATAATCAATAATTCTATTGTTTGTCAATTGATTGACACCCATGTAATATGTATTTTGTATATTATATGCAGGTTAATTGTGGCTCGGCTGACAGGAGAGTAGGGCCATCCTGCCGAGTACCGGTTGCATGTTGACGGTTGTTCTAGGGTTTTAGTGGTTGCATATGCATGTGCAAAAAATTAAGACCGGCATACCATTAAACTGTTGTCAATTTACCTTCACTATGTTTTCTGTTCTATGTGTGCTCAAAAGTGACACCTTTATGTGTATGGTTTTCTAAATGTTAATGTCGATGGTATTTCAATTGCATCATTTTGTGGTATATATCCCATATATATCCCTTTTTACTGGTGTGTGTTTGCAATATATGAAGTACCAATGGGCTATTTATCTGCCGTTCAGTAGTGCATGCACTACACTGAGTAATAATCAGTGGTATTCAAAAGTTTATATATGGTTGAATTTGTTATTTAGAATACGTTGTTCAATGGTTTTTTTGAATGGGTTTCAACAATATGCTTCAGTGGTATACCATTCGGGGTAATCCAATAGTATTCTGAATGGTATACCATAGAACGGTATAATAAATTATACTGGCAAATACCATTGAAGATCATTCAGAATCCCATTCAATTATATTTTGAATGGTATTCTGAATGATCCTCAGTGGTATACCATTCAATTATATACCACTGAGGACCGTTCAATACCATTGCATTAAATACCTTTCAAATACCATTGGCCATTATAACCCCTAATATCATTGAAGAATATCATTGAACAGAACAGAAAGGGTTAATTACAAGTACCATTACTAATACTACCAAATATCATTCAAGGTATTTGAGTGGTATTTTGTAAGGGATTAAACACAACCCTCGCATTCTTTCAATATGTTTGACACGTAAGACAGCACGCTTCATTCAACAAATATCCATCCTTTTTATTATTCATCAAATCAGTATTTTCGGTTAGAATTGTGAAGTGAAATTTGTTTACCAAATAAGTATCTGGTTACCAAACCACTGTTTATTTCAATCGCCTTTTTATTCTCGCTTGTAGTTTGTAACATCCCCGCAGTATGTCACCATCAGCGCCTAGTCGATGGATCACAAAGCCGAAGGCATTTCATTTTCGATGTGTTACATGCAAGGTGGCATTCAAATGATGACACGCTAAACAGAACCACGCATCCTGGAACGCAACGTTGGCTGTAGTTATCTTCGCAATCTAGCTTACAGGCTGTCTCGCCGTCGTCATCGCCATCGCCATGGCAACTAATCACCATGGCAACGAGCAGGAGTGACCCCATCATCTGAAATGTGACCTATTATTAAACCATTGTTCTACGCGCTGAGGTAATCATATTAGTACACACACCTGTATGCCTCCTCAGTGAATGATGTCGGTTTTAACACGCTGATTTTACTGTGATCTTAAACAAATAGGTTTTCCGGATATATTATCGAATTTAGTGTCAAAGCACAGAATAGAATAAACAAGCTGATTTATTCTTCGCGTAGTTCAGTAAATCACTTGGCATTGTCTGCCTACTTCACACACTGGACCACTTTGGAGCACAATCAAGATGTACATAGTTCAATGAATGAATGGATGGATGAATGAATGAATGAAACATTATTTCAACAACAACATACATAGTAAAGTAGCTCATTATTAAAATTGTAGATATATATAATTGTTAAAAAAGACAAGAAGTGTAACACTTGTAAATACTTGCTCTGTTACACCTAAAGAAACCTCTAGTTAACCTCGTTCATAGACTCGTGGACACACATGATGTGGTTGGATCGATGTGAAGAGAACTCAACGATGGCACTTTTGCAATTCAGCACTTGAACGAAATAGTTCATTTGTGTAAACAAGATACAGCTATTTGCCTTGAGAAAATATATCAACCATTCGCGCAATAAACATTGACATTTCACGAGGGCAACATATAAAGACCATGCACCACTCGGAGTGACCCAAACGTTGTAATCATTTATGATTATACGTTTACACGTTCACACTTGGCTTCAGTGAGGAAGACGTTTTAAGCCGTGTGAGGAGAGAAAATACTGATGATGATGTGGTACGAGGACGGCCAACAAGGGTAAGATGTCAGGAGGAACTATACGAGACATTACTACAACGGTACGGCATATTCGGAAATGAAAGCAGGAGTTGCATTGTGGCGAAGAGTGGCATTTGCCATGTCGGGCAGACATTTGAAGAAACACTTCATGAGAAAGGTACAAAACGCACCAAGTGCGTTCGGCTTATGTAAATGAAATGGGAACATGTGGACTAACAGCGAGATCAGAAGGATACGCTCCAAAACATGATAACTAAAAGATTAGGAGAATGGGTTGAGTGAAAAAGGTGACAGACGGAAAAGTGTTAAATTACAAGAAGAGACTGGAATGAATGAACACAAGATTATTGTATCAGTTCGCTGAATTGCTTTTATTGAGCGTTGTAATATCGCACCCGCGTTGAACATCAAAGAGCTTAGCCGTTAAACCAGCTGATGTTTATTATATGGATATTAAATTATTATCAGGATGTTGTGTTTATTCTTCCCTTTAACAGGCTGATAGAAAGAGATCTGGAAGACCAACGTTACGATCTTCATAAACTGTGGAAAATAATAGTGCTCTCCATATCGTGTATTTTTGAAAACATTAAGAGGTAAACGATTATATAGTGACACGGCCTGTATGATAATACGTGCAAACAAACCACATTTTATAAATATTTATACATTGTACATGAAACATACCCCCACATTATCCTCAACACTATAGTGTTCATTTTTTTATAATATGAACACTATGTTGGTTCCTGATGAAGTATTGCACTGTCTACTTACAAGGCATTTCATGACGACGAGCTGATCTTAGACGTCCGTTGTTCGTGTTTTTTTGTGTTTCGTTTACGCTCGTTCTTTTGTTGACCCTGTAATAATAATTGAACACAGAGTACACGTTTCCCAGTTTATCCATAACTGTCATTTCCAGAACACCAGGAGGTGATATTTTTTTGAAAACAATATTATAAAAATATAAAATAGATTACGCCTGTGGCGAACATATATATATGATTGAACGTGATGTATATTGTCGATAAGTAAATGTCTCGGAGAAAACTAACCTTGTCGCTCAATGATCATACGGCGTCGTTTGTGCACTTGTAAGTGGGCTTACCGTCTACTTGTACGGTACTTGTATAGGCCCCACTTAACCCCATCACGAACAAATAAAACAAAATTAGTTCGTACGTTTGCCGCTAATGTTTACTACTGAGGAGCGGCCAATTCATGATGGATGAATTTATGTTGACCCAGTGTGCAGAGTACGGAAACACGGACGGGCCGATGTTGACATCAAGAACCGCACCATCAAGGCCATAGTTTTTTCCTCAGACTGAAACCTGTAGACGAACGAAGATGAGACTATATCAAAGTAGTGTCCCCTCGATATTACTAAATGGCTCAAAATGCTGGCATGCGACAACACTTGATTTCTGACACCTATAAATGTCCATATAAAATGTACGGCCAATTCATGATGGATGAATTTATGTTGACCCAGTGTGCAGAGTACGGAAACATGGACGGGCCAATGTTGATATCAAGAATCGCACGAACAAGGCCAGAGGTGTCTTCCTCAGACTAAAACCTGTACAAGAACGAATATGAGACTATTCCAAAGTAGTGTCCTTTCGATATTACTACTTGACTCAGAATGCTGGCATACGACAAAACTAGATTTCAGACACCTTACTACCGTCCATATAAAATGCCTTCGAAATAGTGTGACATTATTCTAGCCATAAAATATTATAAACAAGAATTACCACACAAAACAATATGAACAACGTAGACCTACTCGCCACCAGAATAGGCTCTGTACACAGCGTCTCTTAGTGGTTGTCAACATCCTCGCGCGCCAGGGGTTGCTGCTGCTGATTACGTCAGTGCCAGCCAGCAGTACCCCCTTTGCGAAACTCTGAATTTAAGCTCAGCCTAAGAAATCGCTCACTAGATCAGTGGATCTTGGCAGGTCAGGTGGTCATAATAAAACTAAGTTCAACCAACCGTGGCTCATGTTACATGCAATGTTTAGGAAGTAGAAGCAATTATTCGAATACACAATACCGCTCAGCTGCTCGTGCTAATGGGCGAACGGGTCATTACATATTGGGATTCCCAGAAGTCGTTTATCCGTCTTCAAATTGGGGGTGGTATTTGCGCTGTTCTCACGGGTGATGCAGTCGCGACTGGCTAAGTAAATTACTAGTTTGACTCAGCGAATTTCCGCACTTCGCGTAGGGAATCAGCCAGGGCTAGTTGCAACAAGATTACAACAACCGGCTAGAAGGATCTCTACATGACATCGAAGCTGAAAGGCTGCAGGTGACGTTTGTGATAGAACCGCTCCATTATCGCCCTTGCTGATAAATCTATATTACCCTGTATGCATGTCCTTACTCTGAGATTAATGTGAAAATAGTGGCATGCCATAATATGACAGAGTAGTATGTTTTGTAATGTGTCAGTATATTTGATTTACACCACATAGTAGTTGTATAAATGCTTATGCCAACTTCATTCATCGCCCAATTCCGGTGTACTATAAATGGTGTACAGGCTATGCCGAACTGAGAGCTGCAAGTGTTTACAAATCTGGTTGCCATTTATTAAATCAATGTAAAATTCGGTTACTACATTATGGAATATACACGTGTACAGAATACCCAGGTATGTGCTACAGCAAATATTGCAGATACAGTAAAATACACTAAAAGAAATATCGAAAACACAAGTACCCGGGAATTGGAAGATGCATGAAGTTGTACCAAGTAATTATACGTTTACCATGTGGTATAAATCAAAGATACTGACAAATTACAAAACGTAAAATGTAACACAATAAGACAAGCCACTACTTTCATATTAATGTCATAATAAGGATATGAATTGCGGAGTAATCTATATTGATCAGCATGGGCGATAATGGAGCTGGTATCTGAGGATGCTAGTTTCCTAGTTGTTTCCAGCAACGTTCTATTAACTGACTAGTCTGTATTTATTGTGGTTACAATGTTATGATCTTATGAGGTCTCATTCAACTAGCCAGCCTTTTTCAGAACATTACCGCCAAGCCGACCTTTCTATGCTGGCACTGAGGGTGGTCACTGCCAGGGTGCTTGTCGTCCTCAGCTTTTGCGTCCCAAATTGAGACGGGACCGACATTAACGTGATCTCCGAGTCACGAGGGATACACAGTCCCCAATGTTGAGAGCCAGGCTTTTACACCAAATATACCTTACCTGCCGGGTCCGGGTATTGAACTCGGGGCGCCGGCATGTCAGGCTAACCACTACACTATCGCGCGCCCCCTGCTAACCACTACACTATCGCGCGCCCCCAATAGGAAATATATAAAGAAAAATTACGCTATGTTAGCCTATATATATAAAGAAAAATTACGCTATGCTAGCCTGTTGACCTGTCCATCTATCTGCATCAATTTGTGTAACATCGGTAAGCATTCCAAAGTTTGATAAAACATTGTTTGTCATTCAAGCCTCGCTTTCGCTATGCAATGGCGCTCGCGTGAATAGAGTCTATTGATGTATCCATCAAGCTTTGTCTACCAGACATGTTTACATAATGTGCATTACACCAAAAGGCGGCTTCGTAATGTTCTAAATTAATCTTCCACGCGTGCAGTTCTCATTTAAACTAATTTACCCAACATTTTTGTCACAAAAGTAAACAATTGGAGTTCAAATTTCAACAGAACATATATGCATATGATGGAATGACAGATAGTTGCACATGTACGGCATCCATTTTGGAAGAAGTACGCGTGTGTGCGTGCGTGTTTGTGTGCGTTATCTGTGCTTGAGTTGATTTACGCGGTTGATTAGAACATTTAAAAATCCATGTTAGACCATCAGTAGAATATGGTGTTACTTCGACAAAAGCTCTGCAGACGTCGATTCGAGGTACACGGATCATGGTTCTACGGATTTCAAGCGCGGGTTAGACCCATATTGGTGAGTGTCAAACTGGTGCTTTGCGATATCCATATACCAGCGCATATGATTATCTTCAGGCATTTCGATAAGGCCGAGGTGATGGACACTGAGTGAGCAATGAGTGTGGTTTAAAAAACTGCATTTCCATTCTACTTTGTAATCTCATAGAATGCCGTAACGCAAATTTTAGATTATGAGGGCCGGTGTGCGTTGTTCTAGTATGAAAAAGTGGAGTTCAAGGCAAGCTGGTGATAACCTATCTAGAGTGGGTAGCTTTCTACACCCGCGTTAGTCATCGCGGTGTTAATGGTATTATCATGCGTTTTTTTATTATTCGGTGAAAGTAAAATGTAATAATACATGCCTGTTTTGGTGTTTGAAAAATCGTTCCTTGGGATGTGCTCAAAAAATTATGAATTATTATGAACATTTGGTTTAGTGACCAAAGTAGCAAATAAACAATGGATGTTCTTACTTCAGAGAGGTGTGTCATATAGAACACGGTAATCGTCGTGCTTCGAAAGGAAGCGTGTGCGTTTATTGGGTTGCGACGGAATACCATACATATTTGAAAGGACAATCATATGTCTGAGTTTCAGCGTTCCCTAACGAGTGTAATTAGTTAGTACTAGTGAGTTGCGATATCTTAGTGTTGGAGCATCAGACTCTCAATCGAGGGTTTCCGGGTTGGAATATCCTTGCTGTCGTTTCGTACCTTAGGCAAGTTCGTTTACACCACGCTTTCCAGTTCTCTCTGTTGTATATATGACTACCGGTGGTGGATAGTCTTCATGTAGTAATTGCAGCCTGGCTGAATGCTTCCCAGAGAAGACGATCGAGATTGTGTTCGATTGAACAGGTCTTCTATGGACTGAAGTGTAAAGCGCATTGAGCAATTTTAAAGACTCGATGTCGCGTAACATATGAACTTATCTTTCCCTGTTAATACAACAGTTCTTAATGTTTTCAAGCCCTAGTCAAATGCAGATTTGTGAGACGTGCATCATTCCTTCCCAATGTATGGGTGAATGACCCCAATACGTTTTTTTTATTAAATAAAACTCCTCTTTGTAATCCTGTCTAAAGAGTTCACATGTATTGTGTAATAGAATAGCGCACAACGGTATTGTTTTATTTTGGTTTTATTCAACGGTATACACTTTTATACAGTTCAGTTTGACTACAATATCCATTGATTTTATTATGCTCTCAAAGATAGGCCACAATAACTATGCAAAAGTCAATAAATATACACATGTAGACACAATTATTTTTTCACTGTGAAATTACCTGCTTGAAACGGTAAAGTGAAAGTGAAACAACACGAAACAACTTTGTAATAAGATAACAATTTTATATATTTCTTGACGCTTTTTTACGGCTAATATAAAACGAGGACTAGATTATGCAACACACACAAACACCAATGTGTTCACACGTATGACCACGTACAGATAAATAGCATTGTATTGTCATTTTGCATATCAAAACAATAACTTCCTATATGATTATGCAATGAACTCTGCCTTTTGTTAGACATGTGTGTTACTCCCACACCAATGCCCTTGTCATGTTTATGGTAGGGGTAAACGCCTTTTTGTTCTCCTTCTTTTTCATTCATAGTTCGTACCACCGACGCTCGGCATCATTGCCATTCCCATATCGACGGCTCACAAAACCGAAGACATTTCACTTTCAACGCGCTACATTCTAGGAGGCATTCGTAGGTTGGCCTCTCATACAGAGCCTCACACCGGGACACGCATGTCTCACTGTAGCTCTTTTTGCACCATCTCTTACAGGCAAACCCTCCGTCATCATTACCATCGCCTTGGTAACACGTCGCCATAGCGACGATCAGCAGCAACAACGCAATCTGAAATGTAACCTTAAATTACTGAGGGTCACTCGTGAGTTCACATAACAGCCCTGATTATAAATTGACAGAGTAACAGTCCTTTTGCTGTACTCTTTTTGAACAAAACACCTCAAAAAAACTCTGAAACGAAGAATAAGAGCACCAACTGTACCATCGCCACACAAACGTTCGTAGAAGAAGTGGTATTCTGGAAGCACAAACATGTAATGTTTGGATCCAAACACGATATTTACGTTCAACTTCCCAAAGATATATAGTATTAGTGATGAACCCCTTTCTGTTCATTCATGGAAAAAGTTGCAATATCACTGAAAACCCAATATTGCAGAAATGTCATCGCTGTGGTCGCACAAAATAGGTCAGTGTTAAATTTATATAACTAATAATAACTGTTTTTTCAACGTTACCTGTTATAATTAAAGGAGTAACCAAACGTATAATTGCACAGGTGAACCTTACAGTTACCTCGCTAGTACAGCCAACTCGCAATTATGGTCACCACAAGGGAGTCCCAAATGATTTCCACAACAGTAAGGGATAAGAAATTAATTCCTGCCAATACTCCATGTTTAGGTCACTTTTTTCCCAGTCCCTGGGGTGACCTTAATAATACGGTTCCACTGTGTTGTTTTGTATATTCCATTTGTATGTTCCTTCCATCTTTCAGATGTACTCATGCTATTCTAAATGTTTGATTCGGTTCAAGTGCGTATGTACGTGTTATAGCCCTGCTGAAAGAATCATGTTATTAAGCAGGTTCGTGTGCCCTCCTCATCAACAACGTACGTTTCAAATGTTAATTCGCCTCCTATTACTCACAATCTTTACAGACAACAATTTTGGCACAACGGAAAGTTACACCAATCACCACACATGTTTGAAACTTTATCATTCAAAAATCCACTTTGTCAATTGTCTGGCTTCTCCACAAACAAGGCCACTTTGAGACGATATCAGAGATATGTTAAGAATTCTCGATGTGTCCTTGGTGGTATGCAGAACCATGACATAAATAGCTAAGATCCGGTGGTGGCGCACGCAGACACTTTACGTGATTACATTGATGCCGAGAGAACTCGCAGTCGGCATTATAATACTTCAGCACGTGATCGGTAAACGTGCGGCGATGTTTACCAGGACTCATCTGTTTACCTTGACCATTACTAAGCTGCGTTCGAGATGTTTTAATTTACGGTGAATACGAGTAGCTATGTCCTGTGTACGACAAGTTTACCTTTGGAGACGTCCAACAGGAGAATATGACAAAACGATACACAAATCATGTTTGTATATTACTAACCAATCATTGAGCAAATTGTCTTGATAATATGATAATGTCTGTTTAATTGTTGATTCAAATAGTAGAATACATAAAAAGGCTACCCAAGATTGAACCAAATGTTGCCGCCTGCTACTAGCATTAAGTATATAGAGCACCCGTTATACGTCGGAGTGTTTGACGTAAATACGACCTGTGCGCATGTATAATGCCATTTGCATGCTACGAACTTGTAACCAATGTAAATGCGAGTACACAAAATAAACATAGTAAATACTTTCGGTTAGACGAATTGCCTGAGGCGCGACATGTATATTTCTATCGTGATTCATTATCTCTAGATAGTTACTCAATAGAGACCAACAGTAATTGTGCACGTATGCATGGTATTCATGCATGTAATTTACCCAAGCCGTAAATATGTTCTGTACTCCGCGCGTATGAAACTTGATGTATTTTGCTCGAATAGTTAAGAAAACTGCTGCAAACTCTTTCAAAGACCAAATATCATATAGGTAACATTTAGTAACTTTGTAATGAAAACCATGTGATTAAAAAATTGTATAAACGCACGCATGTTCCTGTGCAAAACACAAAACAAACATGCACATAATTAACACTGTCCAACACGGAGTCAAGGAAGAAGACGCGATGTAAGTGAGTATGAACATTCTCTTTAGAATGTGAGCGCAAGTTGTTTTACTGGCAAAGCATTGCGCGATCTACTTACAGAGCATTTCATGTCGACACGCTGAAATAACGTCCGTCACTTATAACCCGTTCCTCGTCAATCCTGCAACATACCATAAAATCAGAACATACGTTTTACTACCGTTGTCTTTTTGAAGGCTTGACATCTTGGATATCTCGACGTGACACATTGAAATAATATCATGTCTGTGAACGCAAAATTTACGAATATATTAATATCGTTAAGGTGTGGTTACACCTAATTTACATGGTTAGTGAGAATACATATCGGAGACAATGTTAGAATCTAACCGAATCGACCACTAGTCACGAAATGTGGTTTGACAAACAAGCAGTTGATCAAGCATATATATGCTTAGTGGCATTGTTCGGAAAAGGGTGATCGTGTTTTTAGTGGTCCGTATGATTGTCTGGTCAACGTGACGAAGCACTCATGATAGCGGTCATTACACAATCAAGCAGTATTCAGCAAGACGTTCCCTGCACGTAGTTGTGTATATGTCTACCTTCAAGGTTTATAGCGTTATCTCATTAAGTGATTTTGAATTTGCTGGCATAGGCGTCTTGTGCTGTTGAATGTTGGTGGAATCTTACTAGGTGTGGGCATGTGGGGAAGCATAGTAAATACGGTTAGAATAGCATATATATGTGAACAAACAACAGATGGTTATTGTTAAAAGATACCCTTGGCATGCAATTTCACCAATTTAGATATATGAGAAAGGATTAGTTTTAAAAAGCGGGGAAAACACTTATTAAAATAGTTGTGCATTTTGCAACGAGTCAACAACAAGCTGGAACCAAATCACTCAGACACGACTTGGCTAGAGAAGAAACGCACTGCGCATAAAGTGCATTTTCTAACCACTTCAAGCGTATAGCTGAAACTGCAATATGGCTGCGTATGAAACAAATTTAACTTATGACAAGTTAAGTAGTGCGATACTCTCGGAACTGAGAATGTATAGTTAAAACTGTCTACTGCCAATGCAATATCTGTTTTAACATAACAATCACATTTGTTTAGCAACAAATGAACATGTATTGGATAAGGGCAATAGACGTGATGACGTCATTATTGTCTATCTACCTGACCTGTATCTAAATCAAGGTGATACAGACATCACGACTAACATTAACTCGAGTGCGACGTTCTCCTCACTGACACCCTTGCCCTCTTGACTGAATGTTACAGGAAGTGTCGTCACGAGCTTGTCGAGTGCATCGACCAGTGTGTGTCGTTTAAAGTATGGTGCTGACTCGAACGGAGGCAGCGCGAACTAACGATGTTCATCATAGCAAATAAAGTAATAATAATTTAAACTATTCTATCAAGATGTCAAGTACGCAGCCGTAGAATTTTCCATCATACAGAAATTTTATATATTTAACATTATTTATACCTATTTAATGTGCTTCATCTGAACTTTTCTGTAGTTAATTCAATTGGGATTACATTCGTGCAAATTTCACTATTAATTCCGCAGTAATTCTTGAAAGCAGATTTACACTCCAGATAGGTTACATTGATTGAATGTTGAATACAGGAAATATCGGACATGTCGTTGCGTGTGAAAGTTTTTGTTTTTATGCACAGGATGTCAATCGTATAAAAAGACATTTTGTAGATGGCAATCGTAAGGATTTGTTTATTATGACATAATATTATTTTTTATATGACGAAATATTTTGTATGGTGTTTATAATAACATAATAATTATATCACAAACACACATACAAATACCACATAATTGAGTTATATGTATACACAGTGCCGTGAAATACGATGGCAATTGAAAGAATTAATTATAATATTTTGTATCACATTTAGCAACATGAATTCGATCGTGTTTGATATACTATTAATAATAATGCCTGCCCTCTGATCATTTGTATTTGTTTATGTTACACGGAGTTGTATTTGGAGAAATATATGCATATAATATGCCACGCACGATGCTGTTGGTGTCAGCCCCATCTGGTTCATGTTGTGTTTGGACATGCTGTTTCCTGTTCTTGTTCGGTTGACACTGTCACAAGGCAAATAGCTAAGACCTAACAGCAAGACGAAGTACAACCTTTCCAAATCTTCCGTTGATCACCAGTGACTGAATATAGTGACTCAATGTGTGGTTGTATATTGGACCTTGCAACTATCTGTGAACACATAGAGTGTTCTTACATTGTCGGGAATATTCTTTGTCATCTATTATTAATTGACAGGGTCCATTTTCGAACATTCACAGTTTTTTTACATCAGTGCAGTTTAGATAATAAGATCCTAGCTAAGTTAGTCCACGACACGTGTTTTCCATTTCCCTGCGTGCGATATTTTACTTCTTCTGGCATAGACACCAGGTAGAAGTGTCCAACGGCTCATATTGTTTCTTTAAAAAGACACATGCAACCTAGGGTGAATAAAATTGCCCAAGTTTCGACCCGGCGGCCAATATCGGTACCGAACCACCGAATGGTCGGCACCTGGACTCGCACCCCGGTTCCTTCGATCGATGGTCCAGCACTCTAAAGGCTCGGCCACTGAGCCCCACTCTGCCTTATATAATGAGACTTCGCTCACACATCGCGTGTCTTTGATCACGTACACACTTCACTTTTGCCTGTCTTAGCATAATGTGTTCCAAACACAAACAACCATATTTGCCTCGAGTTAAACACACCACTTGTAGGTACGCGGGGAAATGACGTGTTCTGTTTAAAGTCAAAAGAGACACGTTTGGCATCCTCCCTTTATCTTTCTACTTGTGACTTGTTCAACTTATGTAGAATGCACTAGCCTTCTGCTAGTGGGGCCGTTACTTAATATCCGATTTCTTCTTAGCAGCTGTAATTTGTTCAGCTTCTATTTTGGCAAGAATAGTATTTTCATTCGACGCTCCTCCCATGTGCGCTGTAGATGCAGCCAACGTCGATCCCTACAGCCGTCATCTCGGATCTCTAAGGAATATCCAACCCTATAATTCAAAACAAGCCCAAATCCAGGAGTTGGGTCCGTCTTGTATTCAACACAGTCAACGACCAATGCATTGAAAGTACTTGGAGGATGGAGTTGGGTCCAATTTGTATTACATCAGGTCATAGCTAAAAACCAGGAAATATGGAGTCATGCTTTATAAAAAGGATGACTTAAGGCCAGAAGAGGATATATGAATAAGTTATAGATAGGATGTTTCCGATACATTGCGGGGGGTTCGTGGAGTTTGGAATGGCAAAGCAGGCTTGGTGTACATGGCAATATGTTAGGCCTTACGTTTGCAGCGTTCTCAAAAACTAAATAACGTCTCGTCATGCCCACATGTGCTGCAGTAGCCAGTATGCGCGAAAGTAAACAAGATGTTATGATTGTGTTGGAGGAAATTATTAATATGTCCATTGTACAGTATGTTGCAATTATTTAACGCACTTGGCGTACGCTGTCAAACAATTAGTAATTGTAAGAGGATGGCGATCAACGCACTAGTTGAGCAGATGTGTGAAGAAGAGGGCGTGGGATTCATAGATTTATGGGGGTACTTTGTTGGGAAAGAAGATATGTACATGAGAGATGGCCTCCATCTAAGTGGAAAGGGGGCAGCAGTATTCTCAGAGAATCTGCTGCGATCTGTTGACTGTGGGACAGGTTGCATATATTTAAACTAAATTCGCACGGGGGACTCGCAGAGAAGCCTGAAACTGGAGGCATAGATAAACACAGCAAACATAATTCAGCAAAGAACAGTCAGGAAAACTGTTCTGAAGCTGGATAAAAATGTGTTTGTTTAAATGCAAGGAATATAGTAAACAAAAGGAATGAACTAAACATTATGGTAGAAGATATTGACCCTCACATAATAGGTATAACCGAATCATGGGCAACCACAGATATATCAGATACCGAATTGGGACTGACAGGATATGTCACGTCTAGGAAAGATAGAATAGGAAAAAGGGGAGGTGGAGTTATTTTATATATTAAAGAATCTATCCAGGCTTATGAAATAAAATTAGACAGAGAAGCAGATTACGAAGAAGCTGTTTAGTGTAACATAGTTACAGGAAACTCAACGTTAACGGTTGGAATAGTTTATCGAAGTCCAAACATAAGCATAGAAGAGAATGAAAAAATACTTAACGCTACAAGGGAAGTAAGCAAACGGGACTGTGTTATTATGGGGGATTTTAACCATGGGCATATAAAATGGAAATCTCTACAGAATATGGGTAGTGAGGACCACAAGGTTTTAGTACAAGATAGTTTCCTTTCTCAACATGTGCTAGAACCAACCAGGGGAGAGAATGTGTTATACATAGTTTTGTACTCACAGAATAAATTAGTTGACAATGTCAGGATATGTGAGCCACTGGGGAATAGTGATCACAACCAGATACATTTTACCATCAAAGTAAAATCAGAAATGAATAGTAAAAAGCAGTACAGGAGAAATTTCCACAAAGGAAAATATAAGGACATAAGGAAATATTTAGCAAAGATAGACTGGAATAACACACTGAAGAATTAGACAGCAACATAATGCTGGAATATCTTAAAGAGTGAAATTGAATGCATCATCGTCAAATTTGTTCCCTTAAAAAAACACGGGAAACGGTCCAAAAAGAAACACTTATTGAAAGAAGCCATTAGAAAATTAAGTATAAACAAATGATGTGAAAGTCATATAGACGTACTGGAAATGACGAAGACTACAACATTTATAAAGAAGCACTAAACCAAGCTACAGCTGAAATTAGAAATTCAAAGAGAAGTTATGAACATAAATTAGCTTGTAATATAAAACATGACAACAAGAGTTTTTATGCGGAAGTTCGAAGCAAACAGAAAGTTCAGGATAAGATCGGTCCTCTACAAGATAGTGCTGGAAATATAATATCAGAAGGATTCTTAATGGCAGAAGACCTGAATGAGTATTTTAGTTCAGTGTTTACCAGAGAAGACACTAGTTCACTGCCAGTACCAGAGGCTAAGTTCAAGGGGCAGAATCAGACTATTTAAGACAGTTAATTGTAACCTCAGAAATGGTAGCAAAAAAATTATGGCTATGACGGATAATAAATCACCTAGAGTGGATGGTATTCCACCCAAACTACTATTGGAAATTGTAGAACAAATTAGCATACCGCTTGCAACAGTTTTCAACTTGTCATTACAAGAGGGAGTAGTTCCTTTAGAATGGAAAGGTGCAAACATTATACCGTTATTTAAAAAAAATTTCGAGAAACAAGTCAAATAATTATAGACCAGTTAGTTTAACATCGGTGATTTGTAAATTATTAGAAAGACTAATTAAAGATCACATGGTGGATTCTCTTGTTAAACATAACTTGATAAACCCATATCAACATGGGTTTCTGAAAGCGAGGTCATGCTTAACAAATATGTTATGTTTTTTGGAAGATATCACTAAGTGGGTAGATGATGGATCACCAGTAGATATCATCTACTTAGATTTTCAAAAAGCTTTCGACAAAGCGCCACATCAAAGATTACTGCTTAAACTAAAGGCCCATCGCATAGGAAATGGTATAATTAACTGGATAGAAAAATGGCTGATTGACAGAAGACAACGGGTTGTTGTTGAGGGGGAGGCTTCAAACTGGAAATCAGTTTTGATTGGGGTTCCACAGGTATCAGTACTGGGACCTATATTATTCTTAATATATATAAACGATTGGACGATGATATAGCTAGCAAGGTGTTGAAATTTGCAAATGATACAAAAGTGTTTAGAAGGATTAAAAGTGATGGAGATAGACAGTATTTACAAGATGATCTTGACAGGTTGATCAAATGGTCTGAAAAGTGGCAAATGTTGTTCAATTTTGGGAAATGTAAATGCTTCACACTGGACATGGGAACGAATATGTAGAATATACAATGGGGGGAACTGTACTAAGTACTACTGTAAAAGAAAAAAGACTTAGGGCTGACCATTAGTGCTGACATGAAGGTTTCAGAGCAGTGTGGAATTTCAGCTTCAAAAGGAAATCAAATCCTTGGATTTATTAGGCGAAAAATAGCATATAAAGAAAAAGAACTAATAGTACCGCTGTACAAAACAACAGTTAGTATTCATTTAGAATATTGTATACAAGCGTGGAGGCCATACCGCAAGAAGGACATAGATATGTTAGAAAGAGTACAGAGGAGAGCGACTAACATGATACCAAAACTGAGGGATCTTAATTATGAAAAACGCCTAAAAGAATGTGGTTTAACAACACTAGAGACCAGGAGATTGAGAGGAGATCAGATAGAAGTGTTTAAAATATTGAATGGTTATGAAAATATTGATAGAAATATGTTTTTTTTCAGTTAAGAAAGATAGAAAGACTAGAGGACATGAAGTTACATTAGTAAAGGAACAGTGTAGATTAGACGTAAGAAAGTTCTCATTTTCACAAAGGACTGTGAATGAATGGAACAGATTATCTGATGATTGTGTGGATGCTAGTAGTGTGAATATGTTTAAAAATAAAATCGACACATACCTCAGAAGGGCTGGATATATGTAGATAAAAGTGTTGGACTCTCGATAAGCCAAAGGGCTTCCTTGTCCACCTGCCATCTACAGTTAATTCTCTGGCTGGCAATCTTGTTAAATCTTGTTAAATATAATTCAACGTCCCAAAAGCTAACCAGATACCTATGTATATGACAGCCAACAATAAGTTTTCTTAAATATTTTCTGAGATACTGAGAGATTACCATAATGTATGAATAATATATCAGCACTGACAGTTGTATTCTGAATAAAGACTTTTTTTACAAGAAAATTGTACAAATCAGTTAACAAATGTAAAGATAAAACACTTTTATTGAATGTTCTGTATTGTGGAAATGAGAAAAACAAGATGGCGTGTATATGGCTGTGTTGTTGCTATGTTGTTGGCAGTTCCGTTGTACTTAGTCAATTCGTAACAACTAGCCGAGAGATCGTGTTGCGGTTCGTGCTATCCCCACTCGTGTCACCACCAATCTTCCCACCACGGCTTACAGTCGACTTTGCAATCGACAATTTCGAAATGACACTTCTGGCGACAACGAATGATGTCGTCGGTGATCTCAGTGAGGACAAAATCGCATTCCTTTAGACACGAATCTCCAAAAACCGCGTCGCATTTCTTCCTGCAGGTCAATATCTTGTCGTCTGCGTCGCCGTCGCCATGACAACGCAATACCATAGCAACAAGCAGCAGCAACGCGGCTACCTGAAATATGGACAATAATACGCCCTCAATTTTTAGTTACAGTTAGGGGAGACATCGACCTGGGTTGTTGTGTTAGCATGATGATAATATCACGTGTGACTGAATACGTGGCAGTCTATCACTAGATAGGCTTAGGCGATTCTTTAATAGTTTCCGGTCCAGCATTTAATACTTTTGGTGAAACGGAGAATGATCAAGTAAGAACACGGGGTTTCCACGTGTCAAGTAATATGCTGCATTTTCTACCATCCTCGTCATTTATTAATAGTACCGTTTTAATCAATCATATAATATGAATTAAATACATGTTTAGGTCGTTGTGCACATTTAGCTCAGCGGAATAACGATTCGATTGTGTAGCAATCTTAACTTCAGAGACGGTACTCTTGTGACATAGTTTAATAACAGGAAACGCTGAAGTACTTACAACGATTTTCATGTTGAAACAAGGAGTGCTGATACCAATTGTGTTTCAGTCTATCCTATAAATGTAGACAACGTAAGTATATATATATATGTATATGGACACATCCACATCTACACACACACACGCACGCACGCACGCACACACACACACACACACACACACACACACACACACACACACACACATGCTTATCAAGTAATCATATCCGATTTTGCATTAATGCATATGCCAATTGTTAGTTTTTGTCTTGTAAACAGTGCACGAGCTAGACAGGAGATATAAAAAGATATGTCAATGTGCATGTATATGCATGTACGTACCCCGTCGTGCCAGCAAATAAACTGTGCTTCCGTGGATCTGTGTTGACTCTTGTACGTATATCGGGCAGTACGGGACCTAAGTACTACACATCTGAAGTGGGTCGTACAGTAGAAAATGCTGCAGTTCTATTTAACATTTCTCTCGAGTGTTTACAAGTTAACGTAGACAATTTCTGCATAACTGCCGATTACACTCGTGTTGATGGAGATGTCGAAGTCCAAAGGTTAATAATTAAACATTCAGCCGTTAACACGATTGGTTTCGATTTGTTAATGTTAATAAACGTTATGCAGTGTTATTTGCGTACTATTTATGGAAAGATATATACAATACGTATGGTAAAAACACGGTTTATCGAATAGTAGAAACCTTGATTTACCGGTACAAAATAAATAAGTGTTTTATATTGCCACCTTATTAAATATCTGTTTTTGTCTAGGACCTGAACTTCCAACAGCGCCTGTTTACACAGTCCATAGACGGACAATCTGTTGGAATCAGTGTCCTAAACGGGGCTTTTATCATTGGAGCAAGGGATCGTTTCGTTAAAACAAAACGGGTATATATATTTCTAGAAAAAAACCGACATTGTAGTTCCCTTAAAAATACGACAAATTGTGCAAAATATGTAAGTTTCTTAAGGCTACATTCAACGAAACGTTTCGTAAAAATAACAGTGGCAACATATGACATTATTTTCTTAAAACGATTCTTGACTCCAAGAGGCATGTTAATGCAAAAGACGCAAACACATTAGTAGTAAAGGAGGTTAAGTACCGCGCGCAACTGGAGTCGGAGTGAAGCAAAAGCAAAGTACCCGGATGTAGGTCAAGGTCAAAGGTCAATACCAAGTACCCGGATGTAGGTCAGGTCACGTGGCGCCCCCTACCGGAATTTTTCGGAACTAGAATGGCACGCCACCTAGCGGATTTTTTCGGAACTAAAATATTCCCGCCAAAAATATAACCGCGCCCCCTGTCGGATAGTTGGCGAACTAATTATTTCCCGACAAAACCGAAATAGCGCCCCCTGGCGGATAGTTGGTGAACTAAAATTATTTCCCGCCAAAACTATGGAAGCGCCCCCTGACGGATAGTTGGTGAATTAAAATAGCTCCCCCTGGCGGATAGTTGGTGAACTAATTATTTCCCGCCAAAACTAGAACAGCGCCCCCTGACGGATAGTTGGTGAAACCAAAGTAGCGCCCCTGGCGGATAGTTGGTGAACTGAAATATTTCCCGCCAAAACTAGATAGCGCCACCTAGCGGAATTTTTCGTTACTAAAATATTTCCCGCCAAAACTTGAAAAGCGCCCCTGTCGGATAGCTGGTGAACTAAAATATTTCCCGCCAAAACTAGATATCGCCACCTAGCGGAATTTTTCGGGACTAATTATGCAAGTGGTGCCATCTGATGGACAAGTTATGAACTATATGTTCGAGTACTGCAAATATTCGTGTCTCTTGCACGCTTGCGTGCAATAGAGCCCCCTGACGGGTACATCACGAACTACAAACATCATCCCCTAGTGGCCAAGTGAGCGAACCACATATGAGTACTGCAAATATTCGTGTCTCTTGTTTTTTCTCGTTCATAAACACCTGGTGGATATATAATCATCAACTGATAGCACCCCTGTTAGATAAGTGGTGAACTAAATAACTACTCAACAGTCCGCGCTTGTGTACATTCTACTCAGCAGTCCGTGCTTTTGAATTTTCTACAATCCGTGATCTTTCGGCACGCCCACGTGACTTTTCGGCACATTCTCTAACTATATAAGCGCGGTGTTTTATCAATCGGATCGTCATTCCTATCACGACGACAGCACGCCTAACATCATCATGTTGAAGACACCCTACTACCGACCTCGCAATGTAGCGGAATCGAGCAATGAGGACGAGCCAACGAACAGACCCATCATGCCGGTGACCAACCACCCTGTCGGGCCATCGGAACCAGACGTAGTGGACGTCCCAACTCTAGAATCAACGGTAAGCGTCGACCCTCCTATCAAGGTCAAAGGTCTCCTTAGCGATAGAGTACGCCAGCACACTCCCTTCTACATCGGGTGCAGGTACTGCAAGAAGGGTATGATTGTCGACGACAGGGGACATTTGCAATGCGAACGACACGGTTATGTGGCCTCTGACATGTATATCATGGTTCAAACGGTTGCGACTGATGAGGAGGTCCTGCCACCAGCAAGATCATTACCACCATCGCTGAGACCCTTCACCTGCCTGGACTGTGGGGGATCATTCACACGGAAATATAATTCCAAGCAACACGTCACCAGCGGATGTTGTGCACGTCGGAAGAGGACGGCCGATGAAGCCAAGTTGTATACGTCAGTGGTGAGTCATACTTTGTATTGTTTTACTATGTACTTTCACCATCGTCGCCCCTGCGTATGTTTACCTCTGCTAAAATGGCATCCCTGTATATGTTTACTTCCGTTAAAATGGCGTCGTTATCACCGTACTCTAGCAACGGTGTACTATTTCCATTCATTCTTTAATATTGTTTTAATATTATTGAAATATTCTTGCAGAACTACATTGATGGCCCGCTACCACCAAAGCGTCAACGAATGGTCTCTGTGTCGACAGAGACGATTAACGACAACGGGACATCATCGATACCAACTTCCGTTCCTGACGACGTCACAACTACCCATGCTGTCAATATCACAACTTCTACCCAGCCTGCCAACGTCACAACTTCTGCTCCTGACTTTACTGGTCCGAACTTTACCATTGATTTCCCTGTAATCGAAATGAAGAAGACGCTGGCACGACACATAGCATGTAACATCTTTGAACTCTCAAGCGACAATGTCGTGGTTGCAAGATAGACCATCCTAGTCAATGTCATCACGATTGTATGTTATCTGATGACATTCAAATTTGCATGCACTTTGACGAGGCTGTGGAGACCATTAATTCAACCGCAGTGGTGAAAGACTGTTTGAGTGTTTTGTTAGACGCAGGTGTGAAGCTATCCGATGTGACAGTCGAACAGTTGTGTAATATCAATACATGGTTGCAAGAATCTGTTTCGAAACAGTGGCGAAACACTACGAAACATATGGTTCTGGCAGTAATGGAGGGTGACCTGTAAAGAACTTTCTTTTGTGTTGTACACGATTAAACTTTGCAAGACTCTGTATCAATGTCTCTGGTTCTTTTAGTTATGGAGCGTGACATGTAAATACGTTTGTGTTGTTCACGAATAAACTGTGCAAACCTCATCTTGTGTCTTTTTCATAGTGTAATGCAAAGCGTATGTTGGGAACCTTACTAATAGTCTTACACTATATAGATACATACATATATATATATATAATTGAATTCAGACCAACTAGTTGCACTAACGAAACACTATGCTTTGACCAACACGTGTCGCGAAAACGAAACACTATGCTTTGACCAACATGTGTCACGAATTGAACTTAGATCAACTAGGCACATCACACGAAACTATGACCGATATATGTCACGAGACTTCGGATGACACGTCACACGAGAGTACCGACGAGACAAGAGACGAGACTATGACCGAGATACGTCACGAGACTACGGATGACACGAGACTACGGATGAAACATCACACGAGAGTACCGACGAGACAAGAGACGAGACTGTGACCGAGATACGTCACGAGACTACGGATGACACGAGACTACGGATGAAACATCACACGAGAGTACCGACGAGACAAGAGACGAGACTGTGACCGAGATATGTCACGAGACTACGGATGACACATCACACGAGAGTACCGACGAGACACGAGTTGTACAAACGAAACACTATGCTTTGACCAACACGTGTCACGAATTGAACTTAGATCAACTAGTTGGACAAACGAAACACTAATCTTAACGTGTTATCGTGTCAATTCCTTCCTTTTTCAGGAAAATATACGTGTTATTGCATCAATTCCTTCCTTTTTCAGGAAAATATACGTGTTATCGTGTCAAATCCCTCCGTTTTCAGGAAAATAGACACGAGTTGTACAAACGAAACACTAACCTTAGCCGAATACGTGACACGAATTGAACTCAGACCGACTAGCGGGCAAACGAAACACTATGCTTTGACCAACACGTGTCACGAATTGAACTCAGACCAACTAGTTGGACAAACGAAACTATGCTTTGACCAACACGTGTCACGAATTGAACTCAGACCAACTAGTTGGACAAACGAAACACTATGCTTTGACCAACACGTGTCACGAATTGAACTCAGACCAACTAGTTGGACAAACGAAACACTATGCTTTGACCAACACGTGTCACGAATTGAACTCAGACCAACTAGTTGCACTAACGAAACACTACATCACACGAGACTATGGCCGAGATATATCATGAGTTATACAAACGAAACACTATGCTTTGACCAACACGTGTCACGAATTGAACTTAGACCAACTATTATATATCACACGAGAGTACGGCCGAGACAAGAGACGAGACTATGGCCGAGATATGTTACGAGACTACGGATGATACATCACACGAGACTACGGATGACACATCACACGAGAGTACCGAGATATGTCACGAGACTACGGAGGTCACGTCACACGAGAGCACCGACGAGACAAGAGACGAGACCATGACCGAGACATGTCACGAGACTACGGATGACACATCACACGAGACTATGGCCGATATATATCACGAGACTTTGGATGACACGTCACACGAGAGTACCGACGAGACAAGAGACGAGACTATGACCGAGATACGTCAAGAGACTACGGATGACACGTCACACGAGAGTACCGACGAGACAAGAGACGAGACTATGACCGAGATACGGCACGAGACTACGGATGACACGTCACACGAGAGTACCGACGAGACAAGAGACGAGATTATGACCGAGATATGTCACGAGACTACGGATGGTACATCAGAATAGACGGGTTATCACGTGAGATTCCACCAAAAAGATGGAATTCCACCACAATAGACGGGTTATCACGTGAGATTCCACCAAAAAGATGGAATTCCACCACAATAGACGGGTTATCGCGTGAGATTCCACCACAAAGATGGAATTCCACCACAATAGACGGGTTATCGCGTGAGATTCCACCACAAAGATGGAATTCCACCACAATAGACGGGTTATCACGTGAGATTCCACCACAAAGATGGAATTCCACCACAATAGACGGGTTATCGCGTGAGATTTGCTTCAGAAGCAAAGCAAAGCAAAGCAAATAGACGGGTTATCGCGTGAGATTTGCTTCAGAAGCAAAGCAAAGCAAAGCAAATAGGCGTGTTATCGCGAACGTTAGTACTCGGACCTTTTTAGTGTCGA
>CM034531.1:77155908-77215004 GCA_020002185.1 Paraescarpia echinospica
TCACGCGATAACCCGTCTATTGTGGTGGAATTCCATCTTTGTGGTGGAATCTCACGCGATAACCCGTATATTGTGGTGGAATTCCATCTTTGTGGTGGAATCTCACGCGATAACCCGTCTATTGTGGTGGAATTCCATCTTTTTGGTGGAATCTCACGTGATAACCCGTCTATTGTGGTGGAATTCCATCTTTTTGGTGGAATCTCACGTGATAACCCGTCTATTGTGGTGGAATTCCATCTTTTTGGTAGAATCTCACGTGATAACCGTCTATTCTGATGTACCATCCGTAGTCTTGTGACATATCTCGGTCATAATCTCGTCTCTTGTCTCGTCGGTATTCTCGTGTGACGTGTCATCCGTAGTCTCGTGCCGTATCTCGGTCATAGTCTCGTCTCTTGTCTCGTCGGTACTCTCGTGTGACGTGTCATCCGTAGTCTCTTGACGTATCTCGGTCATAGTCTCGTCTCTTGTCTCGTCGGTACTCTCGTGTGACGTGTCATCCAAAGTCTCGTGATATATATCGGCCATAGTCTCGTGTGATGTGTCATCCGTAGTCTCGTGACATGTCTCGGTCATGGTCTCGTCTCTTGTCTCGTCGGTGCTCTCGTGTGACGTGACCTCCGTAGTCTCGTGACATATCTCGGTACTCTCGTGTGATGTGTCATCCGTAGTCTCGTGTGATGTATCATCCGTAGTCTCGTAACATATCTCGGCCATAGTCTCGTCTCTTGTCTCGTCCGTACTCTCGTGTGATATATAATAGTTCGTCTAAGTTCAATTCGTGACACGTGTTGGTCAAAGCATAGTGTTTCGTTTGTATAACTCATGATATATCTCGGCCATAGTCTCGTGTGATGTAGTGTTTCGTTAGTGCAACTAGTTGGTCTGAGTTCAATTCGTGACACGTGTTGGTCAAAGCATAGTGTTTCGTTTGTCCAACTAGTTGGTCTGAGTTCAATTCGTGACACGTGTTGGTCAAAGCATAGTGTTTCGTTTGTCCAACTAGTTGGTCTGAGTTCAATTCGTGACACGTGTTGGTCAAAGCATAGTTTCGTTTGTCCAACTAGTTGGTCTGAGTTCAATTCGTGACACGTGTTGGTCAAAGCATAGTGTTTCGTTTGCCCGCTAGTCGGTCTGAGTTCAATTCGTGTCACGTATTCGGCTAAGGTTAGTGTTTCGTTTGTACAACTCGTGTCTATTTTCCTGAAAACGGAGGGATTTGACACGATAACACGTATATTTTCCTGAAAAAGGAAGGAATTGATGCAATAACACGTATATTTTCCTGAAAAAGGAAGGAATTGACACGATAACACGTTAAGATTAGTGTTTCGTTTGTCCAACTAGTTGATCTAAGTTCAATTCGTGACACGTGTTGGTCAAAGCATAGTGTTTCGTTTGTACAACTCGTGTCTCGTCGGTACTCTCGTGTGATGTATCATCCGTAGTCTCGTGACATATCTCGGTCACAGTCTCGTCTCTTGTCTCGTCGGTACTCTCGTGTGATGTTTCATCCGTAGTCTCGTGTCATCCGTAGTCTCGTGACGTATCTCGGTCACAGTCTCGTCTCTTGTCTCGTCGGTACTCTCGTGTGATGTTTCATCCGTAGTCTCATGTCATCCGTAGTCTCGTGACGTATCTCGGTCATAGTTTCGTCTCTTGTCTCGTCGGTACTCTCGTGTGACGTGTCATCCGAAGTCTCGTGACATATATCGGTCATAGTTTCGTGTGATGTGCCTAGTTGATCTAAGTTCAATTCGTGACACATGTTGGTCAAAGCATAGTGTTTCGTTTTCGCGACACGTGTTGGTCAAAGCATAGTGTTTCGTTAGTGCAACTAGTTGGTCTGAATTCAATTATATATATATGTATGTATCTATATAGTGTAAGACTATTAGTAAGGTTCCCAACATACGCTTTGCATTACACTATGAAAAAGACACAAGATGAGGTTTGCACAGTTTATTCGTGAACAACACAAACGTATTTACATGTCACGCTCCATAACTAAAAGAACCAGAGACATTGATACAGAGTCTTGCAAAGTTTAATCGTGTACAACACAAAAGAAAGTTCTTTACAGGTCACCCTCCATTACTGCCAGAACCATATGTTTCGTAGTGTTTCGCCACTGTTTCGAAACAGATTCTTGCAACCATGTATTGATATTACACAACTGTTCGACTGTCACATCGGATAGCTTCACACCTGCGTCTAACAAAACACTCAAACAGTCTTTCACCACTGCGGTTGAATTAATGGTCTCCACAGCCTCGTCAAAGTGCATGCAAATTTGAATGTCATCAGATAACATACAATCGTGATGACATTGACTAGGATGGTCTATCTTGCAACCACGACATTGTCGCTTGAGAGTTCAAAGATGTTACATGCTATGTGTCGTGCCAGCGTCTTCTTCATTTCGATTACAGGGAAATCAATGGTAAAGTTCGGACCAGTAAAGTCAGGAGCAGAAGTTGTGACGTTGGCAGGCTGGGTAGAAGTTGTGATATTGACAGCATGGGTAGTTGTGACGTCGTCAGGAACGGAAGTTGGTATCGATGATGTCCCGTTGTCGTTAATCGTCTCTGTCGACACAGAGACCATTCGTTGACGCTTTGGTGGTAGCGGGCCATCAATGTAGTTCTGCAAGAATATTTCAATAATATTAAAACAATATTAAAGAATGAATGGAAATAGTACACCGTTGCTAGAGTACGGTGATAACGACGCCATTTTAACGGAAGTAAACATATACAGGGATGCCATTTTAGCAGAGGTAAACATACGCAGGGGCGACGATGGTGAAAGTACATAGTAAAACAATACAAAGTATGACTCACCACTGACGTATACAACTTGGCTTCATCGGCCGTCCTCTTCCGACGTGCACAACATCCGCTGGTGACGTGTTGCTTGGAATTATATTTCCGTGTGAATGATCCCCCACAGTCCAGGCAGGTGAAGGGTCTCAGCGATGGTGGTAATGATCTTGCTGGTGGCAGGACCTCCTCATCAGTCGCAACCGTTTGAACCATGATATACATGTCAGAGGCCACATAACCGTGTCGTTCGCATTGCAAATGTCCCCTGTCGTCGACAATCATACCCTTCTTGCAGTATCTCCACCCGATGTAGAAGGGAGTGTGCTGGCGTACTCTATCGCTAAGGAGACCTTTGACCTTGATAGGAGGGTCGACGCTTACCGTTGATTCTAGAGTTGGGACGTCCACTACGTCTGGTTCCGATGGCCCGACAGGGTGGTTGGTCACCGGCATGATGGGTCTGTTCGTTGGCTCGTCCTCATTGCTCGATTCCGCTACATTGCGAGGTCGGTAGTAGGGTGTCTTCAACATGATGATGTTAGGCGTGCTGTCGTCGTGATAGGAATGACGATCCGATTGATAAAACACCGCGCTTATATAGTTAGAGAATGTGCCGAAAAGTCACGTGGGCGTGCCGAAAGATCACGGATTGTAGAAAATTCAAAAGCACGGACTGCTGAGTAGAATGTACACAAGCGCGGACTGTTGAGTAGTTATTTAGTTCACCACTTATCTAACAGGGGTGCTATCAGTTGATGATTATATATCCACCAGGTGTTTATGAACGAGAAAAAACAAGAGACACGAATATTTGCAGTACTCATATGTGGTTCGCTCACTTGGCCACTAGGGGATGATGTTTGTAGTTCGTGATGTACCCGTCAGGGGGCTCTATTGCACGCAAGCGTGCAAGAGACACGAATATTTGCAGTACTCGAACATATAGTTCATAACTTGTCCATCAGATGGCACCACTTGCATAATTAGTCCCGAAAAATTCCGCTAGGTGGCGATATCTAGTTTTGGCGGGAAATATTTTAGTTCACCAGCTATCCGACAGGGGCGCTTTTCAAGTTTTGGCGGGAAATATTTTAGTAACGAAAAATTCCGCTAGGTGGCGCTATCTAGTTTTGGCGGGAAATATTTCAGTTCACCAACTATCCGCCAGGGGCGCTACTTTGGTTTCACCAACTATCCGTCAGGGGGCGCTGTTCTAGTTTTGGCGGGAAATAATTAGTTCACCAACTATCCGCCAGGGGGAGCTATTTTAATTCACCAACTATCCGTCAGGGGGCGCTTCCATAGTTTTGGCGGGAAATAATTTTAGTTCACCAACTATCCGCCAGGGGGCGCTATTTCGGTTTTGTCGGGAAATAATTAGTTCGCCAACTATCCGACAGGGGGCGCGGTTATATTTTTGGCGGGAATATTTTAGTTCCGAAAAAATCCGCTAGGTGGCGTGCCATTCTAGTTCCGAAAAATTCCGGTAGGGGGCGCCACGTGACCTGACCTACATCCGGGTACTTGGTATTGACCTTTGACCTTGACCTACATCCGGGTACTTTGCTTTTGCTTCACTCCGACTCCAGTTGCGCGCGGTACTTAACCTCCTTTACTACTCACATTCAAACTACATGTTGGTAAGGTTACATAGATGACCTATCGCCCCATCAGTGTGAATGTCTATTCATTCGCATTGGCAAAAGTGCGTGGTGTTCTCTGACTCGTTAGTGTGAGCAAATAAAAACTGCCTAAAGCCGTCGTTGCATTTAACAAGCTCATGACGACACCCTTGATGACATTGCGGTTAGTATTCGGGCATCTCCGTGACGAAACACTTGCATTTTCTAACGCACTCATCCCCATAGACAGCATCGCATGTGTCCTTGCAGGACACTGACTCAGCGTTAGCATCACCATGACGTCACAGTGTCATGGCAACAAGCAGCAACAGCGCCAATACCTGAAATATGAACAATAGTTATTATTTTGTTCATTTTTATATATTTCCTGTCAGATCAATGCGTTATTTTGTTTCAGCAAGATAGTTCACGAGTTTAATGAGATAGCCATGCATTCATTTCATTTTTTGTGAAACCAGCCTTTGCGTCATATTTTTAATGTTCTTGTGAACATATTCACGTTTTTATGAAGTACGCTCGTTGATGGTGTCTGGTTAATCAATATCTGGCTAATACGAAATTAATGCAGCAAACCACAACCCACAATGGCAGAAATAATTTCCAAAAGGATAGCCCACAACAATATGTCATATTTGATATAAACACCAATATTTAAATTGTAATAATTTTAATAACTTCTTATCGATTCTTTACAAATGTATAAGACTACAATCTTTGTTTTCTTCTGGTTAATGGAAAAACCAAGCAATTTTCTAGTTTATCTTAGATGAAATGTCTGACGAGGCTGATGTACTTACAATGGCTTTCATTTTCTTTTAGGGGTCGTCTCGTTTTCATGCGTTTGTCAAAATTCTAGTCGAACTTACAAAATGTATACCCCCTGAAATAAAAGTTTCAGAAAGGAAGATAGTGTGCGTATGTGTATGTGTGTGTGTGTGTGCGCGCGCGCGTACGTGCGTGCGTGCGTGCAGGCGTGTGTTGTGTGTGTGTAAGCCATGTGACGTCACTGCTACGGCTACCGAATCCAATGTGGACAGTAAAACCCTTCCGATCCGGTACAAAACGAGGCAATTCCATCTACACTGTGTGTGCGCGCGTGCGTGCGTGCGTGCGTGCGTGCGTGCGTACGTGTAGGTATGTGTTGTGTGTGTGTAAATGCGTGTTTGCAGCGTGCTAGACGTTGCCTGACGCCAAGCATCATACTGATATGTTATGAAAGTACTGACTGTCTGGTGTCAGTATAGTTGACTGTCAACTGTTACTGTTATGCATATGTTTAGTAAGATATATCAGATAACATATGTCATAAATGTACTGTTTAAGTGTTATGTTGATGGTTGATCTGAATAAGTTTATCTCTTTCAGGGGATCCACTGCCACGCTCACAGGCTGGAACTTGCATTCAAGGACGCCTTCAAGAAGCAGCCCCTTCACGACAAGGTAGCATCGCTTCTGTTGGGCCTTTACTACTTTTACCGAAAGAGTTCGCTCAACAGAAGCATGCTGAAACGAGCTTTCGATGCTATCGGCGTGAAGCCGATAATGCCGACACGAGTGGGAGGTACACGTTGGGTGCCCCACACGCTACGAGCGCTGGAGAACATATGGAGAGCCTATTCAGCAATCATCGCACATTTGCAGCAGGTAATTATAGGCAGCTGAGCTAATCTTAAATTACAAAAATACTGTTATCTGCATACCTACTTATACTACTTTATAATTTTTTATGTGCAGAAAACCAATAATTACATTTTTGTAAGTATGACGTAATATGTATTTTCTTCTGATACAGTTGTCAACCCAGACAAAGGCTTCTGCTGAGGCTGTTGGGAAGGCTAGAGGGTACCCCAAGATGCTGCTTAGCCAAGACATCATGATGTATGCTCACTTTGAGACGGACGTCATCAGCATCCTGGCGAAACTGTCGCAGTTCATGCAACGTGAGACGTGCTTGGTGTCGGACATCATCATGAAAGTCCACGCCACAGTTGAAGTACTGTTCAAGTGCAAAACCCGGTATGGCCAATTTAAGCTGATTATCATATGACAGTGTTATTAACAAGTTATGAATATTTGTTTTGAAGGGAATACCAGCAAGCAGTTGACTACTATGGCATCTACTTGAAGGTGTCTTAAGGAACAATGTCATTTTGTTGCAGGTGCTGTTCTCAATGGAATTTTAGGTGGATGGATGTGTGTATTCTACTGGAGTGGAGCTAATGTATTTGTCTTTTGATTGTGCCTATGGTTTTTGTTACAGAGATAGTCCAACACTCCGAACGTTCATGCCAGGCACGACTCTGCATGTTCACGATTTGAAAACTGTGGCCAAGCTTGCCTTCTCTTCAGTTCGAGTCAGCACGATCGACCACCTGAGTGAGTGCCTGCAGCATCGCTTCGATGATGCCCAGACTGGTATCCTGGAGGCAACCCAGATGGCCAACTTCACACTTTGGCCAGAAACAAATGTGGAAGGTGCGTGTTAGTTGATGCGATGAATTATGGGTTTATTGTTATAAAAATTATCGTATGATGCTACATATTTAAATTAGTTTTACCATGAGTAACTGCAAAGTTAACCCTAGGGCAGAAAAGAAATGGGAAGGTATGTATTTGATTTGTCTTGTTTTTATACACCAATGTTTTTGATACCTGTTTAAATAAAACATGTTGCTTTGACACAATGATTTTTATTCAGGTTTTGGAGACGAGCGTGTTGTGGCACTGGCAACTCACTTTGGACCCATCCTGGAACTGGCTGGATTCTGCCCAAGTGAGTGCGAACAGGAATGGGACTTGCTGAAAGCAGTCATCTACAGAAGGTACTGACATTTTTCTAATTATGCTTCAATAATCATATTTACAGGCAGCAGCAGATGATTTCTTCACACAGACAGAAGTTTTATCATGTGTTTCCAGAGAGCAGTAGAAGGCAGCTATATAAGTTTGCGATGACCAATTGCAGCTGCTGTTCGCAGCATAAATACAGTTGTTTGATATAATATATAGTTTGGAATGTATTTTTTTACTGTGACAAGGATTTTGGTAAGTTGACATGGGAGGGCGTCAACAGACAACATATCGCAGACCACCGAAACTTCCTGGCTCTGGTTGACATCGTACTGACCTTGCC
This sequence comes from Paraescarpia echinospica, assembly GCA_020002185.1. Lineage (NCBI taxonomy): Eukaryota > Metazoa > Annelida > Polychaeta > Sabellida > Siboglinidae > Paraescarpia > Paraescarpia echinospica. Next base: position 77,163,513 of record CM034531.1, read on the forward strand.
AGTGCATTCTGCAGATGCCGAGCGTGAATAAATTTTGTATATATTTTGGTTATCTTGACTCAGTGTCGTTTACTTTGACGGGACTAGTAGATGTTACTGCGGACTAGTGAACTTCACTGGCCACTAGTCCTGTGGACTAGTGGTGAAAAAAGTTAGTTTCTACCCCTGTTGACAGTGTGTGTTATGTTGATTTCTGTCCTTGGCTATATATTACCTTAAAGCTAAACAACTCCAGATGTCACGTGCTAATTTAAAGATAGACTTAGTGTGTATTTAATTCTTCAGACAGGCCTGGCAGATTGACAATTCTATCCGAAGAAAAAATAAACATTATATTTATGTTACAAGTTCCACTTATGTTTTAATTTTTACTGAGTAACACAATAACACACACACACATATATATATACATATATATATATACACGCACACGCACCGTAAACAAAATTATGGAACTTCTTAACGTACAATATTCATTTGTGTCCTAAAACAAGGAAAACGACACTAAGAACTGTCAACAGTCGCTAACAGCATTACAAAGAGGTGCTTCATATTTTACAAACTAAAATTAGAAAATAGCTGTCCAGTGTTGAATAAACATTAGTGATGTAGAAACAATAACAGCAAGGGTTCCTTTACTTATGTAAAATTAAGCAAAATGTTCACGATACGGTCGGACCACTTGAAGACAAAGCTGCGCAGCAGAGTGAGTTGTCCTAGCAGAGCTCCTAAATAGACTTGTAGTTTATATCAGTGTTAGATATATTAGCTGCTATCAGTAATATATGCCAAGTTTAAGGGAGCTAACCATAATATTTGCGGCGGCTAATTGTAAATGCAAAATGACTGCAATGAAATATACGATTATGTATATTACGGGCTAGTCTCATAAGTTCCGAAAGTTTAGAAAAAGTAACTATTGTTATAAACCATCGCCCAACACCTTCAATATGTGGTGTTGCACTTGCTACTTTTAGTTCCCAAATCCACATCCAATACAGATGTGACATGGTTGCCAACACTGTACCCAACACGCGGTCCGGATCTGATATCCGCAATAACATAGATGTGCATTCATACATGTTTCACTCGATAGGTGGCGCCACTGCATCGATTGTGTTCACCGGGCCAACCCACCACCTACCCGTACGTAATCTTACATGTTTTGTTGGACTTTGTGAACATATGCGGACCACCAATTGGAATAGTTGTAGTTTTACAATACCCTTGCTTGCAATATTACAAAAGGAGGAAACTGCAATAGTTAAGTTTGCTGCTAACAAGAGGTGTTGCGATAGTTTTAGCGACAGAAAGTGACATATACCTGCGAATACGGTGAATATGACGGATGTGATCAAAACACCAGCGATCCGCCTTAGGTTATATTTTGTTTAAAATATTAAATTTAAGGTGTTATCAGAAGTAAATTCCAGTTTCCGCGCTGAAGCCTGTGGTGTGATACTTTGACTCAGGATACGTGTTGGGAAAAACACTACTCTGCATTGGAGTACCAATGATGAGAACTGCTGTTTTAGTTGCATTTAACTTTAATTTGTGTGTCATATGCATAAAGGTGATGATCCAAGTTATGACAGTGGATAACAGAGCTAAGTGGCGTAGTGTTGGGAGTGAAAAGCAAAGGCGTATGAACAGAACTCAGAAGTGGACAGTTCGGTGGAAAGCTGTTCCATATATCTTTATGATTTGGTGTATGTCAGCTAGGTATAAAAAAAACCAGCTCAGAGCTGCGCCGGATATGCTGTACCACGTTGATAAGCGCAATATTACTTGCGTGGATCACTTGTGTAGAGGTTCTTTTCATGTAAAAACGAAAACCTGTAAGCCTAATGTTTTTTCTTAATTGTTTAAAACTGAAATTCATATATATATAATCGTGGTATGGCTATTAACGATATACCAATAAATAATCAAATGAAGAACGTTTCACTTTCCGTGGAGGTGAATGTTAACTGTTGTTTTTCAGATACGGTGACAGAATAAAACGGTGAGGAAGATATCTGAAAACAATTAGTGTTTCCAATTAGTATCATAATATACATCAGGTATCATGTACATCCCCGAGGGGACTACGCCGGGAGTACGAAACCGGCGCGTTCACGGCAGACCTCGAACTTCCGAACGCCGCATGCCTCACATACATCAACGCCAATCCTGGGCAATGTCGCACTATCTGGAGGCGACATGCGCGAGGCTATGCTGTTACGCCTGGGAGCTATGCGTTTGTACCATTTTTGTTGGTGGTGGTGGAGGTGGTGATGATGGTGGTGGCTGTGTTGTTGTTATTGCTGTTACATACCGAACAAATAATAGTGTTCTGAACGACTCAGACTATCTAGGAGGAGAAGTCCTGCGGCAGTGATGTCAATCGATCATTTGCCAAGATGTATCGTGTATCGACTGTGGTTGCCAGTTAGCGCTCATTCAATTATTGCCACAACCTGCCTTGATAAAACGGCGTATAGTCGTTGATGCAATTCCGCAGTTCACGCCGACACGCCCTCTGGCATTGGGTAATTTGCTTTGGAACGTCAATGAGGAAAACCTCGCATTCTTTCGTGCACGCATCTCCGTAAATGTCGTCACATTTGCTCCAGCATGTCATTGGCGCAGCGTCACTGTTACCATGGCAACGAAAGCCCATGGCAACAAGCAGCAGCGTCGCCACTACCTGAAAAATGAACCATAATCATAATTCTGTTTTAGAACGGCGACGATACATATATATTATACATATATATATATATATTTGCTGAATATGTGTATACGTTTTGGTTAGTTCTCATACAAGTAATCAGCCTGTCACATTGTTATCACAAAGAAGATATGTATTTGTTTACAGTTTGGACGGTCATTGCAAGAGTACATGTCATGGCAATATTACGTCCCCAAGTAAAAACGATATCGATGTGGTCTGGGTCCATAACCGTGTGTTCTAAAATAGCATGCAGTTTTTGTCTTAACTATTATGTTAAATTGCGTTTTGTTAAACGTAATCAAAATAATGTTAAAAAAGAAAGTATGGCGACAGCTTTACTTGAAAATAAAAATAGGGACTTCTGGAAAGAAGTAGGTAAAGTTACAAAGAACAATAATATGCTACCCAACATGGTTGATGAAGTGACAGGAGACGAAAATATTTCTAAACACTTTGCTACTAAGTATGGGGACTTATATAATTCAGTAGCCTATAATGAAGAGGATATGACGTCATTGCTACAAAACATACATAGTAAAGTAGATGCACATTGTAACGAAGGTGAAAATACTATTACGGTGGATGATGTTTTGAATGGCATTAATCATGTTAAGAGTAACAAATGTGATGGATATGGCGTTATATATACCGACCACTTTATTCATGCACTTAACAAATCACATGTTTTTCTTTCTTTGCTATTCACAGCAATGGTATATCACGGGTATACCCCGGATGGTTTTAATATTTCAACAATTCAACCTCTGGTAAAAAACAAGAGGAAATCAGCAAATAATTATGATAACTATCGAGCTATTGCCCTTAGCAGCCCTCCATCGAAAATATTTGATTGGGTTATAATGATAAAAAGTTCTGACGCTCTTAAAACAAGTGATCTACAGTTTGGTTTCAAACCTCAAAGCTCTACAGCTAAATGTACATTTGCGTTAATGGAGACTGTGAACTATTTCCAGCAGAATAAATCGGATGTTTACGTGTTATTACTAGATGCGACTAAAGCATTCGATAAAGTAAATTATGTTAAACTTTTTAACTTACTGATGGAAAGAAGAATTAATCCCCTTTTAATCAGATGTTTACTTTATATGTACACTAATCAACATCTAAATGTATCATGGAACGATTCCATGTCATTGCATTTCTCCATTACCAATGGTGTGAAGCAGGGTGGGGTGTTGTCCCCCATTTTATGTTCAATCTACATTGATGAAATGTTAACAAGACTCTGCATGTCTGGTTTTGGCTGTATGATTGGTCATAAGTACTATGGTGCTGTTGGCTATGCTGATGATATATATTTGGTGGCTCCATCGATATATGCATTGAACAAAATGTGTGATATATGTATAAAATTTGCATATGAATATGATTTACAATTCAACCCGACAAAATGTCAACTTATTAAATATGGCAGTGGTACCGACTGCGCATTTTACTTTGATGGTTTAAAAGTGAAACATAGTAAAAAAGGGTTGCATTTAGGCCACATTATTGGTCCTGACACTCACCAGGCTATGGTAAAAGATATGTGTCATGATTTTATATGGCGTGTAAATGCATTATCTGCTAATTTTGGGTTTTGTAATATAAACATAAAACGTCAATTATATATGTCATACTGTACACCTTTCTATGGTGTATTTCTGTGGAACTTACAAAACAAACATCTTGATATGTTTTATACTACGTGGCGCAAAGGTATCAGAAAACTGTTTAATCTACCAGTTTGCACGCATTGTAATATGGTGCCACTTTTAGCAGACTGTTTACCGATTCAAATTCAAATTATGAATCGAATGGTACGATTTATGCAGAGTTGCTTGAAATGCAGTAATTCCAGTTTGAAAATGCTCTCTCATCTAGCCATTCAAGGTAGTGGGTCATACATGTCTAAAGGTTTTAACTATATCATGTCCAAATACAAACTTGATGCCATGACATTCTTTCGAATGAAGTCTAATCAGTTTTATGGTATGATTCAAGACCACTACCAGGAGGGGCTGGATGATGAACTAGTATGTAGAGTCTCATTTGCAAAAGATGTATTACATAATATAGATAATGCGGGTAGCTCTTCTTTTTTAGCCATTGACGAACTCCGCTCATTGCTTACTGTTTTATGTACACAGTAACTTGTATACATTGATTTAGTCGAATTGTACATTTTTTAGTACGAATAAATGTATTATATTATATATAAAGTCATATTTTAATAAAAGGGTAGTTTAATGTACTTACGACTTTAATTTTGAACCAGGGCCTGTTTTTGTATTGTGCATCAGTCGTATTATTAGACGATCCAATAAAATGCAGGCAACCTGAAATAAACGATGATAAAGAAAGATAATAATGTGTATGTATGTATGCATGTATGTATGTATGTATGTACACTGTATGTATGTATGTATGTATGTATTTATGTATGTATGTATGTATGTATATATGTAAGTATATATGTATGTACATTGTATGTATGTATGTATGTATGTAAGATGTATGTATGTATATATGTGTGTGTGTGTACATATATATACGTATATAATATTATGTGACAACGAAGCAACCGTGTTGCTCATTTGTCGATACATATATATAAATATATATATACTTATATATATATATATACATATATATATATATATATATATATATATATGAATATGTATACTTACTGTTTGGTGACGTTAATAAACTGTAAATGCTTCGCAGGTAAATTGCCGTGATTATATATTGCTTTGCAACCAGAGACCCTTGAATGGTGTTAAGTGGGAAATAAAGTTACACATGATGTCAGCCACGTATTGCTCTTGAAATAAAACCGACGGTCGAAAATACAACGTCCGAAGATGAAGCATGCATCACGTTTATCGTGTATTTACATACTGTGTGATTGTTAATAAACACATATTGTTGACAACCATTGGCATCATTATAGTGACATTGTCTTTCTGTATTAACACTGTGTGCGTGGGCGTGGGCGTGTGCTTGTATGCGCACGCGCACGCGCGAACATGGGTTTATGATGTGTGTATGTATGTGAATGTGTGTGTGTGTTTGTGGTTGTGTGCGCGTGCGTGTGCGTTCGTGTTTGCGTGCGCGCGTATGTGTAGGAACATAATCTAACGACCTAATATGGCTTCGCCGTTAACATCTACCGTTATACATAAGAACACATCAGCAAACGTGCATGTGTGTTCGCACTAACAACTGAACATTTGGTCAGTGGTGGAGAACAGAATATGTGTTTGTTCATGATGGTAATATCGGTGAAAGCCTAGATGATTTGCAATACGACCGCTTCTTCAAACATGTAGAATTAAGTACAGTTTACATACAAGCAAAACGCCTTCCCATTACTCCTATTTCAACCTATTACCGTAGCCTCAAGACGTAGTATAAACAAGTCAACTGTAGAAAGGATCCCGTAATAATAAATGTCGTTGTTTGGAGCTGTATTATCAAAGACACCAAGTAACGTCAGTACTAACGGAAGAACTGCGTCATCGTATAGTTGTGGCAACTGGTATTTCCCCTCGTTTCTGTTGATCGCTACTCACGTTGTTTCTTATCCGTGTCATTTCTGTGTATCGTCTCCTGCTGTGGGACTCCGTGTAGACAGACCACTGTTACTCCTTCCATTCTATCCGATGGTTCGGCTTGTGAGTGCTGAGTAACTGTGGGTGAGCCGTGAACACTCCCTATCCCTCATGTGTAGGCTATGCCACAATCCTTACCTACGATTATGTATACTAGGTCGACCAGTACTTCCGACTCTACTGTGTTCTAGGATGCACTACTTGGTGTTTGGGGTTGTGTGAGGACTAGGGCCTATAAGTTGTAGGTAGGTTAAATACGGTTCATGTTGCCTTGTTTAACCTGCATTAAAGGGAGCCAGTCAGTTCCTTTACCCCGTTAACTCGGTCGTATTGGCAATAAAGCTTGTCTTGAAACTGGACTTTTTACTACTTGAACATGTACCCGTCAAATTGTGAACGTTGTTACGGCTTAGTGAAGACAATGGCGGGCGGTACACCTTCAACAAAGTTAGTATATTCTTAAGAACATTATATTAATTAATTAATGAAAACCTAGGAACAGGCTGTCCCTTGTTAATCTCGAGCTTCCGTTGGAGATATCCTTGGACGCCGTGATTGAATCGGTCATCTGTTATCTGTGAGTAGAAAAGCACTGTAAAGTAAAACTTCAATTAATTCAATCGTATCCTCCATGTGAGATAGTTGGCAAATTTGAGCTGAATTGATGTGGACGCTTTTGTTGTAGACTGCGTTACTGAAGAATGAGAGCGAGACTGACTGAGTGAGTGATTGAGTGAGTGTGCGTGTGCGCGCGCGTGTGTGTGAGGAGGAGGGGATGGAAACGAGACAGAGAGAGGAGGGAGAGAGGATAAAGAAGAGAGAGGAGAGGGAGGACAGAGATGATGGAAGAGGGAAGATATGATATAGAGTCCCCTTGTATAAATACAATGTTGAATGTCCCAACGACTTTCAGTCTCCTGCACACGGAACAGAGAATATAGTGTGAACGAAATTACTAATTTGTCGACACGGTAGTAGGAAGTCCTCAATATTCTCAACCCAGCTCTCTCAATGACCAATTAACTAGCGCCATTTGAAACAGAGTATTTGTTAGGAATGTAGCATCAACGAACGCCTAAATGTACTTCTTAAACTGACAAGCATTGCATAAAAATGTGTCACTATGGGAGCATGGAGCGCGGTGGTGCAGTTGTAGAGACATGGATTCTCAATCAGGATATTCCGGGTTCGAATCCTCTTACAATCGTTTAAACTGGAAAAGCTATTTCACCCCACGTTACGTCAGTTGACACCAGCACGAGGTGGTGCATACAGTGGTGCATATAGTGGTGCATACAGTGGTGCATACAGTGGTGCATAAAGTGGTGCATACAGTGGTGCATACAGTGGTGGATATCTGTCTACGAATAGTGTTGGTGCATTGATTACAGCGTGAGTGAATGCTTATCAGAGAAGTCGAGATGGTGTTCGATTGAACAGGTCTGTCAGAGAAAGAAATGTAAAGCGCTTTTAATAGTCCCAGTGACATGATACCACGCTATATGAGAACATACCTTTATTTTATTGATTGACCTTTCTTCATACAAGATGTTACACTTACACGTGTTATCATGACATGATGTTTTAACTTCGACCACCGATCGTGATTGTCAAAGATAGTGTCTTTTGGAGTAGACTGGTTACACAATTACATACCATTGCAACACGGTCTCCTTATAACGGGGAAGACGGAACAAAGTGTCGTTTGGCAGGGTCGCCGACTGTGATGTAGAAACAACGTTGATGAGATTTCCTGGAAATGATGTTTTGCAGGAGAAAATATACTAAGCATCACAAAAACACGGAAGATATTAATGGGTGAATCGAATGGTCTGAGATATGCATACTATCTGAATACACAACTGAGTATGTTTACAGCTAGGTCATTGACATCTCGCTCTCACTAAATTAGATTTGTATAGTCATTCGACGAGAGACAACCGTGTAGTTTGCATTGTCGCCATTCGTGTCACCACCAGTCCCGCCACCACGGCTTGCATCCGGCAACACAGTCAGCAAGTTCCAGATGACATTTCTTGCGACACTGTGTCAAGTCTTCGGGTATCTCGATGAGGACAAACTCGCATTCTCTCAAACACGCACCTCCATAAATCTCGTCGCAGTTATTCCTGCATGACACTTCGTCGTCGTTAGCGATAACATCGCCATGGCAACGCAGTGTCATGACAACCAGCAGCACCGACACAAATATCTGAAATATAAATCGTGATTTTGTTTTCTTAGAAGAACGACCATCAATTTTATTTCCAGTGAGTGTCACTGCGTGTCACTCATTGTTAGTTGGCTGATTACCGGGCCATTATTTGACGTCACAATTATGCAAACCAAACACGTTCTGGTTTTTCTCGTTCGACAGTCGTAAACTTCCATTGAGGTAAGGCAAGACATATTTAATGCTATTTATGATGTCATTTGTGTGTGTGCGGTTGTGTGTGTGTGCGCGCGCGTGCGTGTGTGTGTGCGTGCGTGCGTGTGTGCCAGTAGTGTTCGGACATTAATCGCATTGTGGCTGAATGCTTCTCAAAGTAGTCGAGATGGTGTTCGACTGTTCACCATCTCTGCCAGGAGGGGGTAAGGTGTAAAGCGCTTTGAACTGTCCCAAAATTGAATTGTTTTTGCAACGTGCATGGAGGTATTGTAGTTTTACGAGATATGAGCATGTGTATAATATATCACAATGTATTTGCATTTGGGGCTTGAGTCAGCCGAGTCGAACCGTAATGCTATATGTTACATATGTACATCCAAACATTTTAATAATTATTATTTTAATAACGGACACCACCTGGAATCAACAAAACAGACAGAGAGGTGGGTACCTGGAGAAGAACTGTATAACTATTAGAGTAAACGTTGCTAGCCGGGAGGATATCGAATGAACTGAGCTGGTTCGCCCACGACCGTTCTTGCTGAAGGACATTTGTTGACGCCTCATTGGATATGTGAGACGTTAATCAATTATCTTCCTAATTCAACATAGGTTATAGCTCCATAACAGTTGTTCTCTTCCGGTTTCCAGAAAACGCAACTTTGTCTTAGTGTATATGCAAGAAAAGGTTGGAAACTGGAAGGGTTGATGTACTTACAACGGCTTTCATGTTGAATCAGAAAAAAAATTCGCCAGTCGCATTTCTAGTCGACCCTACAAATTGCAGGCAAATGTCATCGATGTTCGTACATTGCATTCTTCATTTTTCTCTAATACAATATATATATATTATTAGTGTCACCTCTTTCAGGCAAAATTATCTCATCTTGATTACTCTGGCACATTCTGTCAAAAGAATCCACTGATCTTCGAGCTGAAGTTGTTGGAGGGCCACTTCAACGACTGAATCTTCTATAAGTCCGCTTATCTAAGTCAGTGTTTGATGACAACATTAGGAAAGGAAACATTTGCCAACTGGAGGAGGAACATCTATCTTTACTACAGAAGGAATATTTTACATATATCCAGATCTGATTGTGCATAATGCGAAAACTATTCTGAAATTATTCGGCGTGGAGGTGCAATTTCTACCTGACGGCGTGCATGATGATGTTTTGGCAATCGAGAATAACAACTCCGACCAAAAGACAGTCGAAGCTCTTCCCCAGCCCAAGTTCTGGATTAAAATAAGCATGTTCTGCCCTTTCCCGAATTGAGGCCCTGGTTTTGATAAGACAATAAGGTGGTTTATCTTAACTTTGATCATCTAGGGGTACAGTTTTGTTTACCTCGTTAATAAAATTATATGTTACCATTGAATTGAGTTTTAACATTGTGTTGGTATATTCCATATAATAATGATGGGATACGCCAGAAATCGTAACAGGATTCAGGGAGAACGCGGGGAGAAAATAAATTGGGAACCGCTACTTTCAAGTCTAAATGATATACTTGGTCGGAATTCAGATATGTACGCTATCTTCAGACATATTTATTCAGTTCAGTTCCAATTACCTAGCAGGTTGTCTTAAGACATGATATTACTCTGAAGAAACATGAGTTTATTCGATTTTGTTAAAAACACTGCTAATTATTTCTAGATAGGAACGTAATTATGAAAGGTTCGTACATATGTACTTACAGTTTCGCGTCGACACACTGACTGGACTTCCTTGGGGCATTGTTGACTGCCGCTTCATACACGAGAGCCCTTGTAAGATCTAGTGTCGTACATTGTCCAGTACTTCCGCGGAAACAAAGGTCAACACACTCGACGTTGGACGCTCCTTGGAGTGTTGCGGTTACATTTGACGTACCTCTCGAGTAAACACAACAACGACGTTGTTGTGTTAAAAAAACATGTTGTTAAATGTGAGTTCGTTTCGGTGTGCGTGTGTGCGTGCGTGCGTGTGTGCGTGTGTGCGTGCGTGCCTGCCTGTGGTCAATTTTGTTGCGTGCATCAAACTAGATACCACCTAAATAACGCAAACCACTAGCGTCCTTCAAACTATCATTCTTCAGTGTAATGTACTTCACCGTAATAGAAGTGTTCCTTCTTTGTATGTTAATGAACTTATGTCATGTTGTGCGAATAACTTCAGGGGTGGTTAACTGGCTTCACATGAACCCCCCTTTCTCCTAAATGTGAACCCCCCTCAAAATTGCAACTTTAAAATGTGAACCACTAATTGTATTCAACGTTTCTCAAAAAGCGTTACCCCGCCCCTAAAAGCTGCTGGATAGTGTTCAAGCATTACAAGGAATGCCAAGAAAGCCTGATTTGTACATATGTTAAAGGGAGAACCCTTATCTATTAAGTGATCATCACTGAATGTATGGGAGCCTGACTGAGGAGTCTGTCTCCAATGCCTTTATGTTAAAGGACCATTGCATTCAATTAGCCATATAGAAGGACTTCACACTATCCCAGGGTCTCCTGTTATGTAAACGCATAGGGTAACAAATACACAAGAAGCCAGTTTTACATCAAACGTAAAATTAGTCCTAATAATTATTGTAGTCACTCAGAGGTGATAGATGGATGCGTACAAAATACTGGTGAATGAACGGGGTGACGGTGATTTAACAATTATGAGCACATAAATTAAGCCATATAAAAAAATACTTTATTTCTCATCACAACTCTGTTAAAAAGTAAACGAAAGGATATTCTCAACAATCAACAACTTAATATGTGTTGCGAGTGTATTTCGTTCAAGCTACAAACCCGATAGACAAAATCATCTGGCTTAACACAAATCATAATGTTCAACTGTTGCGCTGGAACTCGAATTTCGATTAATAATTGTATTTAACCAATACACAGTAAAGTTTAACTTCACCTATTTTAAAATGCGCATGCTGATGAGAAATTGTATAATTGTGTGGCTGCAATACTGTGGTTGCTAGTTGCATGTTTGTAGATCTCAGAAAGGGGAGCCTTATCGCTGATGAGGAAACTAAAATGTGTGAAGGGCCTTTAGTTATCAATTAATATGTCCAGTTTGTGTTCCATATAGTTAAAAAAATGTTTATTTTTCCTGGAGTCAGTGTAGTGTACAGGATATGGTACTGGACTGTTTGACATGGAGAATTTAATTCAAATTCCACAAGAGGAAAATAACGTTTCTAATCTTCTATTTACCGGTCATATTTTATAAAGATTTGTTAATTTGCTAACTTAATTTTTTTTATGATAAATTATGGAATTTTAGCACAGCAGATCAGATACATATAAAGTATAAATTGAGTAAAATCCAGATTGTAAATGCCACACTTTAACTGTTTATTCTTAAAACTAACTTGGACACACCCACACTCCTCGGTGCCTCGTTTGTTGTATTACAGTGTAATATGAACATATTCAAAATAACTGCACACACGACGAAGGGTTTCGAGTAAATAATTCAGTTATATTAACAATATACTATTACCGCTTTTATTAATATTTTTGGATTTAAATTAGGCTTAATCAGGCAACAAAATGGGACCAATTTCCACAGACAACATATGAGTCCCACTTTGTCTGTTGTGGGCCTGCTGTGGATGCCAATATGGTGTTTGTATATAAGATGAAAGAATATAAGACGAAACCACATAGTCCACCAATCTCACACCCACTTCATTGTTCCTCCACTTAGAAATGTAACCTTCTGCATTATGATCCCCACGTGAACATGTGGGGCCCTCTGCAATGTGAAAGAATATAACCCCACGTGAATTTGTGGCGTCACCTGGTGTCTGAATTGGTCAAATGTGAACCCCCATTGTGAAAAACTGGCTACGGGCCTGTACTTACTTACGCCCCTCGCTCCATGAGGAGCATAGACCATCGACGACGACTTTACAGCGCACACGACTTTGGGCAATTGTAGGTGTAGCCACTCCTCTTTACTTTTGCCGCTGCGTCCCTTTGCCAGGTGTTTTTTGGCCTTCCTCGCCTTCTTTTTCCTTGAGGATTCCACGTCAGAGACTGTCTTGTGATGTTTGTTGTTGGCTTTCTCAGTGTGTCCAATCCACCCCCACTTTCTCCTCAGCATCTGCCTTACGACGGGTTCTGGGCTAGTCCTTTCCCATAGCACCCCGTTTCTGATTTTGTCTTCCCATTTTATACGTAGAATTCATCGCAGACATCGGTTCAAGAAAGTGTGGATTTTGCCTAATGTAGTTTGTTATTCTCCATGTTTCAGAGCCATATAACAATATTGATTTTACGTTGGATTTACAAATCCTGATTTTTGTTGTGTTTTTTGTGTGTGTGGAATTCCAGATATGTTTTAGTATCAGGAATGCTGTCCGTGCCTTGCCCACTCTTGTTTCAACATCTGCCTCTGTACCACCTTGTTTGTCTATCACGCTCCCAAATTAGGTAAAGGAATCCACTTCCTCCAGGGGCTCTCCTCCTGCTATGATTGGGTATTCGTTTCTACCGTGCATTGTCATGATCTTGGTTTTGCCTCTAGTGATCTTCAGACCTGTCATTGCTGATGTTGATTCAAAAAATGTTGTTTGGGCATGCATGCATCTATCTGTGGGTGTGTGATAGTAGTGCCAGGTCATCAGAAAAGTCCAACCAAGTCCTCCAGCTGAGTCCATGGTCTCCATTGTATGTCATTTCGCTTCCCGTCCGTGGTCGTCCTCGTAATCCAGTCGATCATGAGGATGAACAGGAAAGAGACAGCAGACATCCCTGCTGAACCACTGTTTTAACCTCGAAACTATCTGATAGTCGTCCTCCATGGCACGACAATCCTTGGTAGGTACTCTGGATGACGGAGATTAACTTTTTCTGGAATGCCATAGTGTCTCACAAGATTCCAGAGTGCCTGTCTATCCACACTGCATGCCAAATGCTTTCTCATAGTCAATGAAAGTGATATACAGTGGTGAGTTCCATTCCAACGACTGGTCTAATATGGTGCGCAGACTAACGATTTGGCCAGTGCAAGATTTATCCTATCGGAAACCTGCTTGCGAATAACTATACCAAAATATTCATTTCGAAATCAAAGGGGTAATAAATAGTTATAAAATTGTTTATCCGCCATCAGGGGCTAGATCATCGGAAAGTGTATGCTTTCCTGTGTGGCATAGTAAACACAATTTAGCATCAGTATACCTTCAACATATGTATGTTAGTATGGAGAATAATATAATTAAACTACATTGGAACTAGCTTATGTGTATGGGGGAATGTTCTTGTTTTCCTCCTAAACGGCCTGCACTTCGGGCGCCTAACTGTCAGGAGTTCATCTAAGATACATTGGAAGAAAAGGAACGAGTTTTTTATTTTTGAAACCCCCCGTTTGTTAAGGATTTTAACGGTTTTATGGTTCGGACCGGACGTTACACGGACGTATATCGATTGTACATAGTCATAAAAAAGTAGTTTACGAATACTCCCGTAAACCGTCTTCTACGTCTAGGGCGTGTATGTATCGTCATCTGGGGAATACTCCCGTAAACCGTCTTCTACGTCTAGGGTTGTATGTATCGCCATCCTGGGAATGCGCATTCTTCCTATTGTTGACACAATGAAGTAGAACAGACAAGGTGACACTTCAGATGTCAACAATACGCCTAAACAATGTTGAAACAGCCACAGCAGCGTTTGAGTATCGACAGAGTTAGAGTGTTGACGTAAACATTCTAGTTGACAAAATAAGACAGAGGAAATACATACATATATAGTTTTTTCATCTGGCATATTTTTAGATTGACCGTCTATATTGTTCAACTGAAACAATAACGACAACATAAATCATAGATTTCCTAATTTAGACAGTGCCAAAGTATTAAAAAGGAAAATACAGTTGACAAGTTTAAATACGGTTGGTTTATTTTGTCAAGTACTGCAACTGGTACAATTTGAGTATTTTCCCATCTTAAACACGATGATTTAAGGTACTTCAATATCAGTGAATGCATAGCTACCTAAGCAAGCTCACTTCTTCAAATAGTCCATTTCTTCATTGCAATAACTAATGTGAATACTCAACTTTCATGCAAACAGTAATGTTATTATACCTACCAATACTATTTTATTAAACACTAAATATTAGAAGAACACAATATGTGTAATTGACTTGTTTATTGCCTCCTTGTTACATTATTCAGTCTATAATGTTACTGTATGTTGTGAACGAATTTCCAATTTTGTAGTCACGATTTTATATCCTCGTCAATACAATATATCATAGATGGTATACAAATAACAATAATACAATTTACAGCAATGATAGTTGTATTATAAAAACTGGTAACACTATATGTTGCCTATTTGTTCCAAGATAAATGCAGTATGAACATGATAACAACAATCTTAATTACTAACCCAAGATCAATTGCCTATCTGCTATTATGTATGTGCTGTCAGCTTGGTAAGGTCAGTCGGACATAACAATTTTATTTTTAATTATGTGAAAATAACTGGTATTGCGAATGTATTGAGTGTTTCGTTTCATCGCATCCAATGATTAGAATATTTCCAGTAAATAGTCGCATTCGTCCGTACAACCATCCAACTGCAGACGACACAGTTTACGACATTCAAATTTATCAGAATTAAGTTCTTGGTACAGGAGGTTGCATTTGGTGAGGCATGTGTACTCGTAGATCACGTTGCACTTTCGCAGGCAGCCCTCCACCTCTTCAGGACTAATACCGAGGCAATACGTTGTCATGACAACGAGCAGCAGCGCCCCAACACTCTGAAATAAATACTAGTGGTAATTAGAGTAACACAATATGGAAATGATTAAGAATGTGGTAATTAGTTGGAATGGAAGAAGGGAGGAAGAGAACAGAGAGAGATGGAGAGGGAATGGGAAAGATCAGGAGAGAGAGGGGGGAGAGGGCGAGACAGGGTTAGAGAGGAATGCCGGGGAGAGAAAAGAGGAGAGATGAAAGAGGAGAACAAACATACACACATTGATTCCGCGCATATACTTACAAAGTTGTACATTTCAACAGTCTGTTTGTTGGCGTTAAATCCTGTTGGGTCAGCGTCGTTCAAGTCGATTATTCTAAAAAATAAAAATCAACGTTTATTTAATTGTTAAATACACTTTACATGTGCTGTGATATTTAACAAGAACATATATACCAATACTTCAATATATCGACATTCTGGTGTCTAGGCGTAGTTCATTAGGCACGTCGATAGAGAAGCCAGTCCGCTTACTTGGACTTTGTTTTCTTCATTGTGCGGATGATCTGCAATTGTACTGCCATTTTGACCTCACTGCGACTGCGTTGGCTGCTACTCTGCGACGTATGGAGAAGTGTCTAGATATTGTAAATCAGTGGATGACATCAAATTACATGTGCATGAACAACAACAAAACGGAATATCTTCCCGTAGTGCCAAAGACTGCCGCTGCGCTTATTGACGGCAGTGTGATACGCGTAGGAGATGTTACGATTACTGACTCAAGATGTGTTCACAACCTTGGTGTCGTTATGGATCGCCACCTCGATTTTAAGAAGCAAGTTTCAAGCATCGTCAGTGTATGCTCATTTCACCTGCGCATATTTAACAAGATTTAACAAGATTGCCATCCAGAGAATTAACTCTAGATGGCAGGTGGACAAGGAAGCCCTTTGGCTTATCGAGAGTCCAACCCTTTTATTTACATATATCCATCCCTTCTGAGGTATGTGTCGATTTTATTTTTAAACATATTCACACTACTAGCATCCACACAATCATCAGATAATCTGTTTCATTCATTCACAGTCCTTTGTGAAAATGATAACTTTCTTACTTCTAATCTACATTGCTCCTTTACTAATGTAACTTCATGTCCTCTAGTCTTTCTATCTTTCTTAACTGAAAAAAAAACATTTATATTAATATTTTCATAACCATTTAATATTATAAACACTTCTATATGATCTCCTCTCAATATCCTGGTCTCTAGTATTGTTAAACCACATTCTTTTAGGCGTTTTTCATAACTAACATCCCTCAGTTTTGGTATCATTTTAGTCGCTCTCCTCTGTACTTGTTCTAGCATATCTATGTCCTTCTTGAGGTATGACGTCCACGCTTGTATACAATATTCTAAATGAGGCCTAACTATTCTTTTGCACAGCGGTATTATTAGTTCTTTTTCTTTATATGCTATATTTCGCCTAATCAATCCAAGAATTTGATTTCCTTTTGAAGCTGAAATTCCACACTGCTCTGAAACCTTCATGTCAGCACTAATTGTCAGCCCTAAGTCTTTTTCTTTTACAGTAGTACTTATTACAGTTCCCCCCATTGTATATTCTACATATTCGTTCCCATGTCCTGTGTGAAGGCATTTACATTTCCCAAAATTGAACAACATTTCCACTTTTCAGACCATTTGATCAACCTGTCAAGATCATCTTGTAAATGCTGTCTATCTCCATCACTTTTAATCCTTCTAAACACTTTTGTATCATCTGCAAATTTCAACAACTTCCTAGCTATATCATCGTCCAAAGCGTTTATATATATATTAACAATAATATAGGTCCCAGCACTGATCCCTGTGGAACCCCACTCAAAACTGATTTCCAGTTTGAAGCCTCCCCATCAACAACTACCCGTTGTCTTCTGTCAATCACCCATTTTTCTATCCAGTTAATTATACCATTTCCTATGCCATGGGCTTTTAATTTAAGCAGTAATCTTTGATGTGGCACTTTGTCGAAAGCTTTTTGAAAATCTAAGTAGATGATATCTACTGGTGATCCATCATCTACCCACTTAGTGATATCTTCCAAAAAAGATAACATATTTGTTAAGCATGACCTCGCTTTTAGAAACCCATGTTGAGATGGGTTTATCAAGTTATGTTTAAAAAGAAAATCCACCATGTGATCTTTAATTAGTCTTTCTAATAATTTACAAATCACAGATGTTAAACTAATTGGTCTATAATTATTTTACTTGTTTCTCGAACCTTTTTTAAATAACGTAACGGTATAATGTTTGCTTCTTTCCATTCTAAAGGAATCACTCCCTCTTGTAATGACAAGTTGAAAACTGTTGCAAGCGGTATGCTAATTTGTTCTACAATTTCCAATAGTAGTTTGGGTGGAATACCATCCACTCCAGGTGATTTAGTATCCTTCATAGCCCTAATTTTCTTAGCTACCATTTCTGGAGTTACAATTAACTGTCTTAAATAGTCTGATTCTGCCCCCTTGAACTTAGCCTTTGGTACTGGCAGTGAACCAGTGTCTTCTCTGGTAAACACTGAACTAAAATACTCATTCAGGTCTTCTGCCATTAAGAATCCTTCTGATATTATATTTCCAGCACTATCTTCTAGAGGACCGACCTTATCCTGAACTTTCTGTTTGCTTCGAACTTCCGCATAAAAACTCTTGCTGTCATGTTTTATATTACAAGCTAATTTATGTTCATAGCCTCTCTTTGAATTTGTAATTTCAGCTGTAGCTTGGTTTCAAAGCCGAACTCCCTCCTAAATTTGTAAAAATTAATATACAAAGTGTTGAAGCTATGCAGAAAGTTAATATTGAAATTGGTTCTCATAAATTATACAACAAATTACATAAAAAAACAAAATGAAGATCCCAACCTAAATTACAATATAATGCATGAAGAAATCATGTGCTCTAAAAGTAAGTACATGCCTATTAAAATAATGAAATTTAATAAATACAAACACAAAAAATCGACATGGATTACCCAAGGTTTACTCAAATGTATTAGATATCGGGACACACTTTATAAACAATTAAAAATGACTGACTCTAACTCACCAGACTATTATATTACTAATACTAATCTAAAAACTTACAATACTATATTAAAAAGAATTATCCGTGCAGCTAAGCAAATCTACTTTGAATCACGATTTAACCAATACAAAAAAGATATCAGAAATACATGGAAAACTATAAATGAAATTCTCTTAAAAAATAAAACAAAGAAGACATCTTCATCAACTTTTAAAGTGAATGGTACTACCATAACAGATAAATCAGAAATAGCAAACACATTCAATAACTATTTTACAAATATAGCTGAAACTATTGTAGAAGACATTAAATATACAGGAAGCAAAAAATATGACTATTACTTAAATGCAAACGTTAGATCTACTTTTAAATTGAAGAATGTGGATGAAGAAATAGTAAGGAAAACAATAAATGATCTCCCAACTAAAAACAGCAGTGGATTTGATGGAATTACATTAAAACTGCTAAAAATAATTGAACCAACAATAATTAAATCACTAACCCTAGTAATTAACCAAGTTATTAATACTGGCATATTTCCTGATAAACTAAAAATTGCAAAAGTAGTTCCAATTTTCAAAAAGGATGACCCAACTCTAATAAAAAATTACAGGTCAATTTCTCTCCTTCCAACTATTTCTAAAGTACTAGAGAAAATAATCCATAATCAGATATCTACTTATTTTATTGATTCCAAGCTATTTTTTGATAATCAGTACGGGTTTAGACCTAACTATTCAACAGATAATGCATCACTCGAACTAGTAGATAGAATAATTACTCAAATGGACAAAACACAAATACCAATCAGTATTTTTCTTGACCTTTCCAAGGCTTTTGACACTATTGACCATTCGATATTATTAAACAAGTTAAGATATTATGGTGTAGATGGCAAGACTCTTCTTTTATTCGAAAGCTATTTAAGCAACCGGAAACAGTATACCGAATTTGAAGATACCACATCTGATACTTTACCTATAAAAGTAGGTGTGCCGCAAGGGTCCATCATTTGACCACTGTTATTTACTATATATATAAATGATTTTTCACAAGCAAGCCAAATGTTTAAATTTATAATGTATGCTGATGATACCACTTTATTTATCACAATTGAAATTTTTAGTGATAAAGCACACAATAGAAATATAGAATCTGTAATAAATGAAGAACTTCTCAAAATAATTGAGTGGCTTAATATTAATAAGTTGTCACTAAATAAAAGTAAAACTAAATATATGAACTTCCAAATGCCAAACAAATCTACGCAGAGTCTATTTCTCAAAATTGATAATATAAATATTGAGAGAGTGGAAGAATTTAACTTCTTAGGTTTAACTCTAGATACTAACTTAAATTGGAAAAAACACACTGAAAAAATATCAAATAAATGTTCCAAAACTATAGGAATATTAAATAGATTAAAACATGTGTGTGTTACCTTTAGAAATAAAAATTATTTTATATAATGCACTGCTACTATCTCATATTAATTATTGTATTATGACCTGGGGTTACCAAGGAAACAGATTAACGAAAATTCAAAAGAAAGCGGTGCGAATTATAACATTAAGTAAATACAATTCACATACAGAACCACTTTTTAAACAACTCAACATACTAAAAGTAGAAGACTTGCTAAATTTACAAGAACTAAAATTTTATTTCAAATACAAACATCAAAATTTACCCGTTTACTTATTCAATTGGTTAGTTAACCCCAAATACCAGCACACACAAATATGACACTCGAAGAGCAACTGAACTACACACCTTCAGAACTAAACATGAATTTGCAAAAAAAGTGTCTTAAATATAACTTACCACATGTTATAAATAATATCCCTGATTTTGTGCAAGATAAGATGGTGACCCATAGTTTGAAAGGATTCTCAAATTATGCTAAAAACCAAATGCTACAAAAATACAACATCGCATGCAATATACTAAATTGCTATATATGCCAATTAAATTAATATATAATAAATGAGAAACATAGTTAATAAATAAAAAATGCATCTTTTAAATTTGTATAGTCGCATACAGGCGTACATTCGTACATGCGAACTCAACACATTACAAAGCACATTACATCAACTAAACAACCATCATACACATTATGTAAGAGAAGACAATTACATTTATTTTTTTAATGTTTGACATAATCATTATATTTTGTTATATAAATCCTAGGATTTGATACAATAGTAATATTTTTTGTGGGTGGCTCCTATGATAGCGATCAGTTTTGATCTTAATAGGAGTCTCCCGTCCCTCAGCAACTGTTTTTGTTTCATTTTGTTGCAAAATGTATACTATATTCTGTTGATTGCATATTTTCAGTTGTATTGTATATTTCACATTTCAATATTACTGTATATGCCGGTATGTGTGTATATGTATGTAATACGAGTATGTGTGTATATAATTATACATAATTTGTATTTTTTTAATGCTGTTGGGAAAATAAAATCATCCTTATCCTTATCCTTAGTGCTTCTTTATAAATGTTGTAGTCTTCGTCATTTCCAGTATTACATTTGTTTATACTTAATTTTTCTATTTGGACCGTTTCCCGGTTTTTTAAGGGAACAAATTTGACGATGATGCATTCCATTTCACTCTTTAAGATATTCCAGCATTCTGTTGCTGTCTTATTCTTCAGTGTGTTATTCCAGTCTATCTTTGCTAAATATTTCCTTATATTTTCCTTTGTGGAAATTTCTCCTGTACTGCTTTTTACTATTCCTTTCTGATTTTACTTTGATGGTAAAATGTATCTGGTTGTGATCACTATTCCCCAGTGGCTCATATATCCTGACATTGTCAACTAATTCATTCTGTGAAGACAAAACTATGTCTAACACATTCTCTCCCCTGGTTGGTTCTAGCACAGGTTGAGAAAGGAAACTATCTTGTAATAAAACTAAAAACTTGTGGTCCTCACTACCCATACTCTGTACAGATTTCCATTTGATATGCCCATGGTTAAAATCCCCCATAATAACACAGTCCCGTTTGCTCACTTCCCTTACAGCGTTTTGTATTTTTTAATAAACTAATCCAACCGTTAACGTTGAGTTTCCTGTAACTATGTTACACCAAACAGCTTCTTCGTAATCTGCTTCTCTGTCTAATTTTATTTCATAAGCCTGGATAGATTCTTTAATATATAAAATAACTCCACCTCCCCTTCTTCCTATTCTATCTTTCCTAAACATTACATATCCTGTCAGTCCCAATTCGGTATCTGATAAATCGGTGGTTGCCCATGATTCGGTTATACCTATTATGTGAGGGTCAATATCTTCTACCATAATGTTTAGTTCATTTCTTTTGTTTACTATACTCCTTGCATTTAAACAAACACATTTATATCCAGCTTCAGAACAGTTTTCCAGACTGTTCTTTCCTTTCCACTTAGATGGAGGCCATCTCTCATGTACATGTACATATATTCTCTCCCAACAAAGTACCCCCATAAATCGATGAATCCCACGCCCTCTTCTTCACACATCTGCTCAACTAGTGCGTTGATCGCCATCCTCTTACAGTTACTGTATGTTGCCCCCCTTCCTTCCATTACTGGCAAAATTCCTGAGAGAACAACCTGTTCCACTCTTGTCTTCTTTAGCTTCCTCACTAGATGTCTGTACTTCTGAACTATTCCAGTTGTTCCCTCCTTGTCTGCATTGTTCGTCCCTACGTGTACTAGTATAGACCCTCCCTTGCCATGCCCCAAAACCTTCTCTACCCTTTCGGTCACATGCTCAATCCTAGCCCCCGGTAGACATACAACAACGTCCTTCCCCTCGCATATAGTCTTGTCTGTTTTTCTCAGAATTGAATCGCCCATAAACACTCTCTCTTTTCTCCTTGCCCCCTCAATCACTGCTTCGGAGTAGCTCCTCCGGTTTGCATATGTCTGGTTGTTGTCTTTTCCTCTTGTCGTCTTCTCTCCTGTCACATTCTCTTCCATTCCCTCTCTCTTCTCTCCTGTCACATTCTCTTCCATTCCCTTCTTTCCTGCGTTTTTCTTTTGTCCCCTTTCCTCCTGTCATCTTCTCTTCTAGCACATTTACTCTCACTTCCTTTCGTCCCTTCGTCTTTCCTCCCATCACATTTTCTTCTCTCTTCTCCCGTCTCTTTTCCCCGGCTACCTACTTCACTACGGTCACTTTCTCCCCTGTCACCTTCACGCCTGTCATGTTTTCTGTTTTTTTGCTGAACACTCTGTCTTCTTCCATCAGTCTTCTGTCTCACAGTCTTACCAACTGCCTCTGTGGTATCTAACTCTTCACCACCTGTATCGCTGTCGCGTCTCTCCTCGTTCTCTACAGTCTGACTAACTGGTGATCTATCCCCACTGACCCACTGACGTTTTCTTTTCCTCTGCCGAACACTTTTCCTCCGTCCCTCTGTCTTCTCAATTTCTTGTTCCTTTACACCTGTCACGTTCCCTCCTCTCAGTCTCCTTTCTTCAGTCTCCGTGTCACAACTCTGCTCCTTCTGTGTTGTAGAATTCTCAACTCTCTCCGCGTCATCCCTCTCTGCTCCATCTATTTCAATGTTGAGTCTCACCTCCATCTCCTTCACTATATCCGTCAACGTATCAGACATTCCACCCCCAAACACCCCATACACCGAAAGGTGAATACGTCATCTTTTAGTCTCTGCCCATGATTTTGGACAGCCAGACAACGCAAAATCCACCCAGCAGTCGTTGCAAACTAAGTGTCGTTTTGCCCTGAGTTGCCGCTTGCAAGGTGCCATATCAGAATTTATTTATGTTCAAAATAGTTTTTATATAGTCTTTGAAAAGACTTTTCTGTGTACAATTTACACCAGATTGTTTAGGTTATAGTTAGTTATATTTGTTAAAACACAGTGACACACCGTGCCTTACCTAGTTACGATGTCGATGACAACGTATTCAAGTTAGGGTTAGATACAAGGTAGTCTTTACAAAGACTGTTTCCTGTGTACTAATATACACTTTAGAAGGTTGTTATTTCAGGTTTTAATTACTCATCTAACTACATCGATTATCTCAAATAACGTTATTCTATTTTCGTTCACGTTACGTTAACTTCGCCAGTGACCTACTTTGTAAACAACGTTCCTATTACATTAACGTCCCCAATTATCGCTCACAAATCGCCTACTTTTAATCTACCCTAGATTACTCCCTCTAGCTAACTTTTAACAAAAAAATATTGCTTAATATATATATATAATTACGTTATGTATGCTATACACTCAATAATATCACTTATCTTGATCAAATATCCTTATATTTTCGCAAGTTTGCTGCACCAAATTCAAACCAATTCACCACCGGAAGTTCCCCCAGATGAGTCGTTAACCAGATGAGTCGTTATCTCCCAACGACGACAAAGGAACGTGTCGTCAAAGCCATTATTACATCACGGCTTGATTACTGCAATTCACTTCTATACGGCACTTCTGTCAAAAACATCGCTCGACTACAGAGAATGCACAACTCTCCTGCTAGGTTGATCCTACGCCGCCCACGTAGTGACAGCGCCATGTCTTTGTTGTGCATTCTTCACTGGTTGCGTGTAGCACACAGAATCGACTTTAAGCCATTAGTGTTTACATATAAAGCTGTGCATGGCGATGCCCCGAAATATTTATGCGACCTTGTATGCCCATACAAACCAACAAGAGCACTGCGCTCTACCAACAATAACATGTTAACGGTCCTGCGGACTCATGTCAAAGGTGGGGACAGTTCGTTTGCGGTCGCCGCGGCGGCTTTGTGGAACACTTTGCCTAATGACTCTCGTTCTTGTCCAATGTGGCATAGTTTAGTCTCTGCATTGATTTGTTTTATATCTCTTATGTATTAATTAACCTATTTATATATTTATGTTATACCTACATGTACATTACTTCAGTTAAATGAGTTGACAATGTCTTATTTCTACATAGAACTGTATCTATGATCATTATTTTAGTATATTTATTTAATTACTGTATTTATTTGTATTTTACTAATATTATTTTTAAAGAGTTTCTTTTAGAAAATGCACGTTTATTTAGCCATCATTATTACCTCTATCTGGGTTACATGTTATAAAGCGCCACGAACAATTTATAATTGGATCTGGCGCTATATTAAATACAATATATTATTATTATTATTACGAAGGCTACACAATACGGTTAAAGTTTCTTGTATGGTAAATAATGTATAATAATTATATAACCAGATTTGGTACGCGAAGCAGCAACCTCCACCTGACACATCAATATGAAAATCACTGGCATGTAGAGATTGCATAAATGTTTTATTTATATGTTGGCCCCTGTTTAAAGGGAATAAAAACATATATTGCTTGAATTTATGTTATATTACATCCTGCTATCTATTTCTACGTCCACCAAGCAAAAAATATATAAAAAATTCAATGAATTAGAAATTCCACATTTTATGCTGTACATCCGGACATTTTCGAATATGCATATTTTTGGCACGCTTTTCGCGATGCCGAGATGTGACGTCACTTATGACTCAAACTCGCATCAGGCCGACCCTTTCCATGCATTCAGAGCATGTTTACAAGTATAGCTTTTGGGTCGAAACGAGCGTCAGAATGAGTTATTGTGCAATTTTCCGACGAAATACAAACACTAGTCATCATAGAGGAACAAGCAGTTATCTTACGGTTCCACATGAATCCAATTTTATTCAAAACAACATATGCGAATGGGCCTACAAGTCGACTAGGTTTCGCCGAGCTTGGGCTCGTTTTCAGAATAATTATATCGAATGCAACCAACGGGATATAATCTACACCAATAAACATACATAGCAAACATATATTGTATCCAGCTACATAAAGTAACGTGTATAATTTCATAATATCACTAGAATATCGATATATGAAGGAGTTGTACAATTTACCATAACAACTTAAATCAGTTAGAGAGTTTCCGCTGTTCTCGCTAGCTCAGTGGGTAGGCGCGTTGGTTACTTGTCATTTATTTTACAATCGGGCGACGCCGGTTCAATCCTGACAGCATGCAAACTATTGATTTTCTTTACACTTTTTTTTTTTATGTTTTCACGAAGTAATATAAACCAAATCATTTAGTATACTATGATGCACTGTTTGTAAATCATTTTTATTTTGTAGTAATTATTTATTCGCCACAAAAATGAAAATATGGTCATTATATAACGATGTTTCTAAATTTTATTTATCCAAACAAATATAATGTAATGGATATCTAATTTATTAATTAAAATATATTGTACAAATATAATTATATATGTGAAAACAGATTGTGATCTGTCTGGATAAATACAATTTAGAAACATCGTTGTATATAATGACCATATTTTCATTTTTGTGGCGAATAAATAATTACTACAAAAATATAACAAAATATTTACAAACAGTGCATCATAGTATACTAAATGATTTGGTTTATATTACTTCGTGAAAACATAAACAAAAAAAGTGTAAAGAAAATCAATAGTTTGCATGCTGTCAGGATTGAACCGGCGTCGCCCGATTGTAAAACAGATGCCAAGGAACCAACGCGTTTACCAACTGAGCTATCACGGCCGGCAGAAATTCTCAGACTGATTTCAGATGTTATGATAAATTGTACAATTCCTCCTTCATAGATCGATATTCTAGTGATATTATGAGATTTTACACGTTACTTTCAGTAGCTGGATACGATATATGTTTGCTATGTATGTATATTGGTGTACATTATCTCCCGTTGGTTGCATTCCATATAATTATTCTGAAAACGAGCCCAGGGCCAAGCTCGGCGAAACCTAGTCGACTTGTAGGCTCTTTCGCATTCATTGTTTTGAATAAAATTGAATTCATGTGGAACCGTAAGATAACTGCTTGTTCCTCTATGATGACTAGTGTTTGTATTACATCGGATTATTGCATAACAACTTGCTCTGACGCTCGTTTCGACCCCAACATTATCCATGTAAACATGCTCTGAATGCATAGAAAGGGTCGGCCTGCTGCGAGTGTGAGTCATGTGTGACGTTGAGATACCACGTGATCGCCTAACTCATTAAATTTTTATTTTCTGCGGGAATCGCAGACGGGTTTAAAATCGAATTTATGCTACAAATGTATGTTTCTGTATTGTTTTAATGTTCTCGAATGTTACATGCAATATTAAACTTTCTGTACACATGAAAAACGGATTTTAGCTAATGCCTTGTTTTTATTTCCTTTAAATACATTCATTGTTGATACGCCCACAGTCGGTACATTATTTGTACTGTCGATGTAGTTTCGTTATCACGTATCCATTTTACACTGTTCTCTTACAACTATTCTGCACCCTCTTGTTCTGCTACATTCCATACGTTTAAGCGTATTATTGTATTATTGTTATTTATATATTCTGGTATTAGACGTTTTATAGCCATGTTCTGGAATCAGTGTAGACTTTTTTCTTTTTATTCTTCCAGCTTACCGATGTCCTTCTTACGAGATGGTGTCCATGCACGTAGTTGTAGCATAAACGAAGCGTAGATTCTACATAAGTGTTATGTTCTCCTTCTCTGTATGTGTAATATATGTTTCCAATTAACCTGAGAATGTTATTAGAACTAGACCCCAGACAACGTTCTATCGTCCATACGAAATGCCTTCGAAATAGCGTAAGAGCAGTCTGGCCACAGAAGATCTCAAACAAGTAACTGTTAAAACAGATAAAACTATGTGAATGACACGACAGACTTGCAGCAATAGATGCAGATATTCTTAGGGAGGCTAATGACCATATAACAAATATACCACTGACATAGGCGCCTGAAGAAAAAAAGAAAAAGAGAACCGTCCAAAAATCTTGGACACAAACTGTGGAGGGAGAACATACATAAATGCACTTATGCTTAGGCCAGGCTGCACAACAAGCAGCAGACCGGAAGAGGTGGGTCTGCTTTGGTAAGTAAACAAGTAAGCCGCAAGCTCACACTGCTATGAAACCTTTAGATCAGCACTCAACATCACCATCACCCTTCGTCTAGGACTCAATGGAAGCAGCAACTCTTTTCCTCGACACTTTCTTGTTTTGCGCCAGTGAAGACAAGTCCGCTACACATCTGCCTCGCCACGCGGTTACCTTATGCTGTTTCCAAAACAACAACAGCTTTTACACTGGTGTATTACCTGCCCTGGTGTGGTTGTCGTATTCTTAATACACATGGCAAACCAGCCCACCATAAAACCTCAGATGGGCCTGCCGATTGCCATCCAACTGGCGCTGCAGAAGTTGGGGTAGCAGCCACCAATCCGAGAACATGCTTGCACTTCCATACCTTATCCAGTCCGTTGCTTTTATTCCAGGCTCGTGCTTTCCTCAGCCATCCTTCGTTACGTTTGGTGAAAGTATCCAAGGTGCCTTCCAATTTGTTCACATTTAATATAAGCTGTGTTTGTTACATACATCGTCAAAGTGGAAATAATACTATGCATCAATTCATCCTCATGTGTCATGTTATGTTGTAGTTGTGTAGAAATGAACACAAATGAGATTAACACAATTGCTTTATTGAGTGATTGTCCCGAAATAATATAGGATACATACATACAAATCAAAACAGACAATCAACATTAAGCAAGGAAAAGAAGCAAATTGCTTGTAGTTCCTTTTTTTTTAATTTAAACAAAATATTTGTGCCACGGTAGAAATTGGTGAAATTATTCTGATGCGAGCATACCACAGTTGTTTAATAAAATATATTGTGATAAAAACATGACACATTTTTTTAGATTTTTACTAACTATGTTGTTCGCAAATACTAATACATATTGTTATACTAAAATATACTATCGTAATTGTGCGGAGTTATCTTGTTCATAGGTTCCCCAGATGTAATGTTTCATTGTCTTTTTGAATATATTGATAGACGTACAATCTTCAATATGATCCTTCATAACAATAGTATTCTACAATTTGGGACCACCATATGCCAGTGTGTTTTGTCTGATTTTGGTTTTAGACTAGATCTTGCCTCATAGTATAATTGTGTGAGCTGATGTGTTCCGTTTGCAATTCATTAAATATATTTGGTAACATACCCCTATTATGGTTATACATTCATAATTTGATATGTTTTAAATAAAAAGTGTGTATGGCTTCTAAATTCGACATGACTAATTATACGTATGATTTTTTTCTGCAATACATAAATTTTAGATAAATATATTGTTGGCCCCCCTACTATGTTACAATAAGTAATATAAGGGTAAACAAAGGTACCATATAGGTTAATCAATGTTATTTTGTTTAATTTGTTCTTAACTTTTCTGAAAATGCCTATAGTCTTAGATATTTTATTATACATATATTTTATGTGTTCATTCCAATTGACTTTATTATATATTATCACTCCCAGAAATTGCGTATGGTTAACAGTGTCTAGTTGTATTCCGCATATGTATATGTTATTACGTATTTTTCTTATATTAGGAATATTACTAAACGCCTTTGTACATATTTATTTATTTAACGGAAGTGTATTACCTTTTCTTCTACATAAATAACTTCGAAACCACTGGAGGACTATTCCTCTAATTCCATTATGGCTTAATTTTCTTAATAGGATGTTATGGTTGACTGTATCAAATGCTAACAAAAGTTCAATTATATGTTCTCCTTTGTCCATTGCACTTGTTATTTTATCAATTAATATTATCAAGGCCATGTAAGTGTATCCTTTTTAAGTATCCTTTTTAAAACCCAAACCGAGAATTTGACACAATATTGTTTTAAACAATATATTTAGTTAATCTATTGTGTATAAGTCTTTCAAAAATCTGTTAAAATACTGGTAATATCGAAATGGGTCTATAGTTAATCATTAACGTAACATCTCCTTTTAAAAAATCGCCACTACATTTGCTATGTTTAATTCATCTGGTACATATCCTTTGTTAAACGATAAATTTATAATATAGCATAATGGTTCTACCATACCAGATTAAGTTTGTTTGATGATGTTTGGTTTTATACCGTCCCAGCCGGAACTGCAATTTTTTTTTTATTTCTCTATGATTATCCTTATCTTGTATGTGGTTGTATTTGCTAAAAACATCGAGTTTTTATAAATTCCATCGAGATAATCACCAGGCTTTTCTGTAACGATTGGTATGTCTTTAGTTAATTCAGAGCAAATGGTCGTGAAATACTCATTAAATTTATTAGCTATTAATTGCTTATCTTGTGTTAAATTACCATTTACTAAGAACTCCTGGTTACGCTGTGCTGATGTCATCTTGCGTGTGATTTCCCTTATCACATGCCAGGTTTTTTTCAAGTTACTCTTGTGTTTATAAAATTCCTTTTTATAGTGATAGCTTTCTGCTATTTTAATCAGTTGCGTTAATTTGTTTTGTTACCTTTTTATAATTGGTTTTATTAAATACTGTTTTTTTTATAGAAAATATGTATTGTTTGTGTTTTGTTTTTATGGAATTCCTAAACCCTTTGGTAATATCCATGCTTTATGTTTTCCATTCTGTACCTTTTTCTTAGTTAAGGGGAATGATTTGTCATATGCCAGTGAACGTTTCTTTAAAAATGCAGTATAGCTTTTTGGGGATCTTCATATGCATAGATGTCATTCCAACATGTTGTCTCTGTAGTATTTTTTTAATAAGGCAATGGTGTGATGAGTATATTTCCTGGTCTCTATTGTTACATCTTCCTGTATATCATTATTTAACGTAGTTACAATAAATATTGTTAAATGATAAGAAATATCTGAGTATAATATTTCTTGCAGTTGATTGTGTTCGCCAAGTATGTCATTATTGTTAATGTTATCTATTAATGTGGCTGTAGTTGGTGTTATTCTAGTGGGTTTCGTAATTTGAGGTATTAAAGAATTTGTAAACATTGCATCTACATAGTAATGTGTTTTCATATGGTTATCATAGTTTAACAAATTTATATTAAAATCATCCATTATATAACATTGTTTATTTTCAATTTTAGTGTGCATACAATTTTAGAGATTTATTCTGTAAATGCACCAATATTTGTGTTTGATGGTCTAAACACTATGCCGAACAATACTTTCCTTTTTGTGTTTTCTAGATTGAGACTTGACTCAACAAAAAGACATTCTGTTCATATATGTTCAGTCATAATATTAATTTCTGGCCTTTCTTCGTATTCATATGATCTGTGAACATAGATATATCCTCCTCCTTTTCTGGAGGGTCTCGTAAGATGAATACTTCTGTATTCTGATAGTTCATGTAGCTCTGAAGTTTCATTGTTTAGCCATGTTTCACTTAAGCCGATTATCGAAAATTGTAGATCAAGCGAAAGTAGGTAGTTGTTCAGCTTATCAATATTCTTGGGTATACTTCTAACATTCAAATGCATTAAAGAATGTCCTCTAGCATAGCTATCGTTACATTGTATGAGATCATACAAGTCAAGGTAGTATTTGGTTGTTAGTACTTTGTTGCTTGTTGCAGTGAAATTATAATCAGGATCTAAGTCTCTCACGTTACGGTTACTGATTTCATAGTCAGATTTATCCTCTGCAGATGATGCAATTCTAGTTAAGTGACTCATTTCGATTATTTATAAATATATACATATACATATTTGTAAAGTTCATGTGGTAAACGTGATGATTTTCATCCATATCAACATCATATATTGTTGTGTGGCAACTCGCGTATAATAAAACTATTAGTTGGTCAATAGAAAATAATGTGATTATAGTACAAATACAATATTTTCTGACCTATCCAATGTGTTACATTATAACAATGTGTTATTTCATGTAAATGTCAATTGAGTTTGATGATACACCTTGTTATATGCACAGCAAATATCTTGAGTTTTTACTTTTGATCTTCAACATGTATCACACAGTACGTGTCATACCTCATATTAGTGTCATATATTATTAAGTTAATAATACCCGACTACTCACGGTAATGTTTAGGGATTCTTCTGTTAATGGTCAACGTGTCTCATAAAAGTCAGTTGGTAAATGATGCAACCGAAGTAACACACAGTAATTATCTAGAGTGTTTTCAATTGATTGTTTGACGTGTTACTTCATATTGCGTATCAACTGAGAAGTGATACTAAGCACGCTACACACAGTGTGTATTGTTACTTGATTGTCATGCTATATCCGAAGTTTGTCCATTTTCGAACAGTGGTACTCGACACTACACACAGTAACTGTCTGAAGTTTTGTTTCTTTGTCTTCAATGTATATTCCAAGTGTGTTATTTCATAACGAAAGTTTATTGAAAATGATGTTGCATGACGCTACGCACGGTAAGTGCCCAAAGATTCTTGTATGGGTTTGACTTTCAGCGACACTACACACAGTAGTGTCTAGAATTTGTTCAGTTGATCTTCACTATTGACGTTGCCAATGTTTCTATGTATGTCTTTGATTAGGATTCGATCATCATAGATCAACAATCTTGAATTTTGCGTAGTTTCTATAACGATCTTGCTAGATGTAGTAGTCTGGGTCGAGTTTTAGTGAGATCCTCTGTGATATACACGTTCGGGCGCTTATATCGGAGGGATTTCCTCCCTTTAATAAAGGTTGCTTTTGACTTATAGTCTTTGAATTGAATAATGATTTGACACGCATGATTCTTGTTTATCACCGATTTTCGGGGTCCTATACGGTGTAGCCGGTTGATATTGCTTAGTGTTATATGACCTTGGAGATTCATATCTTCTATCACGTTGGTCATAATGTAGTGTTATATGGTCTGCCGGAGACGCACTTAAGAAAGTTGCAGATGGTACAGAATTCCGAAGCACATCTCATTACCGGGTCAAGGAGACGAGAATACATAACACCTGTTCTTTAACGTCTACACTGGTTGCCTATACGCCAGAGGATCGAATTCAAGCTGTTACCGCTGGTATATCATGCAGTGCACCATCTCAGCCCTGCCTACATTTCATCACTCGTGACATCCTACACGCCGACCAGATCACTTAGATCGGCCGAACAAGGTCTGCTGACTGTTCCGAGATATCACCTTGAACATTATAGCCGTCTTTCCTTCTCGGTAACTGGCCCGATCCTGTGGAATGCCTTGCCTCATGCAATCAGGCATGCAAACTGCGTTGCCATTTTCAAATCACTCTTAAAGACATATTTATTTCGACAGGCCTTCAAAGAACTTTGCAGAGCGGGTCAGTGACATGTGTGCAATGTTGACATTCGGTTATATACTTAGGATACAGTTATTTATTTATTATTATTTTGTTTAATTAGCATATTAGATGTATTTATATTATTTAATTTAAGCATATTATTTATTTTAGGTATTTAAACGGCTAATTCATTTAACTTATATATATACACTTGTAAATATATATATATATATATATATATATATATATATTTATTAAGGTTTATCTAACTGACTTTTTATGTAATTTTTATATATATAAATCATTTTCTTTACCTTTCTATTTAATATTTCCATTTGATATGTTTTAGTTTATTTAATGTATTTTTACTTACTCTACGATTGTCAGCGCCTTTGAGCAGATTTGTTATCCGGACACACGGCGCTATATGAATGCTTTATAATAAATAATAAAAGTAATATGTTCAAGATCTTCCCCATCTGTGTTTTCTTTGACACCGGTAATACAAATTGATGTCCGGCGACTATATAGTTCGTACAATTCGTACGATGTTTTCTTCCAGTTGCTTTTCATCTTTGTCCAGCAGTGGACTAAGAGTCGTGGACTGGTGGAGTCAGTTGCAATTGGAGCTATTCGCTTCACTAGGCAGGCAACGACATTATCATCTTGTATTGCCTCCTTAATTGTGTTTAGCAGTTCTTCGCTGTCAGAGCTACCATCACTTATCATCCAGTGTTATGTAATACAACTTTGCTGTCACACGCCCGTCAGCGCTCACATGTTGACTTGGTGTTCAATCTAGTTTTGCATTCCGTAAGGCGCCTTCGTACACGTTTCGTATTCGAAGATGCAATACTTACAGTCCACGTACATTAACCCGCCAAATGCACCCGTTTTGGAAAGAAGTCTCGTTACATTTCACACGAAAAGAATGCAATTACTCCTTCAGTATGAGTTTAAGTATCAGTCTGTGATTCCGTTTCCTGTTAATAAACACTTACATTTCCCAACACTGAGTAATCCCTCTAATTTTTTTCATATTTCGTTTTACCATAATCTTATTGTAATAATCATAATCTTCATAGATGATGACACCTCTAAACATGTTTTCCGTACGTGGGTGTGATATTGGTGTTGGTGCGGGTGTGAATGTAGTGTGGACGCATTTTTAAGTGTGCACGTGTGACTATGTGTCTTGTACATGTATGTGTTTCTGTTTGTGTTGATGCGTGCGCGTGTACACGTGTGTGTGCATGTACACTTAAGTACTGATTGAAAAAAATCTGACGCGGTCACAGAAACCAGCTTTCCCACAGTTAGATATTACAGCAGCGTGAAAATCTGAACCAAGGTAAACGTACTTACCGGTAGAAGAGTAAACACGGACTGTGTTGATGTGAAGAGTTCGTGCACGATGTTGCCAATGAGAGCATCTATTGACTTCACTTTCTGAACATGTTGTGATATTCACTATATAGCATGCTGCCGCATAGCGACCAGTGAGGTACTAGGATCTGTCAATAAACGGGGCCATTACTCAGCCATGACATGTAACGAAATGTGAATAAACAGTGTTCAAATTCCATCCATGAAATCGTACTGAATTCACAGCCATCGACGCTACGACGAGGATGTTAAGAACACAACAGCGGACATATTCATCAGTGATGATCCACAAAACGTTACGCATGTAAACGCATTCGATACATTTACGGTGTTTCCTGAGTAGCATGGCATGTTGAGCAATGATAGCGGCAGCGGCACGTCTGAGATAGATATGGATCATGCTGTGTCAAGCACAATTCCCAGTTCACACCACAGCATGGCATTATAACAGTTTTCCGCCATTCGACCTACATCTAGATGGGAATATCGAGCCTAGGTGAAAAATGGACTATAATATTCGAACGATTCTTAGTGACCATGGACATAACGGCACTAAAACGACAGCGTGCGTTCCTCCTTCACTACGCATGCCCGGATGTAGACGAAATGTACGACTCACTGACGGTCCCAGAACCCGGTGACACAGCAACAGTATATGACGTTACTGTCAAAGCCCTAACCGACTCCTTTACTCCGAGAGTAGACATCGCATTTGAAGTACACAATTTCCGACAATGCAGACAACAAGACAGGGAGCCAATTGATGCATACGTAACAAGGCTCCGGCAGCTGGCACAGTCTTGCAACTCCACAGATGACGAGGGAGAGATTGCCAACCAAGTCAACTTGACCGGAAATTCACATAACCTCCGAACACTTGCCCTACGACAGGATATGACGTTGACAGGCTTAATTGCTGCAGCACGTGCTCTAGAACTTAGTGAACACCAAGCAGACCAGGTGGAAAAGGTTCAACTGTAAATGCCACCAACGTCACCTAGCGAAGGAGAAGTCGCCATCACTCACAGTCACAGAACAACTATGAAGGCCCAAATAAGTCATCCATTAAGGCGACGACGCGATCACTCTAGGAGCAACAACAGACCTCGTGACAAGCCAACAGCCTTAAAGAATGTAAACAATTGCTTCTTTTTCTTGTGAAATACAAAGCATAAGAAGGTGATTCCCGGTACCCTGCCATGAGAAAAGAATGTTCTGCATGCGGCATAGTAGGCCATTTTTGGGAAAGTGTGCCAAAACAGTAAGCGAAAGCAATATTCACGGGTCATTGCCAAACACTCCCGAGCTGCATGAACAGCTACTATCTAGAATAATGCCATCGATTACTCCGATGATGATTACGTCTACACCATTTTTGAATGCCAACCTCTGCGAGACCAGGTTGCTATTGTGAAAAGTAACAAGAACAAGCTACCCCTATGTACCATTAAGCTGAATACAGTGTCGGTATATGATAGATTCAGGCGTCAGTTAACATCCTTGATGAACAAACCTATCAACAACTGTCTGAATCGCACCCCGACATGCAATCACTACAACCTCCAGAAAGTCAGATCTACCCATACAGGTCACAAAACCCGTTACCACTGACTGTCGAAGTGCAGTACAAGACCAAGTCGAACGTCGCTAGTTTCTATGTAGTATTCGGGAATGGAGAAAATCTACTCAGTTTCGAGACTGCTGAGGAGATAAACATACTACACATTATTAGGGAAATCAGTTCACAACCATCAACGGTGCATATTGTCAACAGTTTCCCAGCTATGTTTCAAAGGGGCATAGGCAAAGTACGTGGAAAACCTGTCAAACTATACATAAATCCTGATGTAATTCCAAAACAACAGCGCCACCGTCACATTCCTTTCCACATTCAGAATGATGTGCCCAAGAAGAATGGAGAAGTACGCATCTGTGTGGACACAAGAGAAGCGAATCAAGCGATCAGTATTCAGCACTCTGGATTTGACCAAAGCATACCACAACCTCAAGGGTTGCAATAACTTCTCAGATGACATCATCTTTCACGGGAAGGACCAGGCCGAACATGGTGCTAACCTAGATGCAGTGTTGAGGCTATTACAGAAACACGGCCTGCGTTTGAACAAAGTAAATGCAAGTTTGCACAGTACCATGTCACTTCCTATTATCATGTTTTCGGAAGACATGGTCTAATGGCAGATCCAAAGAAGATCGAAGTTCTGGTGAATGCCACAGCACCACAAAACATTTCCAAGGTAATGGCTACCATTGGGAATGGCAAAATATGTGTCGCGGTTCATCCGTAACTATGTCTCCATCACGAGTCCTCTTCGAGAACTGATCCGATCAGACACTCCATGGACATGGGACCAACGCCACGAACAAGCTCTTCAGTATTTGCAACAAGCCCTAGCCAGCACCCATGTGATGGATACTTCGACACCAGGAAGCCATCCGAAACCATTGCAGATGCCAGTCCTACAAGCTTAGGGGCCATACTCACTCAAGAAGGTAGAGTGATCAGCAATGCCAGCAAGGCCTTATCGGACGTTGTGTAAACGATATATATTCTAAGACAGAGGGATAAATGCTTGCCGTTGTATGGGGAATCGAACATTTCCATCTGTATGTATACGGATCGACATTTATAATGAGAACAGACCACACACCACTCTTGGGGATCTTCAAAGGCTCGAAACCCGCATCAGTAAGGATGGATTGATAGATGACGACTGAGGCTGACTCCATATGACCTAGATCTGGTATACAAGCCCGGACGTGATGACAACAATCCATCCGACTTGCTCAGTCGACACCCGTCCACGACTTCAACACCAGATAGAAGCATTGCTGAAGAATATGTGCACTATGTCTGCGTGAATGCAATACTAAAAACTATGTAACTGAATGAACTGCGTGACGCAGCCGCACAGGACAGCACTATGAACAAACTACGACAGGCAATCAGGACACAAATGTGAACTCGTTAGGCCGTACAAACAAATCCGGTGAGAATTTGCATTATACGACGGGCTAATCCTAAGAGGAACAAACATACTCATCCCTGAAGCATTGCAACAACAAGCTGTCGATATAGCTCACATAGGACACCAGGGAATCGTGAAGACCAAGACTGTGCTTAGGGAAAAGGTTTGGCTTCCCGGCATTGATAGACTGGTAAAAATAAGAATTCTTTAGTGCATACCATGCTAGGGTACTACCAGAAAGTCAACAAACCCTGAAACGCTCAAGATGTCCAGTCTACCGCCAGCTCCAAGGTGCGACGTGTCTGTTGACTTTGCTTGCCCACTGCCGTCGGGTAACATGTTACTAGTGGTAACTGACAACTACAGTCGTTTCCCCGAGGTGGAGTTCATTAAATATACTTCCGCTAAGACCGTAATACCGAAGCTTGACAACATATTCTCAAGACAAGGCATCCCGCAGACTATGCGTACTGACAACGGTCCACCATGTCTAGGTGAAGACTTCAGAAACTTCAGCAAGGACATCAAGTTCACACATCGACGCGTAACAGGAGGAGTGAGGAGAAACGTTTCACGGTCACTCTACTAAAGGCAATCCGAACTGCACACATAGAGCAGAAAAAACTACCACAGCTACCTGCTGACAGTGTTCCTCCGCTCCTGAACACACGGTTCAAAATGCAACAGAATGATGAACACAGAAAACAACAAATGAAACAATATGCCGACAAACGACGAAATGCAAGCATCGAGAAAGGAGACACAGTATTGGTACGCCAGCGTCGTGCGACCAAGCTCACCCAACACTTCGACCCTGAACCATTTAAGTTGGAATGTAGAAAAGGGAATATAATAACAGCAAGCCGACACTTGTGTACAATCACACGAAACACTTCACTCTTCAAACGAATCGATCCCGTTGCCACATTCACTAACGAAGACACATCTAATGATATGGACAATACGGAATTGTGTGTAGATCATAACACGCCCACATTTGATAACGATGATGAGCTACCCAGAGAAACGACAACTGGTGGGGAACCTTCGAAGGCAACATTTAAACCATGTTTACGCCATCCAGATGCTCGCCCATAACGCTTTCACAAGATGCCAGTCCGATTCAAGGACTATCTTGGACTTCCTAAAGAAAAATAATCTGAACGTAGAGTAAGAAAATCCAAACAACCTCGCTACGGGCCTGCTGCTGCTGGTACTAATGTGGTTTTAGAATCAAAGATGAAACCACCAGGTCCACCGACCTAGTACTTACTTCATTGCAGCTAGAAAACCTAACCTCTGCATTATGAAACCGTACATGAGCATGTGGCGCCATCTGCATTACAAAAAAATACCCCCCCCCAAAAAAAAACTTGCGGCATCCCCTGCAGTATGTATTGGTAAAATGTGAACCCCCGGTTGTGAAAAGCTGGCTACGAACCTGGATAATGTGTCCCTTCAACGTATAGTTAGTTCTCTGTGGAACTGAATATAATTTCATGACAGTTTTATGTTGACATTGGCCAAATAATTGGTAAAATTCTCATTTACACGCAGTCTCACCATGCGTCGTATAAATAATTCAAGTGGCCTTTTAGTTTGAGGGTCACGGCGAATACCGATCATTTTCTGATATGTTTTTTTTATATCACTAAATACATCCTTAAGTGATATCTTTTTTATAACGTTTTAGGAATACGTACAGTTCGACTAAAACATAAAGAACATTTAATTGTGCTAATATTTGAATACTAAAACAAAACTGTTTTGTTTTTATGTATTAAATTTTAAAAGGTGCGCTTATAAATACTTACAAAAATGTTACGTAAACACTGAGTACATTAAATAGATAAGTGCAGGTGTGTTGTTGCCCTCGTGCTCCTTAGACAAACAGAAACACGACACAGCATCGTTCACCAAATAACCTCATGCCTTAACTCTACGCATGGTGCACACAGGGAAGATTATCAAATATCCAAACTCGTGTACAACATATTTTGACCCGTCATTTCAACAGCATTGTTATACCTATTTAGACACCGCTTAAGAACTTGAACATAGTCTGAATCGGTATTTATCTGTTTACACCGCATGGCTACCAAAGGCCAGCTCAGATTCGACGTGAGTGAATATCGATGTTCTTATCAACCAATGCGTATTCATATCCTCACGATTATCTACACGGTACATCGTGGTCACACTTTTCTAGTAAACCTACGTACATCATGAGCTTCTACACACATTATTTTCTTCCTAGTCACTCACTCACTCATTCACTCGCTCGCTCGCTCGCTCGCTCACTCACTCACTCACTCACTCACTCACCGTGATGTCAAGCACACACCGCAGAGAGCCCTCGACGCTGTCCTGTCTCGTGTGCAGCCATTCTGTCTACGCTAGATGTCTTAATGTCTTGCTTAATGCTTCTTCGGCGATTGTTCGTCGGTATGTTACTCTGCTCTATTAACACATTATTTCACGTCGTGAAAACAGAGATACATAAAACAGTAGAAAACCTGCCTTGCCGTACAGACTACAGAGAAAGGCCACACACAAGACTGGCAAACGTTTAATCGCGGATGTGGCGATGAAGTGGATTCTGGCGTGTCCTTGGTTGAAAGACGACGTAAGGAAAATATAACGTAGAAGATGCATAAAGAAAGACCAGAGAGTGGTGTTTCAGGCACGCGTTACGTGCAGAGGACGGTGAGGTAATCAACAAGGTGTGTGGGATCCCGGTGACGTGTCAGTGTCACAGTGACCAACGTCGTACTTGTAAAGTTGTGGTTGTACTGTCAAACTTATTGGCTGATTTTCGATGAATTAATACACCGCTCCGCGCGTACTGGTTGCCAACTGCGATAGAGTAATATGTACCTTTACTCAATACTGGTTGCCAACTGCGACAGAGTACTGTGTACCTTTACTCATTACTGGTTGCCAACTGCTATAGAGTACTATGTACCTTTACTCAATACTGTTTGCCAACTGCGACAGAGTACTGTGTACCTTTACTCAATACTGGTTGCCAACTGCGACAGAGTACTATGTACCTTTACTCAATACTGTTTGCCAACTGCGACAGAGTACTATGTACCTTTACTCAATACTGTTTGCCAACTGCGATAGAGTACCATGTACCTTTACTCAATACTGTTTGCCAACTGCGATAGAGTACTATGTACCTTTACTCAATACTGGTTGCCAACTGCGATAGAGTACCATGTACCTTTACTCAATACAGGTCGACAGAGCTTTCGCCAACTACCAGATGTAACGACTAATATTTTTTATTTGACGATTAAAAAAGTACGCATTTTTTAACAAACTGCTCACACAAGTTAAAATATTCACACGTTACACATCTGGACGTACAAGAACTGGATTGGCGATGAGCAAACCAACTGATTAAAGATCTTAAATTCGCTACGTTGTATTGGACAGTAAACCGCTTTATCCGTCCTAGCATCACAATAATAAGTCACTGTTTAATAATAATATTAACACACTCATTTATTAATCATTAACCTGTTTACGTTTCGGTAGATGTCGATATCTGCTGAAAACCGGAGGTAACGAATGCTGCGGTCTTAGCGTCGTAACGCCACCTGTCAGCCAGCGTATGTGTCCGACAGTGGCGATATGCCTGACGTCGGACAGCAAGTCTAGTTCACTGTCCACTAGCATGTCTGTGACGTCAACCTCAGACAGCCTGCACTTCAAGAGGTCGCAGCCGGCGCACAGTTTCCGGTTGTTGTACTTGTCTCGGGAGGCGTCGACGACGTATCGCTGACCGGTGTCGTGCTGGGTACACGGCATCGACACGGCCCGGCCACTCTGGGCGGTCGGTCACTGCCGGGACACGACGGCGGACTGGCAACCCACTCTTGCTCCGCCGTCGTGTCTCGGCGTCGTCACAGCCACTGACGGCAAACAAAAAAAAGTGGTATTACTTGTA
The DNA here is from genome assembly GCA_020002185.1 of Paraescarpia echinospica. Classification (NCBI taxonomy): domain Eukaryota; kingdom Metazoa; phylum Annelida; class Polychaeta; order Sabellida; family Siboglinidae; genus Paraescarpia; species Paraescarpia echinospica. Next base: position 77,204,542 of record CM034531.1, read on the forward strand.
GTAGCAGTAGCAGAATAGTATCAGTAACAACGTTTGCAGCAATAAGGTGCACACGCACGCGCTCAAGCGCACGTGCGCGCGCACGCATGCAATTGCACGCACATGCACACACACGCGCACACGCACACATTTATTTTAATAGTACCCGAACTATTACATATTTGCATACTTCAGTTCCTATACGTAAACAACTACGTGTGCGTCTGCGTGCAATAGGGGTGAGACCACATTAGATTTCCCCATAGGCGGCCATTATAACGTTTCCTTCATTTTATTGTAAATTTTAACCACCAGTTTTCTTTAAATTTCTACACCATATTTACTCTCTATTCATACACATGCTGTGCAAAATTCGTAAAATTCTCATACCTCAATTTTCCATAAACCACTTTCAAACCTGACACCCCTTCATTTCTGCTAGAACCAGACAGTGATTTGCCTTAATGACATCATACAGCCAAATGACACCTGTATCTATACGCAGAAAAGCACAATTTGACAACTGTCATAATTTGACAGCTCTGGTACCACGCTGCAGAAAAACATAATTTCTACTCAATCAACACTATACAAGTACTCTCAGAAATTCACACAACCTGCATAATGCCATTTCTATTGGGAACTCTCTCGGAGGGTAATGGCGGACGAATCCTTAATGTGGTCTTACCCCAATAGGGCCTACGTACGTGGTTGCGTGGTTGCGTGCACGCGTGCCTGCATGAGTGCATGAAGAGTAAACGATGGACACGATGTATTCCACAAATGGATGACAAATGTCATGGTGGTTTCGATTACAAAACAGTATAGTTCTACCGGATGTGATTGCGCCTAACCGCCTAACCGGCTGCGTGCTGACGTCGCTCTCGACATTTCTGCCACTCTTTAGTGCGTTTTAATTATGCATCAACGCTGACTTTCACTGTTAACGCGCGAAAACCTGCGGGGATCAAACGAAGCCGTTGCGTCATCGACAAGATCGCCGTACGTGTGTGTTTTACTTATTTTAAAAACTGTGTTTATCTTACACTGTTCGTGGGAACTTTCGGTTGTTCACTCGACCATAACCCAGTTGCGCAACCACGTCGACCAACACGTATATAGCCTGCCAATTGCTTCTTCATTCTTGTGCGCCACGCATGAACGCCAACACATGGCGAACCTTAGTTGATCTCGGTATAGCTGCCTGGTTACCAACGAGACGCGGCTGCCGGGGCGGGGCTCGGAAACAAACAGAAAGTATACCAGTGGTCGGACATCGACCACCCATCGACCGACCATACACATGCCATTATAACAACAACAAACTAGTGCAAGTATCTATGGTTAGCAATGCTGCATGGAGAGCAGCTTGCGCGCAGGGGTGTCATTCCACCCGCCAACCAAGCGGGGTTGTCGTGGGGGTCACCGCAAACAACAACAGTCAACTCGATCATCGCAAACAGACCTGCAACGCATTTTCTGGGGCGACAGACTGGACAAAATCTCTCGAACCTCCAAGTATGTGCCACCAAACGGAGCAAGCTGTGCACCATGACCATCTGCTTAATAAACGCACAGTCGGTGAGGAATAAGGTGACACCCCTTTCTGACTACGTTATAGAGCATGGCTTTGACATCGTGGCCTTCACTGAAACTTGGTTACGAAATTCTCCTGATGATGACCAGACTGTCAGAGCCCTGACAATTCCTGGCTAAAGATTTACCCATCTTCCGAGGGGACAACACAGGAACGCCACAACCAGAGGAGGTGGGGTTGCCATCCTCCACAAATCTAACATCCAAATGGCATCAAAGTCTTCATGGAAAGCCAAATCGTTCGAGAACATTGAAGTCACACTTAGTGCTTCGTCAACGGTGAAACTGGCTGTGATCTATCGTCCTCCGCCATCAAAAAGAAACAACTCCACAGTTGGCCTCTTTCTGAGTGAATTTCAAGACTTCCCCCAGCACCACTTGGTAAAATCTCGGAACATTCTGATTTTGGGTGATTTCAACTTCCATTATGAGGACCCACTGAACGCTGATGCTTCCCGCTTCCGTGACAACCTTTCGAACCACGCTCTCTGCCAGCATGTGTCGGCTCCCACTCACATGGATGGGCATACGTTAGACTTGGTTATTACCAAATCAACAGAGAATCTGGTGTCAAAGACTACTGTATCTGACTTCTTGACAGATCATGGCGCTGTCCACTGTGATCTACATCTGCCAAAACCTCAGCCGCTTCGACGCTCAGTGTAATACAGGAATTATGCTGACATAGACAAACAAATGCTCCGAGTTGACATTGAGGCATCAAACTCTGTGCCTCGACCCTGCCACCTCAGCAGCCAGTCTCCTCGAGCAGTACGACACTACCATGGCAACTCTATTAGACAAACACGCACCAGTTCGGACACGAACAATCACGGTTCGACCCAAATTTCCTTGGTGCAGTGGTGACATCAGGTTGGCTAAGCAGAAGAGACGGAAATTGGAAAGGAGATGGAGACAGTCACGGCTCACAATTTACTGCGATCTCTTCAAAGAGCAGGGACACCACGTCAATCAGCTCATCTCCTTCGCTAAATCTACTTATTACACTGCAAAAATCACCGAAGCTGCATCTGATCACAGACAGTTGTACAATGTTGTCAACGCCCTGTTGATTAAGCCTAAAGCTAGCCTGCCTGGTGGTGATTCACTGGAACAACTGGCCAGCAGATTCAGTGCATTCTTCCAGGACAAAGTCAGACTGATTCAGAATAACTTGACGCTCAAGACAGACCCCAAATATGTGCATTCACATGAGTGTCCAGGCACTGTGGACGATGAACTCAGCTTTTTGTTGCAACGGAAGACGAGATGAGACGACTGGTCAACCAGAGTCCCTCAAAGTCGTGTTCACTCGACCCAATGTCGACATGGCTTCTGAAAGAACAGTTAGGCAGTCTTCTACCAAGCATTATAAACATTGTCAAGAGGAATTGTTCTAACAAAAATGAAATCTGCGCTCGTGACGCCCTTGCTCAAGAAGCCTTCCTTGGACAAGGATGTCATGAACAACTTCCGCCCAATCTCTAATATGTCCTTTATCTCAAAGTTGACAGAGAGAGTTGTGCTGAACAGGCTAATTGACCACGTCTCGTGCAACAATCTGCAGGAAAAATTCCAATCCGCCTACAAGCCGAATCACAGTATTGAAACTGCACTGATGCGAATCAAGAATGATATCTTGATGACCCTGGACAACAAGAGGGGTGTCGTGTTGATCCTACTTGATCTATCACCGGCCTTTGACACTGTAGACCATCCGCTGCTTGTTGGCTTGCATGAAGAGCGCGAGTGTCACCGGCGTCGCGCATCAGTGTTTTGAGTCATACTTGACTTCGATGACTCAGACTGTCTGTCTAGGCCAGACCCAGTCAGACCCGGCAGAGTTGCTCCAGGGAGTGCCACAGGGGTCTCTTCTTGGCCCAGCTCGGCCAGGAAGCACAGCCTGACTGATGTCGTCATCGTTGACAGCATCCCTTAGCCTACTGCCGTCGCTCGCAACCTTGGAGCGATTTTTGACAGTGAGCTCAGCACGAAATCGCAAGTGTCAAAATTGTGCCAGGCAGCAAACTTTCATCTACATCGAATTCGTTCCATCAGATACTGCTTGTCACAACATGCCACTGAACTCCTGGTTTATTCCCTCATCACATCGCGACTGGATTATGGAAATGGCGTCCTTTACGGTGTACCTGATCAGCTAGTGGACAAGCTGCAGAGAGTCCCGAATGTGGCAGTTCGCGTTGTGGTCAAAGCCAGTCGCTATGACCACATAACACCCATCCTAGAGACTCTTTTTTGGCTTCCCGTCCGGTACCATATCGAATACAAGGTCGTAATGATGACGTTCAAAGCCCTTCATCTTCTTGCGCCGAGCTACATCACAGACGTGCTCCAATTCTACCAGCCCAGCAGAACCTTGCGATCGTCATCACATTCTCTACTGAGTGTGCGCAGTGCACACCTCCGCCAGTACGGTGATCGTGCCTTCTCCATCGCTGCTCCTCACCTGTGGAACAACCTTCCCCACGATATGCGCAAATATGACTCCTTACACCACTTCAAAAGATTCCTAAAGACTCGCCTGTTCAAACGAGCCTTCTACTCCTGAACTTTCACTGTCGTTTGGTGTTGTCGTTCGATTGGACTTTTTAATGATTATTTATTTATTTATTTATGCTATGTTTTTATTATCTTAAATTTATAGTGCTTTTATGTTTTTTATTTTCTTAATGATAATTTGATTGCACACTTGGTGCCACGTCGATTTTTTTGGTGCTGTTTTGTTATGTTTATAAAATCTCGACGTTTTTACTCTTTTTGTCTCAGCGCCTTCGAACAGTTTAACCTGGAGTCACGGCGCTTTTAAATGCTCTAATTATTATTATAATTATAGTAATAACTACAACGCAATTCGGCGATCTTTTACTTTCTGACCTAACCATGAAAACGACCACATACAGCCGCCAAACTTCTCCTCACCTCACATATCTTACATACACTACAAAAACAATGCTCTTTCGTTCCCATAACGATCAAAATTCACAAAATAAACTCACGTAAAACTCGACATCACCGGCAGCGACCCGTACATCCGTGGTTAACGTGAAATCGATATTGTGTCGAGTCGTCATGAACACGCGCACACGAACTCCCTGTGTAAAGCTTTATCATCATACAGGGACGCTACGCACACAGTAACGATAGCGCCACAGTTCGGAATTTCTGTGAAGCTCATTTATGTAGCGAAACCTCAACACAATATAAATTTTCGTGGTAACCGCGGAGCTACGGGTAGTCGCCGCCGGCGACGTAGAGTTTTATTTGAGTTTATTTTGTGAATTTTGATCGTTATGGTAATGTATGATAATAGTTTTTGTAACGTAGCGTGTGTGTATATATGTAAGATATGTGAGGATAAGTTTGGAGGCTGTAGGTGGTCGTTTTCATGGTTAGGTCAGAAAACACGGCCTGAAATGGGTGACTGATCATAATACTAACAACCTAAAAAGCTACGGCTAGATATCTTTTATGACAGCTCCACTTAAATTCCGTTTGTCAAGTTATTTGTGCGCCTGTGCGCGTAAGGACGTTTGGTAATTCCTCTACACTACTTGACTATCTAGATTGTCACCAACCTGACAAATTAGAAACTCTATATCCTACCTGCTGTGACACTCTGTTGTAGCAACGACGGACCGTGCGCTGGCGACGTCTAGCGGGTTTGAGGAATTACGCAGTACATTATCTATTCCGCGCGGAAGATCTCCAAAGCCGCCGAAACTCGGCGACAGCCGTTGCCTCACACGTGAACCGTCTGCTGAAGGAGGCGACGTTCGGCAGCACACGGCCGGTTCACGAGCTGAAGGGACGCTCGATGTTCTCCGCGTTGGGATCAGGCTCTTGCCACGTGATCCGCTACGCGCCGAAGCTGATCGAGTGTATTCGGACCGATAACGGACTGGCAGCGCGTACGAACCGCCGCAGGGAGAAGTAGATCGTGTCCGGTTTGACTTTTGTCGAATTTGATTCTCGCTTGCCAAGCAGCGATTAGAGCTTCGACATCCAATAAGCTGCCTAAACTCGGCGAAGGAGCAAGTTTCGCTTGTCGCGTCGGTAGATGAATTGCAAATCTCGTTTCGGTTGTTGCTGTTTCTTGACATTGTATTGTCGCATTTCCTGTATGTGCTCGACCCGGAGACGTCCGCGTTGTCCGACTGCCATCCGTCGGGAGAAGGCACAGACGGTGCACGCGTCGGACTATCAGTTCGTGTGACGCTATTGGAAATAAAAACCGGCCTGTGCTGTTCTGACGGTCGAACCGATGGTGTCGCTGCTGTTAGCCGTGTGAACAGCGTATCTTTCTGTTGATTCTTCGTGTCCGTCTGATATACTTGATGTGACCGTGGCCGTGCCGTGGTCTCGAAACTCGAAGATCGGCACTGGCGATTGCGGGACGAACCAGCGATGTCTGCCGATAAGTGGATGCGCCTGTAGTCCGATGTGATTCGCTCTGACGAATGTGACGCTGCAACCGAAGAGGGAGGGCGGCCCTTTCCCGCATCGCTTGTTCTTTTTTCTCCCCGTCTGCTATCCCGTATTTCCGAATCAGTCATCGGCCAGACATCGGACTGCTGTTTCAGGTCATTATGTGCTGACTTTCGGTCATTATGTGCTGACTTCCGGTCGCCGGTGCTTCGTGTATGTTTGTGTTCACGCGAATGACTCATTGGCCCAACTCGCGATTGCCTGCCATCAGTAATGTCTCGCACACTCTTGCCTACTGACGAACCATTAGAATGACGCGACTTGTCATTGTTTCCGGGCCGCAATATTTCAACACCATGCACATGCCTTGTTTTATCAGCAACACCGTTCATCCTTTGCCTGCTACAATCGACGTTTTGCCGTTGTGCGTCAGCACTGGTGTTGTTACTTCGAGTGTTAGCATCGGCACCGTGGCTTTGCCTAACAGTACAATTAATAGTTTGTATAGAGGAATTACTAATGAACCTTGGTATACAAGAACGCATTTCCCGTTGTCTATAGAAATGCCCTTTTTGCATGTCTGTCTTAGAAGTGGTATTCGGTGCTTGTGTCCTTTTTCCGTGCTGTTGTCTGTCTGTAGACATATATGGCTTTGTTCTGACAAAACCAGCATCGTTTTTTCGTTTGTCAACCGTCATATTATGCTTTTGTCTAGCACGGTCAGCTATGTCAGTGCAAGCAACAGTAGGATGCAGCTGTATGTCAGGGATTGCGTTTTGTGGTTTTCGTTCAACTGCGGAATCGCGGAGTCGGCGCGCTTCACTGACGTCATGTTTAGGTCGGTTAGCCTGCTTCGTACTTGTTTCTTTACAAGTCGTAGCATTAGTTTTTCCAGTCAGCGGTACATCTGAGCCAGCGTCAGCAATCCGAGAATGTCTATCTCGTTCAACGTCATAATGGCGCTTTGATCTATGGGTGCAAATGGCACGCCTAACTCTGCCAGAGAAGCCGAGAGGAACTCGACGGAGCTCTACCTGGCCATGTTTCGCGTCGATTTCACACTGCCATTTTGCGTCCTGTAGCTGTCCCGCCTCGTGCGTTCCCAAACTGGGTTCGCATCCGTCTCGGGAAGTTCCGCTATACGATATCGATCGGCTTCTCGGTGGCTCCATGACCGAACTCTGTCCTTGTTGACAGCTTCTGCGTTCATTCGTTGTTGCTTCCGTCTCCCGCACCGTCGGTCGATCGCGGATGCCGTCGAACGTAGTGCGCCGTGTGACGTCGCTAAAATGGACTCGCCGCCCATCATCTGCGCCGCAATCTCGCAGTTGTTTTGTTGTGTCGCGATGCTTGGAATCCATATTCGCCCGGAGCAATCGCGTGTCGACACCTCTCTCTGTATCTTCGGCGTACGTCCACGGTCGCTGGTAGTCCGGACCCGAAAAATACATTTGCCTGTCTGAATCTGCGTCATTGCCTGACTTTTTCATTTGTGAACCATGGTGATCATGTCGCGTTTCTGTGCGCAATCTCGGTACACACCGCTGTGTCTCAGTAGGATGATGACTTGGTGGTACAGACCGTTGCGTTTCCGTGTGACGGAGATCTTCTGCTAGAAACAGCTGTGTCTCCAAATAATGTGGTAGATTCAGTTGTGCCTCCGCACGAGGTAGCTTTGTTGACGCTGCTCTGTTTGTATCAGTACGACGGACCTTGTTTCCTGCAGGCGAAGGAAGGCGCCGACGTTCGCCATTTTTCTTAAGTGGTTTACGATCCATGTCACTTATCTTTCGCCCCGTACCTAAATAATAGTCCCCCACTCCGGAACGTTGCCGTGTGCGTTCATCATCACTGGAGTTAGGTATTGTGTCATTTGTGTTCGTTCTGTGGTGACATGTATCCTCCGTTGACATACCACGATGTGCGTTGTTCCTACTGGATTCTGTGCAGCGTGCATTCCCATCTACTTTGTCCAAATCTATCGATATCATTCTACTTTCTGGCTCAACGTATGAGAAAGTCGTATTTACTGGCGACATACCACGTCTGTTGTTGCTGTCATCTTTCACCTGTCCCGCCTCTTTCAGCGGCACCCAGTCGGATTCAGGCAGATCCATGTCCATGCGAACTTCTTGAGTTTCTCTGGGCGACTCCCACTGGTCACGTGTGCGTCGTGACTCGACTACGTACGTGTGAGTCGACTCCGTGATGAGTTCGTCACGTGTCTGTTGTGGGTGTGCATCTCTTAAAGACACGTATGCTACAGGGGAAGCGGCGCTTACGAGATTGGGTGAGTGGCGTATCTTCTTAAAGCATTGTCTGTCGTGTCGAGCGTTGCGGTGGTGCTCGCGTCTGCTGCAAGTCGTGTTCTCACGAGAGCGCGTCGACACCTGTCTAGCGTGGACGCTCTCGAATCCTACGCTACGAGGTAAATCGACGAGATGTTGTTTCGACGACGGTAATGCCGACACGGAACACGGAAAGCACATATCCGAGTCCGTGTGACGCTCATTTTCTGTCCGAGTCGCCACAGCGACAGGTTCGCAATCACCCTGAAACCCGTAGTGTTGATTGTCTTGATGATTTACCTGGTTGTCAGTGGTAGTGTCCTCTGGCGTAGTGTCAGTGGGCGCTGCGGGTTGATGATAGCCATAACAAATGTGACCGTCCGCTAACGGAATGGGCGATGCCCCATCTTCTTGCGTGAGACTGATGCTTCTATAGTTAAGTCTTGCGAGATGATCGGCAGTGGTGTTTTCCTCTAGTGCGTTGTCGGAACTCATTGCTGGTGTGTCATAATCGTTGTTGGTTCGGCTGTCCTCTAATGCCGGGAGAGTTCCCACTTCGTCTTTGGCGAGACTTGTGTGATTCACAAACGTAACGGTCGAACATGTCACTTCGTACGATCCCTCAGATATGTGCGAGTCGTCGGTGGTTTGATATTTGTCTGACGAACTGTCAGGCCTCCTTTGTGACGATGCGGGCGTCGTGAACGAAGCGCCGCCGAACGCTGCTGTCGACTCCCCCGACCAATTGTTTTTGCCAGCTGTTTTCGCCGACTTGCTATACGAGATGTCATAGTCGTCACCAGTGCTTGACGATACATGATCGCGATCCACTGACACCGTCCCTACCCTCCCCAGACTTGAAACCTCGTCGTTAGGGTGTGCTCTCTCTGACTGTAGTGACGCGGCGCCTGCCTCTATCATGTCGAGTTCCGTGTGGTGTTTCTCCATTGCCGTAACATTCTCGGACGAAACGCTGTCGTGATGCGACTTGTGCACGGCTGGCTCGTTTGGCCTCTTGATGGACTGTATCCTCGCTCGAGGGGCCACCAGACACTTCATGTCTAAGTCGTCCTTCGTCGACAACCGCTTACACGGCGTGCTTCTCGCCTCCTTCAGCATGTCGGCCGTGTATTTGTGTTGTTCTCGCAAGACCATCTCAACAGAACGGTCTCGCAAGGGACAGCATGGGTCAAACGTACCGTGAATAGGAAACTGCTGCAAAAAATAGCCAGAATCCTGCGTGCCTGTCTCAGTGGCGTTATCTACCAGCGACGTCGACCCAGTGTTTACCGTCGAAGACCGCATCGTGACGGCTATCGCTGACCGCGCCTCGGAGGCAGACGGAAAAAGCGTCTTCACGTCACTTAGTGACTGCGCTTTGACGTTAATCAGAGACGGAGCCTGGACGACTATCAGAGACTGCGCTTTGCCGGTACTAGGCTCGCGGTGTTGACGTTCTTCCTGGATGTGCCCTGACATTTCCTTCTGCGGTGTTGACTGGCGCAGCATGTCCATGGGAGACTTCGACTGATGCACCACGTTTGCCAGACTATGCTGTTTCTCCGTCGCGGCAGTGCACGTCGCCCAGTCGATCAGAATATTTCGTTCCCCTGGTTCGCCGCTACCGTCCGGTACAATCGGCGTACGGCACGGTTCGTTTGACTTCGGATCTACCCACGGTGACATTGGGGTGCTTTTTGGCGATTCGCAGCCGCGCACGTATCCGTAGTGCAACAGGTCTGCCTCCGCTTGTTGAGCCCTGTCATCAACAAAGTCCTGGTTATGTTGTGTAGGCATGCTTGTTTGAACTGTCTATGGAAAACTGTCTATCTACACTGTCGTTTATTGGCATTAGCAGTTATAGTGTGAAGTTGTGCATGCGGGGAAACAAAATGGAGGAAACACAATGGCAGGTCATGGGTACTCCGGAGGAAAACCAACTGCATACTATCACTACTGGCATTGACACCAATCGTTCTAGTACGCTAATGGGTGAGTATGATTGCACGTTTGGTTAATAGGGCTATTTATTCGTTTATTTGTTTGTTTGTTTGTTTGTTTGTTTGTTTGTTTGTTTGTATGTTTGTATGTTTTTTGACTGGCTGGCTGGCTGGCTGGCTGGCTGGCTGGCTGGCTGGCTGGCTGGCTGGCTGG
>CM034531.1:77216004-77586127 GCA_020002185.1 Paraescarpia echinospica
GGAAGGGGGCCGACATATAGAAACTGCAAGAGGATGGCGATCAACGCACTGGTTGAGCAGATGTGTAAAGAAGAGGGGGTGGGATTCGTAGATTTATGGGGATACTTTGTTGGGAGGGAAGATGTGTACATGAGAGATGGCCTACATCTAAGTGGAAAGGGGGCAGCAGTTTTCTCAGAGAACTTGCTGCAATCTGTTGACAGTGGGACAGGCTGCATCTATTTAAACTAGATTCGCAGGGGGGATTCACAGAGAAGCCTGAAACTGGAGGCATAGATAAAGACAGCAGAAATAAATCAGCAAAGAACAGCCTGGAAAACTGTTCTGAATCAGGATATAAATGCATTTGTTTAAATGCAAGGAGCATAGTAAACAAAAGAAGTGAACTAAACATTATGGTAGAAGATATTGACCCTCACATAATAGGTATACCCGAATCGTGGGCCACCACTGATATATCAGATGCCGAATTGGGACTAACAGGATATGTAATATTTAGGAAAGATAGAATAGGAAGAAAGGGAGGTGGAGTTATTTTATATATTAAAGAATCTATCCAGGCTTATGAAATAAAATTAGAAAGAGAAGCAGATTGCAAAGAAGCTGTTTGGTGTAACATAGTTACAGGAAACTCAACGTTAACAGTTGGGTTAGTTTATCGAAGTCCAAACATAAGCATAGAAGAGAATGAAAAAATACAAAACGCTATAAGGAAAGTAAGCAAACGGAACTGTATTATTATAGGGGACTTTAACCATGGGCATATACAATGGAAATCTCTACAGAGTATGGGGAGTGAGGACCACAAGTTTTTAGTTTTAGTACAAGATAATTTCCTTTCTCAACATGTGCTAGAACCAACCAGGGGAGAGAATGTGTTAGACTTAGTTTTGTCCTCACAGAAAGAATTAGTTGACAATGTCAAGATATGTGAGCCACTGGGGAGAAGTGATCACAACCAGATACATTTTACCATCAAAGTAAAATCAGAAAGGAATAGTAAAAAGCAGTATAGGAGAAATTTCCACAAAGGAAGGTATAAGGACATGAGAAAATATTTAGCAAAGATAGACTGGAATAACACACTGAAGAATAAGACAGCAACCGAATGCTGGAATATCTTAAATAGTGAAATTAAGTGCATAGTCGATAAATTTGTACCTTTCAAAAAACAAGGGAAACGGTCTAAAAAGAAACACTTATCGAAAGAAGCCATTAGAAAAATTAAGTATAAACAAATGATGTGTCATATAGATGTACTGGAAATGATGAAGACTACAACAGTTATAAAGAAGCACTTAACCAAGCTACAGCTGAAATTAGAAATTCAAAGAGAAGCTATGAACAACAATTAGCTAGTAATATAAAACATGACAGCAAGAGTTTTTATGCGTATGTTCGAAGCAAACAGAAAGTTCAAGATAAGGTCGGTCCTCTAGAAGATAGTGCTGGAAATATAATATCAGAGGGATTCTTAATGGCAGAAGACCTGAATGAGTACTTTAGTTCAGTGTTTACCAGAGAAGATATTAGTTCACTGCCAGTACCAGAGGCTAAGTTCAAGGGGCAGATTCAGACTATTTAGGACAATTAATTGTAACCCCGGAAATGGTAGCTAAGAAAATAAGGGCTATGAAGGTTAATAAATCACCTGGAGTGGATGGGATTCCGCCCAAACTACTATTGGAAATTGTAGAACAAATTAGCGTACCACTTGCAACAGTTTTCAATTTGTCATTAGAAGAGAGAGTGGTTCCTTTAGAATGGAAAGAGGCAAACATTATACCGTTATTTAAAAAAGGTTCGAGAAACAAGTCAGAGAACTATAGACCAGTGAGTTTAACATCAGTGATTTTGCAAATTATTAGAAAGACTAATTAAAGATCACATGGTGGATTTTCTTGTTAAACATAACTTGATAAACCCATCTCAACATGGGTTTTTAAAAGCGAGGTCATGCTTAACAAATATGTTATGTTTTTTGGAAGACATCACTAGGTGGGTAGATGAGGGATCACCAGTAGATTTCTATTTAGATTTTCAAAAAGCTTTCGACAAAGTACCACATCAAAGATTACTCCTTAAGCTAAAGGCCCATGGCATAGGAAATGGTATAATAAACTGGATAGAAAAATGGCTGAATGACAGAAGACAACGTGTAGTAGTTGATGGGGAGGCTTCAAACTGGAAATCGGTATTGAGTGGGGTACCACAGGGATCAGTACTAGGACCTATATTATTCTTAGTATATATCAACGATTTGGACGATGATATAACAAGCAAGGTGTTAAAATTTGCGGATGATACAAAAGTGTTTAGAAGGATTAAAAGTGATGGAGACAGACAGCATTTACAAGATGATCTTGATAGGTTGATCAAATGGTCTGAAAAGTGGCAAATGCTGTTCAATTTTGGGAAATGTAAATGCCTCCACAGGTCATGGGAATGAAGAGGTAAAATATAAAATGGGGGGTACTGTTCTAAGTACTACTGTAAAAGAAAAGGACTTGGGGTTAACCATTAGTGCTGATATGAAGGTTTCAGAGCAGTGCGGAATTGCAGCGTCAAAGGGAAATCAAATCCTTGGATTAATTAGGCGAAATATGGCGTATAAGAAAAAATAATTAATAGTACCGCTGTACAAAACAATAGTGAGGCCTCATTTAGAATATTGTATACAAGCATGGAGGCCATATCGCAAGAAGGACATAGATATGCTAGAAAGAGTACAGAGGAGAGCGACTAAAATGATACCAAATCTGAGGGATCTTAGTTACGAAATACGCCTAAAAGAATGTGGTTTAGCAACATTAGAGACCAGGAGATTGAGAGGAGATCACATAGAAGTGTTTAAAATATTGAATGGTTATGAAAATATTGATAGAAACATTTTTTTTTCAGTTAAGAAAAATAGAAGGACCAGAGGACATGAAGCTACATTAGTAAAGGAGCAGTGTAGATTATATATAAGAAAGTTCTCATTCTCACAAAGGACTGTAAATGAATGGAACAGATTATCTCCTGATTGTGTTGGTGCTAGTAGCGTGAATATGTTTAAAAATAAAATCGACACACACCTTAAAAAGGCGGGATACATGTAGATAAAAAGTATTGGACTCTCGATAAGCCAAAAGGCTTCCTTGTCCACCTGCCATCCAGAGTAATTTTCTGGATGGCAATCTTGTTAAATCTTGTTAAATCTTGTATGTATCGCCATCCTGGGAATGCGCATTCTTCCTATTGTTGACACAATGAAGTAGAACAGACAAGGTTACACTTCAGATGTCAACAATACGCCTAAACAATGTTGAAACAGCCACAGCAGCGTTTGATTATCGACAGAGTTAGAGTGTTGACGTAAACATTCTAGTTGACAAAATAAGACACTATACATACATATATAGTTTTTGCATCTGGCATATTTTTAGATTGACCGTCTATATTGTTCAACTGAAACAATAACGACAACATAAATCATAGATTTCCTAATTTAGACAGTGCCAAAGTATTAAAAAGGAAAATACAGTTGACAAGTTTAAATACGGTTGGTTTATTTTGTCAAGTACTGCAACTGGTACAATTTGAGTATTTGCCCATCTTAAACACGATGATTTAAGGTACTTCAATATCAGTGAATGCATAGCTACCTAAGCATGCTCACTTCTTCACATAGTCCATTTCTTTATTGCAATAACTAATGTGAATACTCAACTTTCATGCAAACAGTAATGTTATTATACCTACCAATACTATTTTATTAAACACTAAATATTAGAAGAACACAATTGTGTAATTGACTTGTTTATTGCCTCCTTGTTACATTATTCAGTCTATAATGTTACTGTATGTTGTGAACGAATTTCCAATTTTGTAGTCACGATTTTATATCCTCGTCAATACAATATATCATAGATGGTATACAAATAACAATAATACAATTTACTGCAATGATAGTTGTATTATAAAAACTGGTAACACTATATGTTACCTATTTGTTCCAAGATAAATGCAGTATGAACATGATAACAACAATCTTAATTACTAACCCAAGATCAATTGCCTATCTGCTATTATGTATGTGCTGTCAGCTTGGTAAGGTCAGTCGGACATAAAAAAATTATTTTTAATTATGTGAAAATAACTGGTATTGCGAATGTATTGAGTGTTTCGTTTCATCGCATCCAATGATTAGAATATTTCCAGTAAATAGTCGCATTCGTCCGTACAACCATCCAACTGCTGACGACACAGTTTACGACATTCAAAATTATCAGAATTAAGTTCTTGGTACAGGAGGTTGCATTTGGTGAGGCATGTGTACTCGTAGATCACGTTGCACTTTCGCAGGCAGCCCTCAACCTCTTCAGGACTAATACCGAGGCAATACGTTGTCATGACAACGAGCAGCAGCGCCCCAACACTCTGAAATAAATACTAGTGGTAATTAGTGTAACACAATATGGAAATGATTAAGAATGTGGTAATTAGCTGGAATGGAAGAAGGGAGGAAGAGAACAGAGAGAGATGGAAAGGGAATGGGAAAGATCAGGAGAGAGAGGGGGGAGAGGGCGAGACAGGGTTAGAGAGGAATGCCGGGGAGAGAAAAGAGGAGAGATGAAAGAGGAGAACAAACATACACACATTGATTCCGCGCATATACTTACAAAGTTGTACATTTCAACAGTCTGTTTGTTGGCGTTAAATCCTGTTGGGTCAGCGTCGTTCAAGTCGATTATTCTAAAAAATAAAAATCAACGTTTATTTAATTGTTAAATACACTTTACATGTGCTGTGATATTTAACAAGAACATATATACCAATACTTCAATATATCGACATTCTGGTGTCTAGGCGTAGTTCATTAGGCACGTCGATAGAGAAGCCAGTCCGCTTAATTGGACTTTGTTTTCTTCATTGTGCGGATGATCTGCAATTGTACTGCCATTTTGACCTCACTGCGACTGCGTTGGCTGCTACTCTGCGACGTATGGAGAAGTGTCTAGATATTGTAAATCAGTGGATGACATCAAATTACATGTGCATGAACAACAACAAAACGGAATATCTTCCCGTAGTTCCAAAGACTGCCGCTGCGCTTATTGACGGCAGTGTGATACGCATAGGAGATGTTACGATTACTGCCTCAAGATGTGTTCACAACCTTGGTGTCGTTATGGATCGCCACCTCGATTTTAAGAAGCAAGTTTCAAGCATCGTCAGTGTATGCTCATTTCACCTGCGCATATTTAACAAGATTTAACAAGATTGCCATCCAGAGAATTAACTCTAGATGGCAGGTGGACAAGGAAGCCCTTTGGCTTATCGAGAGTCCAACCCTTTTATTTACATATATCCAGCCCTTCTGAGGTATGTGTCGATTTTATTTTTAAACATATTCACACTACTAGCATCCACACAATCATCAGATAATCTGTTCCATTCATTCACAGTCCTTTGTGAAAATGAGAACTTTCTTACGTCTAATCTACATTGCTCCTTTACTAATGTAACTTCATGTCCTCTAGTCTTTCTATCTTTCTTAACTGAAAAAAACATTTCTATTAATATTTTCATAACCATTTAATATTATAAACACTTCTATATGATCTCCTCTCAATCTCCTGGTCTCTAGTGTTGTTAAACCACATTCTTTTAGGCGTTTTTCATAACTAACATCCCTCAGTTTTGGTATCATTTTAGTCGCTCTCCTCTGTACTCGTTCTAGCATGTCTATGTCCTTCTTGAGGTATGACCTCCACGCTTGTATACAATATTCTAAATGAGGCCTAACTATTGTTTTGTACAGCGGTATTATTAGTTCTTTTTCTTTATATGCTATATTTCGCCTAATCAATCCAAGAATTTGATTTCCTTTTGAAGCTGAAATTCCACACTGCTCTGAAACCTTCATGTCAGCACTAATTGTCAGCCCTAAGTCTTTTTCTTTTACAGTAGTACTTATTACAGTTCCCCCCATTGTATATTCTACATATTCGTTCCCATGTCCTGTGTGAAGGCATTTACATTTCCCAAAATTGAACAACATTTGCCACTTTTCAGACCATTTGATCAACCTGTCAAGATCATCTTGTAAATGCTGTCTATCTCCATCACTTTTAATCCTTCTAAACACTTTTGTATCATCTGCAAATTTCAACAACTTCCTAGCTATATCATCGTCCAAAGCGTTTATATATATATTAACAATAATATAGGTCCCAGCACTGATCCCTGTGGAACCCCACTCAAAACTGATTTCCAGTTTGAAGCCTCCCCATCAACAACTACCCGTTGTCTTCTGTCAATCACCCATTTTTCTATCCAGTTAATTATACCATTTCCTATGCCATGGGCCTTTAATTTAAGCAGTAATCTTTTATGTGGCACTTTGTCGAAAGCTTTTTGAAAATCTAAGTAGATGATATCTACTGGTGATCCATCATCTACCCACTTAGTGATATCTTCCAAAAAACATAACATATTTGTTAAGCATGACCTCGCTTTTAGAAACCCATGTTGAGATGGGTTTATCAAGTTATGTTTAAAAAGAAAATCCACCATGTGATCTTTAATTAGTCTTTCTAATAATTTACAAATCACAGATGTTAAACTAATTGGTCTATAATTATTTTACTTGTTTCTCGAACCTTTTTTAAATAACGTAACGGTATAATGTTTGCTTCTTTCCATTCTAAAGGAATCACTCCCTCTTGTAATGACAAGTTGAAAACAGTTGCAAGCGGTATGCTAATTTGTTCTACAATTTCCAATAGTAGTTTGGGTGGAATACCATCCACTCCAGGTGATTTAGTATCCTTCATAGCCCTAATTTTCTTAGCTACCATTTCTGGAGTTACAATTAACTGTCTTAAATAGTCTGATTCTGCCCCCTTGAACTTAGCCTGTACTGGCAGTGAACCAGTGTCTTCTCTGGTAAACACTGAACTAAAATACTCATTCAGGTCTTCTGTCATTAAGAATCCTTCTGATATTATATTTCCAGCACTATCTTCTAGAGGACCGACCTTATCCTGAACTTTCTGTTTGCTTCGAACTTCCGCATAAAAACTCTTGCTGTCATGTTTTATATTACAAGCTAATTTATGTTCATAGCCTCTCTTTGAATTTGTAATTTCAGCTGTAGCTTGGTTTCAACGCTGAACTCCCTCCTAAATTTGTAAAAATTAATATACAAAGTGTTGAAGCTATGCAGAAAGTTAATATTGAAATTGGTTCTCATAAATTATACAACAAATTACATAAAAAAACAAAATGAAGATCCCAACCTAAATTACAATATAATGCATGAAGAAATCATGCGCTCTAAAAGTAAGTACATGCCTATTAAAATAATGAAATTTAATAAATACAAACACAAAAAATCGACATGGATTACCCAAGGTTTACTCAAATGTATTAGATATCGGGACACACTTTATAAACAATTAAAAATGACTGACTCTAACTCACCAGACTATGATATTACTAATACTAATCTAAAAACTTACAATACTATATTAAAAAGAATTATCCGTGCAGCTAAGCAAATCTACTTTGAATCACGATTTAACCAATATAAAAAAGATATCAGAAATACATGGAAAACTATAAATGAAATTCTCTTAAAAAATAAAACAAAGAAGACATCTTCATCAACTTTTAAAGTGAATGGTACTACCATAACAAATAAATCAGAAATAGCAAACACATTCAATAACTATTTTACAAATATAGCTCAAACTATTGTAGAAGACATTAAATATACAGGAAGCAAAAAATATGACTATTACTTAAATGCAAACGTTAGATCTACTTTTAAATTGAAGAATGTGGATGAAGAAATAGTAAGGAAAACAATAAATGATCTCCCAACTAAAAACAGCAGTGGATTTGATGGAATTACATTAAAACTGCTAAAAATAATTGAACCAACAATAATTAAATCACTAACCCTAGTAATTAACCAAGTTATTAATACTGGCATATTTCCTGATAAACTAAAAATTGCAAAAGTAGTTCCAATTTTCAAAAAGGATGACCCAACTCTAATAAAAAATTACAGGTCAATTTCTCTCCTTCCAACTATTTCTAAAGTACTAGAGAAAATAATCCATAATCAGATATCTACTTATTTTATTGATTCCAAGCTATTTTTTGATAATCAGTACGGGTTTAGACCTAACTATTCAACAGATAATGCATCACTCGAACTAGTAGATAGAATAATTACTCAAATGGACAAAACACAAATTCCAATCAGTATTTTTCTTGACCTTTCCAAGGCTTTTGACACTATTGACCATTCGATATTATTAAACAAGTTAAGATATTATGGTATAGATGGCAAGACTCTTCTTTTATTCGAAAGCTATTTAAGCAACCGGAAACAGTATACCGAATTTGAAGATACCACATCTGATACTTTACCTATAAAAGTAGGTGTGCCGCAAGGGTCCATCATTTGACCACTGTTATTTACTATATATATAAATGATTTTTCACAAGCAAGCCAAATGTTTAAATTTATAATGTATGCTGATGATACCACTTTATTTATCACAATTGAAATTTTTAGTGATAAAGCACACAATAAAAATATATAATCTGTAATAAATGAAGAACTTCTCAAAATAATTGAGTGGCTTAATATTAATAAGTTGTCACTAAATAAAAGTAAAACTAAATATATGACCTTCCAAATGCCAAACAAATCTACGCAGAGTCTATTTCTCAAAATTGATAATATAAATATTGAGAGAGTGGAAGAATTTAACTTCTTAGGTTTAACTCTAGATCCTAACTTAAATTGGAAAAAACACACTGAAAAAATATCAAATAAATGTTCCAAAACTATAGGAATATTAAATAGATTAAAACATGTGTTACCTTTAGAAATAAAAATTATTTTATATAATGCACTGCTACTATCTCATATTAATTATTGTATTATGACCTGGGGTTACCAAGGAAACAGATTAACGAAAATTCAAAAGAAAGCGGTGCGAATTATAACATTAAGTAAATACAATTCACATACAGAACCACTTTTTAAACAACTCAACATACTAAAAGTAGAAGACTTGCTAAATTTACAAGAACTAAAATTTTATTTCAAATACAAACATCAAAATTTACCCGTTTACATATTCAATTGGCAGTTAACCCCAAATACCAGCACACACAAATATGACACTCGAAGAGCAACTGAACTACACACCTTCAGAACTAAACATGAATTTGCAAAAAAAGTGTCTTAAATATAACTTACCACATGTTATAAATAATATCCCTGATTTTGTGAAAGATAAGATAGTGACCCATAGTTTGAAAGGATTCTCAAATTATGCTAAAAACCAAATGCTACAAAAATACAACATCGCATGCAATATACTAAATTGCTATATATGCCAATTAAATTAATATATAATAAATGAGAAACATAGTTAATAAATAAAAAATGCATCTTTTAAATTTGTATAGTCGCATACAGGCGTACATTCGTACACGCGAACTCAACACATTACAAAGCACATTACATCAACTAAACAACCATCATACACATTATGTAAGAGAAGACAATTACATTTATTTTTTTAATGTTTGACATAATCATTATATTTTGTTATATAAATCCTAGGATTTGATACAATAGTAATATTTTTTGTGGGTGGCTCCTATGATAGCGATCAGTTTTGATCTTAATAGGAGTCTCCCATCCCTCAGCAACTGTTTTTGTTTCATTTTGTTGCAAAATGTATACTATATTCTGTTGATTGCATATTTTCAGTTGTATTGTATATTTCACATTTCAATATTACTGTATATGCCGGTATGTGTGTATATGTATGTAATACGAGTATGTGTGTATATAATTATACATAATTTGTATTTTTTTAATGCTGTTGGGAAAATAAAATCATCCTTATCCTTATCCTTAGTGCTTCTTTATAAATGTTGTAGTTTTCGTCATTTCCAGTATTACATTTGTTTATACTTAATTTTTCTATTTGGACCGTTTCCCGTTTTTTTAAGGGAACAAATTTGACGATGATGCATTCAATTTCACTCTTTAAGATATTCCAGCATTCTGTTGCTGTCTTATTCTTCAGTGTGTTATTCCAGTCTATCTTTGCTAAATATTTCCTTATATTTTCCTGTGTGGAAATTTCTCCTGTACTGCTTTTTACTATTCCTTTCTGATTTTACTTTGATGGCAAAATGTATCTGGTTGTGATCACTATTCCCCAGTGGCTCACATATCCTGACATTGTCAACTAATTCATTCTGTGAAGACAAAACTATGTCTAACACATTCTCTCCCCTGGTTGGTTCTAGCACAGGTTGAGAAAGGAAACTATCTTGTACTAAAACTAAAAACTTGTGGTCCACACTACCCATACTCTGTACAGATTTCCATTTGATATGCCCATGGTTAAAATCCCCCATAATAACACAGTCCCGTTTGCTCACTTCCCTTATAGCGTTTTGTATTTTTTAATAAACTAATCCAACCGTTAACGTTGAGTTTCCTGTAACTATGTTACACCAAACAGCTTCTTCGTAATATGCTTCTCTGTCTAATTTTATTTCATAAGCCTGGATAGATTCTTTAATATATAAAATAACTCCACCTCCCCTTCTTCCTATTCTATCTTTCCTAAACATTACATATCCTGTCAGTCCCAATTCGGCATCTGATAAATCGGTGGTTGCCCATGATTCGGTTATACCTATTATGTGAGGGTCAATATCTTCTACCATAATGTTTTGTTCATTTCTTTTGTTTACTATACTCCTTGCATTTAAACAAACACATTTATATCCAGCTTCAGAACAGTTTTCCAGACTGTTCTTTGCTGAATAATGTTTGCTGTCTTTGTCTATGCCTCCAGTTTCAGGCTTCTCTGCGAGTCCCCCCTGCGAATTTAGTTTAAATAGATGCAACCTGTCCCACTGTCAACAGATCGCAGCAGATTCTCTGAGAATACTGCTGCCCCCTTTCCACTTAGATGGAGGCCATCTCTCATGTACATATATTCTCTCCCAACAAAGTACCCCCATAAATCGATGAATCCCACGCCCTCTTCTTCACACATCTGCTCAACTAGTGCGTTGATCGCCATCCTCTTACAGTTACTGTATGTTGCCCCCCTTCCTTCCATTACTGGCAAAATTCCTGAGAGAACAACCTGTTCCACTCTTGTCTTCTTTAGCTTCCTCACTAGATGTCTGTACTTCTGAACTATTCCAGTTGTTCCCTCCTTGTCTGCATTGTTCGTCCCTACGTGTACTAGTATAGACCCTCCCTTGCCATGCCCCAAAACCTTCTCTACCCTTTCGGTCACATGCTCTATCCTAGCCCCCGGTAGACATACAACAACGTCCTTCCCCTCGCATATAGTCTTGTCTGTTTTTCTCAGAATTGAATCGCCCATAAACACTCTCTCTTTTCTCCTTGCCCCCTCAATCACTGCCTCGGAGTAGCTCCTCCGGTTTGCATATGTCTGGTTGTTGTCTTTTCCTCTTGCCGTCTTCTCTCCTGTCACATTCTCTTCCATTCCCTTCTTTCCTGTCGCGTTTTCTCTTGTCCCCTTTCCTCCTGTCATCTTCTCTTCTAGCACATTTACTCTCACTTCCTTTCGTCCCTTCGTCTTTCCTCCCATCACATTTTCTTCTCTCTTCTCCCGTCTCTTTTCCCCGGCTACCTACTTCACTACGGTCACTTTCTCCCCTGTCACCTTCACGCCTGTCATGTTTTCTGTTTTTTTGCTGAACACTCTGTCTTCTTCCATCAGTCTTCTGTCTCACAGTCTTACCAACTGCCTCTGTGGTATCTAACTCTTCACCACCTGTATCGCTGTCGCGTCTCTCCTCGTTCTCTACAGTCTGACTAACTGGTGATCTATCCCCACTGACGTTTTCTTTTCCTCTGCCGAACACTTTTCCTCCGTCCCTCTGTCTTCTCAATTTCTTGTTCCTTTACACCGGTCACCTTCCCTCCTCTCAGTCTCCTTTCTTCAGTCTCCGTGTCACAACTCTGCTCCTTCTGTGTTGTAGAATTCTCAACTCTCTCCGCGTCATCCCTCTCTGCTCCATCTATTTCAATGTTGAGTCTCACCTCCATCTCCTTCACTATATCCGTCAACTTACATACCTCCTTCATCAGACATTCCACCCTCAAACACCCCATACACCGAAAGGTGAATACGTCATCTTTTAGTCTCTGCCCATGATTTTGGACAGCCAGACAACGCAAAATCCACCCAGCAGTCGTTGCAAACTAAGTGTCGTTTTGCCCTGAGTTGCCGCTTGCAAGGTGCCATATCAGAATTTATTTATGTTCAAACTAGTTTTTATATAGTCTTTGAAAAGACTTTTCTGTGTACAATTTACACCAGATTGTTTAGGTTATAGTTAGTTATATTTGTTAAAACACAGTGACACACCGTGCCTTACCTAGTTACGATGTCGATGACAACGTATTCAAGTTAGGGTTAGATACAAGGTAGTCTTTACAAAGACTGTTTCCTGTGTACTAATATACACTTTAGAAGGTTGTTATTTCAGGTTTTAATTACTCATCTAACTACATCGATTATCTCAAATAACGCTATTCTATTGTCGTTCACGTTACGTTAACTTCGCCAGTGACCTACTTTGTAAACAACGTTCCGATTACATTAACGTCCCCAATTATCGCTCAAAAATCGCCTACTTTTAATCTACCCTAGATTACTCCCTCTACCTAACTTTTAACAAAAAAATATTGCTTAATATATATATATATATAATTACGTTATGTATGCTATACACTCAATAATATCACTTATCTTGATCAAATATCCTTATATTTTCGCAAGTTTGCTGCACCAAATTCAAACCAATTCACCACCGGAAGTTCCCCCAGATGAGTCGTTAACCAGATGAGTCGTTATCTCCCAACGACGACAAAGGAACGTGTCGTCAAAGCCATTATTACATCACGGCTTGATTACTGCAATTCACTTCTATACGGCACTTCTGTCAACAACATCGCTCGACTACAGAGAATGCACAACTCTCCTGCTAGGTTGATCCTACGCCGCCCACGGAGTGACAGCGCCATGTCTTTGTTGTGCATTCTTCACTGGTTGCGTGTAGCACACAGAATCGACTTTAAGTCATTAGTGTTTACATATAAAGCTGTGCATGGCGATGCCCCGAAATATTTATGCGACCTTGTATGCCCATACAAACCAACAAGAGCACTGCGCTCTACCAACAATAACATGTTAACGGTCCTGCGGACTCATGTCAAAGGTGGGGACAGTTCGTTTGCGGTCGCCGCGGCGGCTTTGTGGAACACTTTGCCTAATGACTCTCGTTCTTGTCCAATGTGGCATAGTTTAGTTTCTGCATTGATTTGTTTTATATCTCTTATGTATTAATTAACCTATTTATATATTTATGTTATACCTACATGTACATTACTTCAGTTAAATGAGTTGACAATGTCTTATTTCTACATAGAACTGTATCTATGATCATTATTTTAGTATATTTATTTAATTACTGTATTTATTTGTATTTTACTAATATTATTTTTTAAAGCGTTTCTTTTAGAAAATGCACGTTTATTTAGCCATCATTATTACCTCTATCTGGGTTACATGTTATAAAGCGCCACGAACAATTTATAATTGGATCTGGCGCTATATTAAATACAATATATTATTATTATTATTACGAAGGCTACACAACACGGTTAAAGTTTCTTGTATGGTAAATAATGTATAATAATTATATAACCAGATTTGGTACGCGAAGCAGCAACCTCCACCTGACACATCAATATGAAAATCACTGGCATGTAGAGATTGCATAAATGTTTTATTTAAATGTTGGCCCCTGTTTAAAGGGAATAAAAACATATATTGCTTGAATTTATGTTATATTACATCCTGCTATCTATTTCTACGTCCACCAAGCAAAAAAAATATAAAAAATTCAATGAATTAGAAATTCCACATTTTATGCTGTACATCCGGACATTTTCGAATATGCATATTTTTGGCGCGCTTTTCGGGATGCCGAGATGTGACGTCACTTATGACTCAAACTCGCATCAGGCCGACCCTTTCCGTGCATTCAGAGCATGTTTACAAGTATAGCTTTTGGGTCGAAACGAGCGTCAGAATGAGTTATTGTGCAATTTTACGACGTAATACAAACACTAGTCATCATAGAGGAACAAGCAGTTATCTTACGGTTCCACATGAATCCAATTTTATTCAAAACAACATATGCGAATGGGCCTACAAGTCGACTAGGTTTCGCCGAGCTTGGGCTCGTTTTCAGAATAATGATATCGAATGCAACCAACGGGATATAATCTACACCAATAAACATACATAGCAAACATATATTGTATCCAGCTACATAAAGTAACGTGTATAATTTCATAATATCACTAGAATATCGATATATGAAGGAGTTGTACAATTTACCATAATAACTTAAATCAGTTAGAGAGTTTCCGCTGTTCTCGCTAGCTCAGTGGGTAGGCGCGTTGGTTACTTGTCATTTATTTTACAATCGGGCGACGCCGGTTCAATCCTGACAGCATGCAAACTATTGATTTTCTTTACATACACTTTTTTTGTTTATGTTTTCACGAAGTAATATAAACCAAATCATTTAGTATACTATGATGCACTGTTTGTAAATCATTTTTATTTTGTAGTAATTATTTATTCGCCACAAAAATGAAAATATGGTCATTATATAACGATGTTTCTAAATTTTATTTATCCAAACAAATATAATGTAATGGATATCTAATTTATTAATTATAAATATATTGTACAGTAATATATTGTAATTATATATGTGAAAACAGATTGTGATCTGTCTGGATAAATACAATTTAGAAACATCGTTGTATATAATGACCATATTTTCATTTTTGTGGCGAATAAATAATTACTACAAAAATAAAAATAAATATTTACCAACAGTGCATCATAGTATACTAAATGATTTGGTTTATATTACTTCGTGAAAACATAAACAAAAAAAGTGTAAAGAAAATCAATAGTTTGCATGCTGTCAGTATTGAACCGGCGTCGCCCGATTGTAAAACAGATGCCAAGGAACCAACGCGTTTACCAACTGAGCTATCACGGCCGGCAGAAATTCTCAGACTGATTTCAGATGTTATGATAAATTGTACAATTCCTCCTTCATAGATCGATATTCTAGTGATATTATGAGATTTTACACGTTACTTTCAGTAGCTGGATACGATATATGTTTGCTATGTATGTATATTGGTGTACATTATCTCCCGTTGGTTGCATTCCATATAATTATTCTGAAAACGAGCCCAGGGCCAAGCTCGGCGAAACCTAGTCGACTTGTAGGCTCATTCGCATTCATTGTTTTGAATAAAATTGAATTCATGTGGAACCGTAAGATAACTGCTTGTTCCTCTATGATGACTAGTGTTTGTATTACATCGGATTATTGCATAACAACTCATTCTGACGCTCGTTTCGACCCCAACATTATCCATGTAAACATGCTCTGAATGCATAGAAAGGGTCGGCCTGCTGCGAGTGTGAGTCATGTGTGACGTTAAGATACCACGTGATCGCCTAACTCATTAAATTTTTATTTTCCGCGGGAATCGCTACACAGACGGGTTTAAAATCGAATTTATGCTACAAATGTATTTTTCTGTATTTTTTTAATGTTCTCGAATGTTACATGCAATATTAAACTTTCTGTACACATGGAAAACGGATTTTAGCTAATGCCTTGTTTTTATTTCCTTTAAATACATTCATTGTTGATACGCCCACAGTCGGTACATTATTTGTACTGTCGATGTAGTTTCGTTATCACGTATCCATTTTACACTGTTCTCTTACAACTATTCTGCACCCTCTTGTTCTGCTACATTCCATACGTTTAAGCGTATTATTGTATTATTGTTATTTATATATTCTGGTATTAGACGTTTTATAGCCATGTTCTGGAATCAGTGTAGACTTTTTTCTTTTTATTCTTCCAGCTTACCGATCTCCTTCTTACGAGATGGTGTCCATGCACGTAGTTGTAGCATAAACGAAGCGTAGATTCTACATATGTGTTATGTTCTCCTTCTCTGTATGTGTAATATATGTTTCCAATTAACCTGAGAATGTTATTAGAACTAGACCCCAGACAACGTTCTATCGTCCATACGAAATGCCTTCGAAATAGCATAAGAGCAGTCTGGCCACAGAAGATCTCAAACAAGTGACTGTTAAAACAGATAAAACTATGTGAATGACACGACAGACTTGCAGCAATAGATGCAGATATTCTTAGGGAGGCTAATGACCATATAACAAATATACCACTAACAAAGGCGCCTGAAGAAAAAAAGAAAAAGAGAACCGTCCAAAAATCTTGGACACAAACTGTGGAGGGAGAACATACATAAATGCACTTATGCTTAGGTCAGGCTGCACAACAAGCAGCAGACCGGAAGAGGTGGGTCTGCTTTGGTAAGTAAACAAGTAAGCCGCAAGCTCACACTGCTATGAAACCTTTAGATCAGCACTCAACATCACCATCACCCTTCGTCTAGGACTCAATGGAAGCAGCAACTCTTTTCCTCGACACTTTCTTGTTTTGCGCCAGTGAAGACAAGTCCGCTACACATCTGCCTCGCCACGCGGTTACCTTATGCTGTTTCCAAAACAACAACAGCTTTTACACTGGTGTATTACCTGCCCTGGTGTGGTTGTCGTATTCTTAATACACATGGCAAACCAGCCCACCATAAAACCTCAGATGGGCCTGCCGATTGCCATCCAACTGGCGCTGCAGAAGTTGGGGTAGCAGCCACCAATCCGAGAACATGCTTGCACTTCCATACCTTATCCAGTCCGTTGCTTTTATTCCAGGCTCGTGCTTTCCTCAGCCATCCTTCGTTACGTTTGGTGAAAGTATCCAAGGTGCCTTCCAATTTGTTCACATTTAATATAAGCTGTGTTTGTTACATACATCATCAAAATGGAAATAATACTATGCATCAATTCATCCTCATGTGTCATGTTATGTTGTAGTTGTGTTGAAATGAACACAAATGAGATGAACACAATTGCTTTATTGAGTGATTGTCCCGAAATAATATAGGATACATACATACAAATCAAAACAGACAATCAACATTAAGCAAGGAAAAGAAGCAAATTGCTTGTAGTTCATTTTTTTTCAATTTAAACAAAATATTTGTGCCACGGTAGAAATTGGTGAAATTATTCTGATGCGAGCATACCACAGTTGTTTAATAAAATATATTGTGATAAAAACATGACACATTTTTTTAGATTTTTACTAACTATGTTGTTCGCAAATACTAATACATATTGTTATACTAAAATATACTATCGTAATTGTGCGGAGTTATCTTTTTCATAGGTTCCCCAGATGTAATGTTTCATTGTCTTTTTGAATATATTGATAGACGTACAATCTTCAATATGATCCTTCATAACAATAGTATTCTACAATTTGGGACCACCATATGCCAGTGTGTTTTGTCTGATTTTGGTTTCAGACTAGATCTTGCCTCATAGTATAATTGTGTGAGCTGATGTGTTCCGTTTGCAATTCATTAAATATATTTGGTAACATACCCCTATTATGGTTATACATTCATAATTTGATATGTTTTAAATAAAAAGTGTGTATGGCTTCTAAATTCGACATGACTAATTATACGTATGATTTTTTCTGCAATACATAAATTTTAGATAAATATATTGTTGGCCCCCCTACTATGTTACAATAAGTAATATAAGGGTAAACAAAGGTACCATATAGGTTAATCAATGTTATTTTGTTTAATTTGTTCTTAACTTTTCTGAAAATGCCTATAGTCTTAGATATTTTATTATACATATATTTTATGTGTTCATTCCAATTGACTTTATTATATATTATCACTCCCAGAAATTGCGTATGGTTAACAGTGTCTAGTTGTATTCCGCATATGTATATGTTATTACGTATTTTTCTTATATTAGGAATATTACTAAACGCCTTTGTACATATTTATTTATTTAACGGAAGTGTATTACCTTTTCTTCTACATAAATAACTTTGAAACCACTGGAGGACTATTCCTCTAATTCCATTATGGCTTAATTTTCTTAATAGGATGTTATGGTTGACTGTATCAAATGCTAACAAAAGTTCAATTATATGTTCTCCTTTGTCCATTGCACTTGTTATTTTATCAATTAATATTATCAAGGCCATGTAAGTGTATCCTTTTTAAGTATCCTTTTTAAAACCCAAACCGAGAATTTGACACAATATTGTTTTAAACAATATATTTAGTTAATCTATTGTGTATAAGTCTTTCAAAAATCTGTTAAAATACTGGTAATATCGAAATGGGTCTATAGTTAATCATTAACGTAACATCTCCTTTAAAAAAATCGCCACTACATTTGCTATGTTTAATTCATCTGGTACATATCCTTTGTTAAACGATAAATTTTTAATATAGCATAATGGTTCTACCATACCAGATTAAGTTTGTTTGATGATGTTTGGTTTTATACCGTCCCAGCCGGAACTGCAATTTTTTTTTTATTTCTCTATGATTATCCTTATCTTGTATGTGGTTGTATTTGCTAAAAACATCGAGTTTTTATAAATTCCATCGAGATAATCACCAGGCTTTTCTGTAACGATTGGTATGTCTTTAGTTAATTCAGAGCAAATGGTCGTGAAATACTCATTAAATTTATTAGCTATTAATTGCTTATCTTGTGTTAAATTACCATTTACTAAGAACTCCTGGTTACGCTGTGCTGATGTCATCTTGCGTGTGATTTCCCTTATCACATGCCAGGTTTTTTTCAAGTTACTCTTGTGTTTATAAAATTCCTTTTTATAGTGATAGCTTTCTGCTATTTTAATCAGTTGCGTTAATTTGTTTTTTTACCTTTTTATAATTGGTTTTATTAAATACTGTTTTTTTTATAGAAAATATATGTATTGTTTGTGTTTTGTTTTAATGGAATTCCTAAACCCTTTGATAATATCCATGCTTTATGTTTTCCATTCTGTACCTTTTTCTTAGTTAAGGGGAATGATTTGTCATATGCCAGTGAACGTTTCTTTAAAAATGCAGTATAGCTTTTTGGGGATCTTCATATGCATAGATGTCATTCCAACATGTTGTCTCTGTAGTATTTTTTTAATAAGGCAATGGTGTGATGAGTATATTTCCTGGTCTCTATTGTTACATCTTCCTGTATATCATTATTTAACGTAGTTACAATAAATATTGTTAAATGATAAGAAATATCTGAGTATAATATTTCTTGCAGTTGATTATGTTCGCCAAGTATGTCATTATTGTTAATGTTATCTATTAATGTGGCTGTAGTTGGTGTTATTCTAGTGGGTTTCGTAATTTGAGGTATTAAAGAATTTGTAAACATTGCATCTACATAGTAATGTGTTTTCATATGGTTATCATAGTTTAACAAATTTATATTAAAATCATCCATTATATAACATTGTTTATTTTCAATTTTAGTGTGCATACAATTTTAGAGATTTATTCTGTAAATGCACCAATATTTGTGTTTGGTGGCCTAAACACTATGCCGAACTATACTTTCCTTTTTGTGTTTTCTAGATTGAGACTTGACTCAACAAAAAGACATTCTGTTCATATATGTTCAGTCATAATATTAATTTCTGGCCTTTCTTCGCATTCATATGATCTGTGAACATAGATATATCCTCCTCCTTTTCTGGAGGGTCTCGTAAGATGAATACTTCTGTATTCTGATAGTTCATGTAGCTCTGAAGTTTCATTGTTTAGCCATGTTTCACTTAAGCCGATTATCGAAAATTGTAGATCAAGCGAAAGTACGTAGTTGTTCAGCTTATCAATATTCTTGGGTATACTTCTAACATTCAAATGCATTAAAGAATGTCCTCTAGCATAGCTATCGTTACATTGTATGAGATCATACAAGTCAAGGTAGTATTTGGTTGTTAGTACTTTGTTGCTTGTTGCAGTGAAATTATAATCAGGATCTACGTCTCTCACGTTACGGTTACTGATTTCATAGTCAGATTTATCCTCTGCAGATGATGCAATTCTAGTTAAGTGACTCATTTCGATTATTTATAAATATATACATATACATATTTGTAAAGTTCATGTGGTAAACGTGATGATTTTCATCCATATCAACATCATATATTGTTGTGTGGCAACTCGCGTATAATAAAACTATTAGTTGGTCAATAGAAAATAATGTGATTATAGTACAAATACAATATTTTCTGACCTATCCAATGTGTTACATTATAACAATGTGTTATTTCATGTAAATGTCAATTGAGTTTGATGATACACCTTGTTATATGCACAGCAAATATCTTGAGTTTTTACTTTTGATCTTCAACATGTATCATACAGTACGTGTCATACCTCATATTAGTGTCATATATTATTAAGTTAATAATACCCGACTACTCACGGTAATGTTTAGGGATTCTTCTGTTAATGGTCAACGTGTCTCATAAAAGTCAGTTGGTAAATGATGCAACCGAAGTAACACACAGTAATTATCTAGAGTGTTTTCAATTGATTGTTTGACGTGTTACTTCATATTGCGTATCAACTGAGAAGTGATACTAAGCACGCTACACACAGTGTGTTGTTACTTGATTGTCATGCTATATCCGAAGTTTGTCCATTTTCGAACAGTGGTACTCGACACTACACACAGTAACTGTCTGAAGTTTTGTTTCTTTGTCTTCAATGTATATTCCAAGTGTGTTATTTCATAACGAAAGTTTGTTGAAAATGATGTTGCATGACGCTACGCACGGTAAGTGCCCAAAGATTCTTGTATGGGTTTGACTTTCAACGACACTACACACAGTAGTGTCTAGAATTTGTTCAGTTGATCTTCACTATTGACGTTGCCAATGTTTCTATGTATGTCTTTGATTAGGATTCGATCATCATAGATCAACAATCTTGAATTTTGCGTAGTTTCTATAACGATCTTGCTAGATGTAGTAGTCTGGGTCGAGTTTTAGTGAGATCCTCTGTGATATACACGTTCGGGCGCTTATATCGGAGGGATTTCCTCCCTTTAATAAAGGTTGCTTTTGACTTATAGTCTTTGAATTGAATAATGATTTGACGCGCATGATTCTTGTTTATCACCGATTTGCGGGGTCCTATACGGTGTAGCCGGTTGATATTGCTTAGTGTTATATGACCTTGGAGATTCATATCTTCTATCACGTTGGTCATAATGTAGTGTTATATGGTCTGCCGGAGACGCACTTAAGAAAGTTGCAGATGGTACAGAATTCCGAAGCACATCTCATTACCGGGTCAAGGAGACGAGAATACATAACACCTGTTCTTTAACGTCTACACTGGTTGCCTATACGCCAGAGGATCGAATTCAAGCTGTTACCGCTGGTATATCATGCAGTGCACCATCTCGGCCCTGCCTACATTTCATCACTCGTGACATCCTACACGCCGACCAGATCACTTAGATCGGCCGAACAAGGTCTGCTGACTGTTCCGAGATATCACCTTGAACATTATAGCCGTCTTTCCTTCTCGGTAGCTGGCCCGATCCTGTGGAATGCCTTGCCTCATGCAATCAGGCATGCAAACTGCGTTGCCATTTTCAAATCACTCTTAAAGACATATTTATTTCGACAGGCCTTCAAAGAACTTTGCAGAGCGGGTCAGTGACATGTGTGCAATGTTGACATTCGGTTATATACTTAGGATACAGTTATTTATTTATTATTATTTTGTTTAATTAGCATATTAGATGTATTTATATTATTTAATTTAAGCATATTATTTATTTTAGGTATTTAAACGGCTAATTCATTTAACTTATATATATACACTTGTAAATATATATATATATATATATTTATTAAGGTTTATCTAACTGACATTTTATGTAATTTTTATATATATAAATCATTTTCTTTACCTTTCTATTTAATATTTCCATTTAATATGTTTTAGTTTATTTAATGTATTTTTACTTACTCTACGATTGTCAGCGCCTTTGAGCAGATTTGTTATCCGGACACACGGCGCTATATGAATGCTTTATAATAAATAATAAAAGTAATATGTTCAAGATCTTCCCCATCTGTGTTTTCTTTGACACTTTGGAGGGGCGGAGGCTTCCAAAATTCTCCAATTGCACCCCCTTGAGAATAGCCACAAACCCAACCTTAAGGCCCCCAAAAAACCTCAAATTGCACCCCCCCCCATGCAATCTCCAGCCCACCATCTAAAGTACTGGGAGGCTCGGCTCCCCCAGGCCCTCTAAGCCCCTCGGTTCCGACGCCTATGCCTGCTATACTGCGTGAGCGGGCGTGTGTCGTAATAAAAGTTTTGGTTCCTGGCATCACCCACGGGAGTTGGAGCAGAGCCAGTGCTTCGGCAAGATTTAGAAGGACTTTAGTAAATGACTCAAACATGTTATACACTTCCAAGAACGCTTTCTTTCCTTGTTCCGCGAAATACGAAACAGTGTCAATCCCAGTGAAGCTATTTCTAACCTCAGCATTATTTCAAAAATACAAGAAAAGGTTGTAGCAAGTCGTCTAATGTCTCACATTAGCACAAATGTCTTAACTACCGGTAATGTGTCACAATCGGCATATAGATAGTTTCGTTCAATAGAGACTGCCCTCTTAAAAGTTCATATTGACAATAACTTGAACTTTAATAATGGTAAAGTGACTGCACTTTCCTTACTAGATCTCTCTGCCGTTTTTGACACGATAGATCACAACATTCTCATTGAACATTTGTTAAAGTGGTACAGCATATCTGGCACAGTTCTAAGCTGGTTTTCTTCATATCTAACTGACAGAAACCAAATTATAAAGATTGAGAACTGCTTTTCAGCTGCGCTGCCGGCTTTATTTGGTGTTCCCCAGGATTATGTTCATGGGCCATTGCTGTTTGCTCTTTACTCCACGCCAATAAGCTCTGTTATACAAAGACATAACTTGGATCATCATCTTTATGCTGATGATACTCAGATCTACATTTCGTTGGCTACCCCGGATAAAAATCGCTCCCTTAACCAACTTAGTGATTGCCTTCAAGATATTTTCCACTGTGTGACTGACAGCAAGTTGAAATTAAATGCAAATAAAACTGATTTTATCATTATTGGTACTCCAATGCAGCGTAGTAGACTGGATGGTTTTTTCCCTGCGCATATTTTGAATCAGTCTATAACGCCAACAACCAGAATCTAGGAGTGATCTTTGATAGCAACTTCAATTTCCGACAACAGATATCTCAAACATGTCGCTGCTATTTTTATCATCGTGATTTTCGCCGTATTCGCCGGTATATGTCATTTTCTGTTGCTAAAACTATTGCAACAGCGCTTGTTAGCAGCAGACTTGACTATTGCAATTCCGTCCTTTATTATATCGCTAGCAAGGATATCACAACATTTCAGTGTGTCCAAAATTGTCTAGCAAGAGTAGTTACAAGATCTCCTCGTTTTTCTCGCTCTGTGCAACTTTTGAAGTCTTTGCATTGGCTTCCTGTACGATATCGTATAATATTTAAGATCTGTATTATTACATACCAGGCACTGTCCAGTAAGCAACCATCTTATTTGCATTCATTGCTTACTCCTGTGAGAAAACCTATCCAGCTTCGATCATCTAATTCTGACCTACTTTTTGTTCCTAGAGTCAACACTAACATTGGAACTACTGCTTTTTCTGTTGCTGCACCAACTCTTTGGAATATGCTCCATATTAGTGTTAGATCAGTTAAAAATATTACAAAATTCCGTCGTCATTTAAAAACTTATCTTTACAACCTTGTTTATCCACCGTAGCTCCCTAGCGCCTTGTCCCATATGTCGACAACTGGAATACTATTTATGTATTTTGAGATTGACCATTCCTTTTGTTTTATGCGCCTCTGAGCTTGGTTTCCAAGGATTTAGGCGCAATAGAGGTTATCTTATTATTAGCTGTTGCCTTGTAATGCCCAATAGGTTGTGCAATGTTGTGGGACTCTATATGCCGGAATATCTTCCCCGTACCAATGGCGTACCACAGCTCCAAAATATCCAATGGGGTGACCGCTAAAACGAAGAAGAAGAGCTACTGGATCTTCGATCAACACCACTTTCAGTTGTTCTATTTCATAACAGACATATAACAATGGGCATTGTTTTGTATATACTCATTTTAAGCCACTCAACACAGTGTTTCCCCTGGGTGAAATGATGGGCATGGTGGTATGGGTGGGCTACCCGAGCACTGCAGGCGCGAAGCTTTGCTGGGGGGGTCCGGGGGCATGGTCCCCCAGAGATTTGTTTAAAACTAGCTTAGAAATGGTGCATTCTGAGGTATGGTTTAACCTTTACTCTTGAATATAGAGGGGAAATATAAAACAACAAGACTCTACTTCTAAATGTAGTAATCGTGATTGTTTCATCGTGTTGAGGTATGGTTTTCACTTTACCACTGGTACCCAGTTGAGGTGTGGTTGCCATTTGACCACTGGTACTTGGTTGTGGTGATGTTTTTCTTGCCATAACCCTAGGCCTTGTTATCACGCTAACTGAGTCAAAAATAAAATAAAAGGTAAGTTGTTATATAGCGCAGTATCCAGTCCTTAGGCAGCTCAAAGCGCTTTACACGTTACTCCCTGGCAGACCTGTACAGTCGAACATCATCTCGACTTCACCGGGAAGCATCCAGTGGTATCATCTGAAAACTCTTTCATCATCACCTTTAAATGATCATAAAATAATAGTATTAAAGTAAATTGGTGGTTTATGTTCCAAAGATTATATTTTATTTGTTGTTAGCATGCTATGCAATTAATTAAGCAGTCATTTCTGGAATGCCACAAAAGTATGTTTCTATTAATCGCAAGAACGTTTCTCAAATTGTGTCCTTTTTATTAAAAAAAAGTATAAGTTGTTTTGTATATCCAATTTATGTGTAAACATATCATTATCTAGCCCAAGTTATCGATAATATGTTAGTATACACGGTTTTGGGCAATAGGCGTCTTTTATGAGATGTGAACTTCGGTGGTTTATATTCGTAAGTACTTCACTCACACTAACTTTCCGAAACGTTTGTTTGCACAACTTTGTCTGAATATGTCTTATATATTTAGCACAAAGATATTTCACGAATCATATTCCTTATTTTGCTTTAAAAAAATTGCCTAAAACATTAGTTTAATAGACTAAGTTTCGGGCATTTGTGTCGAATCCGGACCCACCTCGATTTCACCGTTATAACTTGAGTTTTAACTTTGATACCGCAGTGAGATAATTCCATCGTTCAACATCGTCCTAGGCGTATTTACCTTTAAAAATATTACGTCATACGCCCATTTGAGGCGTACATAGCGCCCCGGTTTGTAACAACATAAGATGCTATATCGCTCGTTTTACGGGCGCTCTACGGTAACACTCGGCCGCAGCGGCGAAGACTAGCGCAAACCGGTTCGCTATTTGGGCTTCAAAAGGGTCCGGATTCGATACTACTGCCGACTAGTGACGTAGTGCCATCACTCAGCCTGCACGTTTCTACTCCCGCCACCGTCATAAACCAGAAATTCAACATCAGCTACACTAGCATTCTGATTTAATGTGGGCACACATTATAATAGTAAAATTGAGCGCCAATGTTACCGGTAGGGGGTTTTACCCCAGATTCGGGTAGAGACCATGAAATAACAAATTACCTAAGAATACACTTTTATCAGATAATACTATACTATAACAACCATTCAACATTAAACTTATATTGAAACATGTCACACAAAAATAAATCGACATTAAACTTTTTTCGTCATTTAGTGTCTTTTAATCACATGCATATTCACTAGGCGGCAGCTCTCATGGCTGTCAACAAGTGGGCAATCAAAACGAGTCTGAGCCAGATTATCGTCCTGGCGAAGTCACGAGAGTCGGTTAAGCGAGACTACGTGTTTCCCTAACGCAGTTACTGTTTGGACGCCATGTTACATGAATGTCTACATATCTAGTATGTCGAAACTCCGCAAGGTGTCACCATTGGAGAGACCGGGGATCCCGCGGGAATATTCCGTGATCAGACAACTGATGTAATTCACGTTGTCCAATGTAGTTAATTCCAAGAGGTAAATCCCAGACGACTAAACGATGTAGCTACAAATCTGCGATTTTGCGGGAACATAAGTGACTTTTCGCGCCGCACGCCGACGCTGAATATATCGCGAAAGAACTAAAAAAATGGGCGCACGAGATAGCTACGAGGCAGCAATTTCGGCATATTTTGGGCGAGGCGGCATAGAAGAACGATGATGCGGCCCGCCTCGCTTGTCATATACCAGGGGAAACACTGCAACATGTTAATTAGAAGTAGAGAAATGTATTTAGCAATTGCGTGGCGGTCATTTTGACAATATGTGTCACGCCCCCTTGAAATATAAATTTCGTTGGAATCCACCTTTCATTTTTCTTAAAACTTTTTCATAGAACATGTGTGCCAATCTTTGTATTTGCACCATAATCTGAACAATCTTAGACCACTATATATATAATATATGTGGCATGTGCTAAGAAGCTTTACTACCTCGGCGAATTAAAGAAGTCCAGCAAGTAAAGGAGACAATATAATTACGAAACCAGGCGCAGACGGTTGATAAAGTGACAAACGTTGGCGTTACCCTGTGGTGTCTGGTTAATCAAGGTAACTTTGATAACCCAGCTGCGCATACCCGCTAGTGCCACCTGGTGAACATCAGGTAAATAAGCGTAGTTCCACCTAGCCACGGAGCAAAAAACTAATTCACACTGGTGCCATCTGGTGAATTCATAAACACTCAATTGTCTCGGGTATAAAAAAATGCCCTCCAAAAACGCCATGCATACCAAAACCATGCAGAACCTAGTAAATAAATCTAAATAACTATTGTCGTGGTTGTTAAATACATCACCAATTGGTAGACCAAACGCCAACGGTCCAAGGCAGAGAATGAACATGGAAAGAGGCGGGTGGGCTTTGGCGCTTCAGAAAAGATACATATAAAATATGTTAACATATTAATATATAGATTCACAGATAGCCAGTATGTGGATTCAAGAATGAACAAACCAACTGCATGATCCGGTAAATTTAATTGAACTCAACTAAAATAACAATGGTTTGACTTTTCGGATCTTAGAATATACAATTCTCTGACGGAAGTGGAACGAGGGAAAGAACAAGTCGACAATGAAGATGGGAAAACAGTTATTTCATTGTCTGTCCTATGGTAAAGTCAAATTGCTGACATTTTCTAACACATCAAAGACTTTTATATATTTTTGCATCAAAAACCTAAAAAGAAACTTAGGTATCTACGGCTTCATTTTGTTACAAATAATTTCTGGATGTGGAGATAACACTGTTATTCTCCTAATTTTAACAATAGATTTAACAAGATCATTATTGTTCTTCTGCTAGCAAGTAGAGAAGGAAGCCATATGCTTATCAATTGTCCAGACATTTTCCATTTAAATGAATTGTTTAACTCATCGATTAACTATCAGCTCTATGCTTAGTTATATTCACACTTCTAGCATTTACACAGTTAACAATAAAACATTGGTAGGGCATTAACCAATACTGACTCACTAATTCAAATAAAAAAAAATTTAATGATCAACTTTAGGCCTAGTTTAATGTCTAGATTATCAAATATCTGCATTTTTTTTTCATTAATTTCAATATTTATAGATACATGCCTCAATAATACGACCCTGGAACAAACAAATCCATTAAAATAGGTTGCTTGTATAAACATAACATGTACATCTACATATCAATAAACATATACTGTTACATAAATACTGTACAAATTCTGCATCCATATTGCAGGTTTATTTGAGCCATTTTTCTCTCCAATTTGTCGGGTGATTACACACAACTAAAATTAATTATATTACGTGTTTACGTTTTTATAGTGATCTGTGCCACTGCTGCTATTAGCATTGATGAAAGGTCATGATGAGTGCAATTGTTGCTGATCACTTATTGGCTGATGCCGTAAAATTCAATTCCAACTGTCAACGAGACTGGGACTAATCCCAGTTATTTCTGACACTATCGTTCTTAGTATTTACACCACATATTCTTACAGAGTAATAATAATTATGTAACCGACAAATTGGAAAACATTGCTACTGTAAACCAGCCTTTAATTAACGCCTCAACAACACATCTGTAAATTACACATCAAAAATACTACGAATAACAGGCTTTAGGATTCTCTGTAAATGCAATACATAATATGTATACGTGCCTTTCTGTATATAAATATAGCAAGTAGCGGAATGTTTTCTCTCCACTGTAAAGACAACATCAACAACTACAAACAATTTGTTTACAAAACAATATCATAACAAATAATTCCTCCAACTTTGCTTAGTATTTACGGCTAGTTTCTTAAAGAATCAAACTTTGAAACCTCTAAGGTGTCCGCTAGTTAATGACCTCTAAATATAAAGTGTACGAGACAGTTGGTACACATGGTAAGTTCATGTACAGGGTTTCTACACTTCACCCCTGCCTGATCTGTTTGCTTGAACACCAACATGACTTCTCCGGGAAGCATTCAGCCATGCTGCAATTACTACATCAAGACTACTCATTTATGTACACCCACCAGAGTACATAGCCAGGAATGTATTACTTCAAAGCCTTCAGCTTGTGAGAGGGCTGATATTTATGACCTACGAATCTCCAGCTTGTGAGAAAGTTGATATTTATGACCTCCTAGCCTCCAGTTTCTGAGAGTTTAGTATTTGTGACCTCCGAGCCTCCAGCTTGTGAGAGAGTTAGTATTTATGAACTCCATGTCTCGATTGATATTTATGATATCCGAACCTCCGGCTGGTGAAAGAAGTGGTATTTCTGACTTCCAGCTTATGAGAGAGGTGGTATTTCTGACCTCCAATCCTCTAGCTTACGAGAGAGGTGGTATTTCTGACCTCCTAGCCTCCTGCTTGTTGGAGAATAGGTTTTATGATGTTTGAGCCTCCAGCTTGGAGAGTTTGTATCTACGACCTGCGAGCCTCCAGCTTGTGGGAGAGTTTGTATTTATGACCTGCGAGCCTCCAGCTTGTGGGAGAGTTTGTATTTATGACCTGCGAGCCTCCAGCTTGTGGGAGAGTTTGTATTTATGACCTGCGAGCCTCCAGCTTGTGGGAGAGTTTGTATTTATGACCTGCGAGCCTCCAGCTTGTGGGAGAGTTTGTATTTATGACTTGCGAGCCTCCAGCTTGTGGGAGAGTTTGTATTTATGACCTGCGAGCCTCCAGTTTGTGGGAGAGTTTGTATTTATGACCTGCGAGCCTCCAGCTTGTGTGAGAGTTGAGTCAGTCGTCGTTGGTTGTCGATCACACGAAGGTTCGTGAAAAAAAATAACATGAAAATTTGAAAAATGTAATATTACAACAATTATAATAGTGGTGTAAACCACGTCATAATAGTGGTGTAAACAACGACATAATGTATATTTTGCTACAGACTCTTTCTCCCTATCTGCCATGCAACACTTTGTTTTAGTTCATTACATTAGAACCAGAGTCAACATACACTGCAAGTATTATGGTGTCATTACATACTCTTGACAAATTTTTACAAATTACCAAACGAGAGAGTCACTCATCCGATGATTTTTATGGACAATCTGTAATTCATCTGTCATTTGACAAATGCGGTCTGTATCCTGTAGTGCATAAACAAGCTTCTTTAAAAATATGCTCAAAATCTTAGATAGATAGTATAGCGTAATTTGCGGTCACATGTCTTCCATATTTATCTCGGTGGTACCAACCTCTTGATGCTATGTATGGAACCCGCTAGATGAAGGAATTTCATTGGTCATCATAATTAGTCGAGCAAGTCACATATTAACATATGGACGAGTTATTGGCTCGAGTCGAGTCCTAGTCATTTAGCAGTCGAGTCGCATGTCAATGAAATGTGCAACTCGAGTCGGACTCGAGTCGACTCCTTGCGACTCGAGTCAAAACGATTGGTTCTAAAATAATTTACGCGTAAATTAGAAACTCTCGACAACGCACGTTCCTCGCGTCACGTGGTACACACAAGTCCTTTTCACGCGTCCCGCAATGGATAATTTGGCTGCGTATACGGTGTACCTATTATACGCAGAAGAATATGACGACTCTGTCACTCTATAGACCAAACAGAATTAGACAACGTTCCCTGTAAGCGATAATGTCAACTAGCATAAGATTATACACACGTCTACACGCAGGTACACGCGTCTACACGCACTCGCAACAGGAGCGTGCAGACTCTAAACGCGAATTACTATGTCCGCCTTCGAGCTGTCGCCAAATGTTATGATTAATTTGGAAAACTTACAATGACACGACGGAGGATATTTTTGAGAAGTGTGTTTTTATAGTTAGAAAACATATAAATAATATGTACTTTTAGTATATGCCTTTTAAAAGTATTGTTTATTAATGTTATCAAATATGTACCATAAAAGTAATGTTTATTAATCTTTAATAACACAATTTTAGCGTATGCTAATTTGCCTGGCTAAAGTCCAGTAACGTACTTTGTTAGTCTGGGCAGGATCCCAACTATAGTGCAGACGGAGTGGCGGGATCGTTAGGGAGGCGTTACCAGGTTTAGTTTTTGCTGTCGGTGAGAACGTAGAAAACACAACAAGAGGACTTTTTAGTCGAGGCCGGAGTGATGTTCTGGCACTCGCGACTTGACAAGAGTTGATTCTATCGACAATATCCGTAATGACTTCGCAGCGGTATGCGTGGATGTTGAGGTGTCGAGGTATCACCTTATGTTAAATGCACTTACTATGCCAAACCATCCGCGCGCCCCACGCCGCTAGGCCGGCACATCTGCTGCGGTCAATCGCCAGACTGCGGCGGTTAAAGCGAGACTATATGTTCCTCATGTTTTAATACAATTACACTGGAATACTACTAACCGTCAAATTCCGAAAGCCCGAAAAAATATTTGCATTTTGAACGTTTGTTGCGCCCGCGAAATGTTATAATTCTAAACAAAACTTTAAATTTGTAAACAAGCGGTATTTGCGCTTATCATGGAAGCACTCGTCCGTACCCGCAAATTGCTTTGAAGTTTGACGGTTCCTACACCCCTGATCGTAAAACTGGACGTAGTACAACTGATCTAGCGATCTTCCTCCATCATAATGACCATCAAAAGTTGATTTCCGGTAACGTTACAGACAGCCTCGTTTTAACATCGGTGCTGCCTCTACTGAGTGCATAGCTCAATCAACAGGTAGTATGTGTTTAACGAGTACTTT
Organism: Paraescarpia echinospica; assembly: GCA_020002185.1. Lineage (NCBI taxonomy): Eukaryota > Metazoa > Annelida > Polychaeta > Sabellida > Siboglinidae > Paraescarpia > Paraescarpia echinospica. The sequence goes on from CM034531.1 coordinate 77,247,434, forward strand.
AAAACTGGTTGACGATATTTAGCAATATTAAAAATGTCATCACAAGTTCCAGACGGCGAGTGGACTCGAAGGTCAGTAGCTTATCGCCGATAGTCCATCGTGTCAAATGCAAAGCTGTAGCTAAGGTTACATAGGCAGATCCAGGAGACACGGGGGGTAAGTACCCCCCAGGCCTTTGGAATGTGGCCACGCTACGCCTGCGCTAAAGTGACGTGCCCCCTTAGATCTTCTGAAACTGTGAATTTCGCCGCGAAAACAATTCAACAGCACCCCTCCCTCCCCGGGCTTAATTCCGATGTCAGGACCCCACGACAGCGGAGTCGTGCTGAAGCTCCGGCTCACCCCATCCAATATGAATTCTGTTCAACGGGGGTGCAATTGGAAGTCACCCTCTCTGGATCCGCCCATGGGTTGAAATGCAGCCTCGCATCGACGTTGATACTTTAACAAGCAACTATTTTCTAGTAGGCTCCGTTTAAATTTGAATTACTTTGATATTCCTGTTTAGCGTTCACCATATATGCGAGTCATTTCGTCTGTCTGTATTCTTAACAAACTGAACGCCCAGAACCAGATTTGCAGAGGCTGAACGTAGCCAAAAACAAGCTACCAGACAAAAAGTAAAACCAAGTAGACCCACGCCTGCGGAACTAGGGGAGGGGGGTAAGCCCTAAACATTTATTATTATAAAGATGCACAAACGATTACTTGTATAATGTTTTTATGGTTGAAAACAAATTACTCGGGAACATATGGTGCGTGAGTGCGTGAGTGTGTGTGCGTGCGTTTCTCGTTCATGATTGTAGCACAAAATGTCGCATCCCAAACGTTATTTCAGTGTTGTTATTATATCCTCGGAACACATCGTATACTTTTGAGAGTTATTCTGCGATCGCCATAACATTCTGGTTAAAATACATTGCATACACAACGTTACTATGCAATCACAATGGTACCAACTAACATGCCTACATGTTTAACTTTAAATGGGTCAAGTTCAAGCTCTTAAATGTTAAAGATGTTTTACGGTTTTATCTCGGTTTTTACTTAAAATGTCTTGGCGAGTAAATAATGTACCATTATGTCTCTAAGCACTACTGTGATGTAACTCCGATGTACTCGGTGGTCTGTGCTACATTCTTGGAAGCCGGTAATTACGTTTGATTTACATAAGTCAAGATTCGGATGGTTCTTTTTTCCAGACGTGTGTCGGGCGTTTGTGTTTTGCTGCAAGAACTCGGCGAGAAGTGACGGTACCCCAACAAACAGAGAACAGACGAACCGATATTTCAAGAGGCACGCTGCACTGATGTATTGCTACCAGAACATCCGAGGATAACACGTACAAAAACATCCCAGCCCGCATTTTTATGGTAATGTTTCAAGGATAGTCACATCTTTGGATAGACAGGCATGTTACTGCTATGTGTTAAACTACAGGGGTTCCCAAACGTTTTCTCCTTGAGGCCCACCCATGGGGGCTGCTAAAGCATATGAGGCCCACAGTATTGCAACAAATGATCGATACAATTCAAGATGTACATTTTTATTAAATAACAATATTTTAATGATGGCACCCAAGTATGTTTTACACAAGATTATAACCAGTTCAACAGCGTTAACGATCTGTGAATGAGAAATGGGGTTCAGTCAAAAGTACAAATGAGCACCCAGCTTAATATCAGTAATGTTCATGAAGACAACTTGCATATTGTTGGCTTCAATGGGATGGGTGCGGTTGCTTCTCTTTGCATAGTTTGTCCATCTGAGGTATTATCTCAACATGATGTCTTCATCAACGTTGAAATTTGCACGATAATTGGTTTTGATTGCTGCCAGTGCTGGAAACGCAGCGATAGCCTCACAAAGATAACTAGTCACGAAGGGCAAGAAAACGTCCAGTGCTTCACCAGAAACAGTTGGGAATTCTGTCTGAACACTTCCCCAGAATTCAGTCAGAGTTTAAACGAAACTGCTGGGTTTAATCACAGGACATTTCAACCAGTTCACCTTGCTGATGCACGCGGAGATGACTCTGCAGGCCGATTGTTACAGCAAAGGATTGCGAATCCAACCACATTCTGAGCTGGGCTCTGTCTGGAGGCTGGGGAAATATTGTGCTAATGTGTCCTGAAACTTGTTCGGATGTTAGGCAACTGTTTTCTTCATTGCTGCTGCAGACTGACCAGGGCGGCTTTGCAAACTAAATGTACCTGCCAGGTAAGCCAGACGTGAGATGAACGGCGAATCTGTCAAATGCTCTGAGAGCGGAGAGCCTCGCTGTTGTAGGAATTTCTGTTAATCGCGAAGTTCGTACACCGTCATCGCCGCTGCTTCATCGGTACAAAAGCCGATATAATTTCGCCAAAGAGTCGGAAACGATTGAGTCGTTTAGTAATTTGAATATAACGGCAGCAATAGTCTTTCCGGCATTTTTTTTTGAATAAGATGTCCTCTTTCGGTATTTTACACACAATTAACATGGATATTGCATTGACCAGGGCGGCTTTGCAAACTAAATGTACCTGCCAGGTAAGCCAGACGTGAGATGAACGGCGAATCTGTCAAATGCTCTGAGAGCGGAGAGCCTCGCTGTTGTAGGAATTTCTGTTAATCGCGAAGTTCGTACACCGTCATCGCCGCTGCTTCATCGGTACAAAAGCCGATATAATTTCGCCAAAGAGTCGGAAACGATTGAGTCGTTTAGTAATTTGAATATAACGGCAGCAATAGTCTTTCCGGCATTTTTTTTTGAATAAGATGTCCTCTTTCGGTATTTTACACACAATTAACATGGATATTGCATTGACCAGGGCGGCTTTGCAAACTAAATGTACCTGCCAGGTAAGCCAGACGTGAGATGAACGGCGAATCTGTCAAATGCTCTGAGAGCGGAGAGCCTCGCTGTTGTAGGAATTTCTGTTAATCGCGAAGTTCGCACACCGTCATCGCCGCTGCTTCATCGGTACAAAAGCCGATATAATTTCGCCAAAGAGACGGAAACGATTGAGTCGTTTAGTAATTTGAATATAACGGCAGCAATAGTCTTTCCGGCATTTTTTTTTGAATAAGATGTCCTCTTTCGGTATTTTACACACAATTAACATGGATATTGCATTGACCCTTACGACCATCTCACATCATCTCACAGACCACCTGAGGGCCGCGTATCGCAGTTTGGGAGTCTCTGTTATTAGAGTAGCCACAACCTGTTGAACAGACGATGCAAAGACTGTTGTCCACGGACCATTTGTGGTCAATTTAACAAAAAGAAGTCTGCAAATACCGGCTGAAATGTTACGAATCGGAAATGCACGTGCCATTTATTATCAAAACGTTCCCGAGATTGACACTTTGAGCAAACACGATATACTGCAACACGAGTAGGCCATATAAACACAACGTGTCAGTTTCCGCAAGACACTTCTGAGTGCTCTCTGTTACAGTTGTTACGTGGGTTGCTGCGTGTCAGAACGTGGACAGACGCCGCAGGGTCGCTCTCGCTGTACCTTTAGGCCATATCTTGTTCCGAACCCCTAAACCGTGCCCCGTCGTGATCACTAGCCATTGGTTACCCTGAGGAGGTTACGGCGAGAGCCGTGTTTGGGAGAGGATGTGTACCGGCAGACAAAACATACGCCTCTACTTCCTGTCTCGCCGAAGCCAGCCAGCGATGAAAGCTGAAGGGTGAGACAGACGCAACATGCACAACTACCCGCTACCAATCAGGTGCATCACTAAACATATGCCAAACCGAAACATATTATGGATGCAATGCCATTCATGTCATATATTTTAATAAATAGCATAAACTGCATATTGGTTTTACACAAAATAATATAACCGTTTATGCTATCCCTGTGTGGACCGCTGAATTCACGGTATATACGTATCACTGGCGTCGGAATGTGGCGAATATTGGAGGGTCGGAGGCTTCCAAAAATCTCCAATTGCACCCTCTTGAGAATAGCCACAAACCCCAACCTTGAGGCCCCCCAAAAACCTCAAATTGCACTCCCCATGCAATCTCCAGCCCACCATCTAAAGTACTGGGAGGCTCGGCTCCCCCAGGCCCTCTAAGCCCCTCGGTTCCGACGCCTATGCCTGCTATACTGCGTGAGCGGGCGTGTGTCGTAATAAAGGTTTTGGCTCCTGGCATCACCCATGGGAGTTGGAGCCGAGCCAGTGCTTCGGCAAGATTTAGAAGGACTTTAGTAAATGACTCAAACATGTTATACACTTCCCAGTACGCTTTCTTTCCTTGTTCCGCGAAATACGAAACAGTGTCAATCCCAGTGAAGCTATTTCTAACCTCAGCATTATTTCAAAAATACAAGAAAAGGTTGTAGCAAGTCGTCTAATGTCTCACATTAGCACAAATGTCTTAACTAATGTGTCACAATCGGCATATAGACAGTTTCGTTCAATAGAGACTGCCCTCTTAAAAGTTCATATTGACAATAACTTGAACTTTAATAATGGTAAAGTGACTGCACTTTCCTTACTAGATCTCTCTGCCGTTTTTGACACGATAGATCACAACATTCTCATTGAACATTTATTAAAGTGGTATAGCATATCTGGCACAGTTCTAAGCTGGTTTTCTTCATATCTAACTGACAGAAACCAAATTATAAAGATTGAGAACTGCTTTTCAGCTGCGCTGCCGGCTTTATTTGGTATTCTCCAGGATTCTGTTCTTGGGCCATTGCTGTTTGCTCTTTACTCCACGCCAATAAGCTCTGTTATACAAAGACATAACTTGGATCATCATCTTTATGCTGATGATACTCAGATCTACATTTCGTTGGCTACCCCGGATAAAAATCGCTCCCTTAACCGACTTAGTGATTGCCTTCAAGATATTTTACACTGTGTGACTGACAGCAAGTTGAAATTAAATGCAAATAAAACTGAATTTATCATTATTGGTACTCCAATGCAGTGTAGTAGACTTGATGGTTTTTTCCCTGCGCATATTTTGAATCAGTCTATAACGCCAACAACCAGAATCTAGGAGTGATCTTTGATAGCAACTTCAATTTCCGACAACAGATATCTCAAACAGGTCGCTGCTATTGTAATACAAATTGATGTCCGGCGACTATATAGTTCGTACAATTCGTACGATGTTTTCTTCCAGTTGCTTTTCATCTTTGTCCAGCAGTGGACTAAGAGTCGTTGACTCAGTTGCAATTGGAGCTATTCGCTTCACTAGGTAGGCAACGACATTATCATCTTGTATTGCCTCCTTAATTGTGTTTAGCAGTTCTTCGCTGTCAGAGCTACCATCACTTATCATCCAGTGTTATGTAATACAACTTTGCTGTCACACGCCCGTCAGCGCTCACATGTTGACTTGGTGTTCAATCTAGTTTTGCATTCCGTAAGGCGCCTTCGTACACGTTTCGTATTCGAATATGCAATACTTACAGTCCACGTACATTAACCCGCCAAATGCACCCGTTTTGGAAAGAAGTCTCGTTACATTTCACACGAAAAGAATGCAATTACTCCTTCAGTATGAGTTTAAATATCAGTCTGTGATTCCGTTTCCTGTTAATAAACACTTACATTTCCCAACACTGAGTAATCCCTCTAATTTTTTTCATATTTGGTTTTACCATAATCTTATTGTAATAATCATAATCTTCATAGATGATGACACCTCTGAACATGTTTTCCGTACGTGGGTGTGATATTGGTGTTGGTGCGCGTGTGAATGTAGTGTGGACGCATTTTTAAGTGTGCACGTGTGACTATGTGTCTTATACATGTATGTGTTTCTGTTTGTGTCGATGCGTGCGCGTGTACACGTGTGTGTGCATGTACACTTAAGTACTGATTGAAAAAAAATCTGACGCGGTCACAGAAACCAGCTTTCCCACAGTTAGATATTACAGCAGCGTGAAAATCTGAACCAAGGTAAACGTACTTACCGGTAGAAGAGTAAACACGGACTGTGTTGATGTGAAGAGTTCGTGCACGATGTTGCCAATGAGAGCATCTATTGACCTTCACTTTCTGAACATGTTGTGATATTCACTATATAGCATGCTGCCGCATAGCGACCAGTGAGGTACTAGGATATGTCAATAAACGGGGCCATTACTCAGCCATGACATGTAACGAAATGTGAATAAACAGTGTTCAAATTCCATCCATGAAATCGTACTGAATTCACAGCCATCGACGCTACGACGAGGATGTTAAGAACACAACAGCGGACATATTCATCAGTGATGATCCACAAAACGTTACGCATGTAAACGCATTCGATACATTTACGGTGTTTCCTGAGTAGCATGGCATGTTGAGCAATGATAGCGGCAGCGGCACGTCTGAGATAGATATGGATCATGCTGTGTCAAGCACAATTCCCAGTTCACACCACAGCATGGCATTATAACAGTTTTCCGCCATTCGACCTACATCTAGATGGGAATATCGAGCCTAGGTGAAAAATGGACTATAATATTCGAACGATTCTTAGTGACCATGGACATAACGGCACTAAAACGACAGCGTGCGTTCCTCCTTCACTACGCATGCCCGGATGTAGACGAAATGTACGACTCACTGACGGTCCCAGAACCCGGTGACACAGCAACAGTATATGACGTTACTGTCAAAGCCCTAACCGACTCCTTTACTCCGAGAGTAGACATCGCATTTGAAGTACACAATTTCCGACAATGCAGACAACAAGACAGGGAGCCAATTGATGCATACGTAACAAGGCTCCGGCAGCTGGCACAGTCTTGCAACTCCACAGATGACGAGGGAGAGATTGCCAACCAAGTCATCTTGACCGGAAATTCACATAACCTCCGAACACTTGCCCTACGACAGGATATGACGTTGACAGGCTTAATTGCTGCAGCACGTGCTCTAGAACTTAGTGAACACCAAGCAGACCAGGTGGAAAAGGTTCAACTGTAAATGCCACCAACGTCACCTAGCGAAGGAGAAGTCGCCATCACTCACAGTCACAGAACAACTATGAAGGCCCAAATAAGTCATCCATTAAGGCGACGACGCGATCACTCTAGGAGCAACAACAGACCTCGTGACAAGCCAACAGCCTTAAAGAATGTAAACAATTGCTTCTTTTTCTTGTGAAATACATAGCATAAGAAGGTGATTCCCGGTACCCTGCCATGAGAAAAGAATGTTCTGCGTGCGGCATAGTAGGCCATTTTTGGGAAAGTGTGCCAAAACAGTAAGCGAAAGCAATATTCACGGGTCAATGCCAAACACTGCCAAGCTGCAGGAACTGTTACTATCTAGAATAATGCCATCGATTACTCCGATGATAATTACGTCTACACCATTTTTGAATGCCAACCTCTGCGAGACCAGGTTGCTATTGTGAAAAGTAACAAGAACAAGCTACCCCTATGCACCATTAAGCTGAATACAGTGTCGGTATATGATAGATTCAGGCGTCAGTTAACATCCTTGATGAACAAACCTATCAACAACTGTCTGAATCGCACCCCGACAAGCAATCACTACAACCTCCAGAAACTCAGATCTACCCATACAGGTCACAAAACCCGTTACCACTGACTGTCGAAGTGCAGTACAAGACCAAGTCGAACGTCGCTAGTTTCTATGTAGTATTCGGGAATGGAGAAAATCTGCTCAGTTTCGAGACTGCTGAGGAGATAAACATACTACACATTATTAGGGAAATCAGTTCACAACCATCAACGGTGCATATTGTCAACAGCTTTCCAGCTATGTTTCAAAGGGGCATAGGCAAAGTACGTGGAAAACCTGTCAAACTATACATAAATCCTGATGTAATTCCAAAACAACAGCGCCACCGTCACATTCCTTTCCACATTCGGAATGATGTGCCCAAGAAGAATGGAGAAGTACGCATCTGTGTGGACACGAGAGAAGCGAATCAAGCGATCAGTATTCAGCACTCTGGATTTGACCAAAGCATACCACAACCTCAAGGGTTGCAATAACTTCTCAGATGACATCATCTTTCACGGGAAGGACCAGGCCGAACATGGTGCTAACCTAGATGCAGTGTTGAGGCTATTATAGAAACGCGGCCTGCGTTTGAACAAAGTAAATGCAAGTTTGCACAGTACCATGTCACTTCCTATTATCATGTGTTCGGAAGACATGGTCTAATGGCAGATCCAAAGAAGATCGAAGTTCTGGTGAATGCCACAGCACCACAAAACATTTCCAAGGTAATGGCTACCATTGGGAATGGCACAATATGTGTCGCGGTTCATCCGTAACTCCATCACGTCTCCATCACGAGTCCTCTTCGAGAACTGATCCGATCAGACACTCCATGGACATGGGACCAACGCCACGAACAAGCTCTTCAGTATTTGCAACAAGCCCTAGCCAGCACCCAAGTGATGGATACTTCGACACCAGGAAGCCATCCGAAACCAGGAAGCCATCCGAAACCATTGCAGATGCCAGTCCTACAAGCTTAGGGGCCATACTCACTCAAGAAGGTAGAGTGATCAGCAATGCCAGCAAGGCCTTTTCGGACGTTGTGTAAACGATATATATTCTAAGACAGAGGGAGAAATGCTTGCCGTTGTATGGGGAATCGAACATTTCCATCTGTATGTATACGGATCGACATTTATAATGAGAACAGACCACACACCACTCTTGGGGATCTTCAAAGGCTCGAAACCCGCATCAGTAAGGATGGATTGATAGATGACGACTGAAGCTGACTCCATATGATCTAGATCTGGTATACAAGCCCGGACGTGATGACAACAATCCATCCGACTTGCTCAGTCGACACCCGTCCACGACTTCAACACCAGATAGAAGCATTGCTGAAGAATATGTGCACTACGTCTGCGTGAATGCAATACTAAAAACTATGTAACTGAATGAACTGCGTGACGCAACCGCACAGGACAGCACTATGAACAAACTACGACAGGCAATCAGGACACAAATGTGAACTCGTTAGGCCGTACAAACAAATCCGGTGAGAATTTGCATTATACGACGGGCTAATCCTAAGAGGAACAAACATACTCATCCCTGAAGCATTGCAACAACAAGCTGTCGATATAGCTCACATAGGACACCAGGGAATCGTGAAGACCAAGACTGTGCTTAGGGAAAAGGGTTGGCTTCCCGGCATCGATAGACTGGTAGAAAGAAGAATTCTTTAGTGCATACCATGCTAGGGTACTACCAGAAAGTCAACAAACCCTGAAACGCTCAAGATATCCAGTCTACCGCCAGCTCCAAGGTGCGACGTGTCTGTTGACTTTGCTTGCCCACTGCCGTCGGGTAACATGTTACTAGTGGTAACTGACAACTACAGTCGTTTCCCCGAAGTGGAGTTCATTAAATATACTTCCGCTAAGACCGTAATACCGAAGCTTGACAACATCTTCTCAAGACAAGGCATCCCGCAGACTATGCGTACTGACAACGGTTCACCATGTCTAGGTGAAGACTTCAGAAACTTCAGCAAGGACATAAAGTTCACACATCGACGCGTAACAGGAGGAGTGAGGAGAAACGTTTCACGGTCACTCTACTAAAGGCAATCCGAACTGCACACATAGAGCAGAAAAAACTACCACAGCTACCTGCTGACAGTGTTCCTCCGCTCCTGAACACACGGTTCAAAATGCAACAGAATGATGAACACAGAAAACAACAAATGAAACAATATGCCGACAAACGACGAAATGCAAGCATCGAGAAAGGAGACACAGTATTGGTACGCCAGCGTCGTGCGACCAAGCTCACCCAACACTTCGACCCTGAACCATTTAAGCTGGAATGTAAAAAAGGGAATATGATAACAGCAAGCCGACACTTGTGTACAATCACACGAAACACTTCACTCTTCAAACGAATCGATCCCGTTGCCACATTCACTAACGAAGACACATCTAATGATATGGACAATACGGAATTGTGTGTAGATCATAACACGCCCACATTTGAAAACGATGATGAGCTACCCAGAGAAACGACAACTGGTGGGGAACCTTCGAAGGCAACATTTAAACCATGTTTACGCCATCCAGATGCTCGCCCATAACGCTTTCACAAGATGCCAGTCCGATTCAAGGACTATCTTGGACTTCCTAAAGAAAAATAATCTGAACGTAGAGTAAGAAAATCCAAACAACCTCGCTACGGGCCTGCTGCTGCTGGTACTAATGTGGTTTTAGAATCAAAGATGAAACCACCAGGTCCACCGACCTAGTACTTACTTCATTGCAGCTAGAAAACCTAACCTCTGCATTATGAAACCGTACATGAGCATGTGGCGCCATCTGCATTACAAAAAAATACCCCCCCAAAATAAAAACTTGCGGCATCCCCTGCAGTATGTATTGGCAAAATGTGAACCCCCGGTTGTGAAAAGCTGGCTACGAACCTGGATAATGTGTCCCTTCAACGTATAGTTAGTTCTCTGTGGAACTGAATATAATTTCATGACAGTTTTATGTTGACATTGGCCAAATAATTGGTAAAATTCTCATTTACACGCAGTCTCACCATGCGTCGTATAAATAATTCAAGTGGCCTTTTAGTTTGAGGGGCACGGCGAATACCGATCATTTTCTGATATGTTTTTTTATATCACTAAATACATCCTTAACTGATATCTTTTTTATAACGTTTTAGGAATACGTACAGTTCGACTAAAACATAAAGAACATTTAATTGTGCTAATATTTGAATACTAAAACAAAACTGTTTTGTTTTTATGTATTAAATTTTAAAAGGTGCGCTTACAAATACTTACGAAAATGTTACGTAAACACTGAGTACATTAAATAGATAAGTGCAGGTGTGTTGTTGCCCTCGTGCTCCTTAGACAAACAGAAACACGACACAGCATCGTTCACCAAATAACCTCATGCCTTAACTCTACGCATGGTGCACACAGGGAAGATTATCAAATATCCAAACTCGTGTACAACATATTTTGACCCGTCATTTCAACAGCATTGTTATACCTATTTAGACACCGCTTAAGAACTTGAACATAGTCTGAATCGGTATTTATCTGTTTACACCGCATGGCTACCAAAGGCCAGCTCAGATTCGACGTGAGTGAATATCGATGTTCTTATCAACCAATGCGTATTCATATCCTCACGATTATCTACACGGTACATCGTGGTCACACTTTTCTAGTAAACCTACGTACATCATGAGCTTCTACACACATTATTTTCTTCCTAGTCACTCACTCACTCATTCACTCGCTCACTCACTCACTCACCGTGATGCCAAGCACACACCGCAGAGAGCCCTCGACGCTGTCCTGTCTCGTGTGCAGCCATTCTGTCTACGCTAGATGTCTTAATGTCTTGCTTAATGCTTCTTCGGCGATTGTTCGTCGGTATGTTACTCTGCTCTATTAACACATTATTTCACGTCGTGAAAACAAAGATACATAAAACAGTAGAAAACCTGCCTTGCCGTACAGACTACAGAGAAAGGCCACAAACAAGAATGGCAAACGTTTAATCGCGGATGTGGCGATGAAGTGGATTCTGGCGTGTCCTTGGTTGAAAGACGACGTAAGGAAAATATAACGTAGAAGATGCATAAAGAAAGACCAGAGAGTGGTGTTTCAGGCACGCGTTACGTGCAGAGGACGGTGAGGTAATTAACAAGGTGTGTGGGATCCCGGTGACGTGTCAGTGTCACAGTGACCAACGTCGTACTTGTAAAGTTGTGGTTGTACTGTCAAACTTATTGGCTGATTTTCGATGAATTAATACACCGCTCCGCGCGTACTGGTTGCCAACTGCGATCGAGTAATATGTACCTTTACTCAATACTGGTTGCCAACTGCGACAGAGTACTGTGTACCTTTACTCAATACTGGTTGCCAACTGCGATAGAGTACTATGTACCTTTACTCAATACTGTTTGCCAACTGCGACAGAGTACTGTGTACCTTTACTCAATACTGGTTGCCAACTGCGACAGAGTACTATGTACCTTTACTCAATACTGTTTGCCAACTGCGATAGAGTACTATGTACCTTTACTCAATACTGTTTGCCAACTGCGATAGAGTACTATGAACTTTTACTCAATACTGGTTGCCAACTGCGATAGAGTACCATGTACCTTTACTCAATACAGGTCGACAGAGCTTTCGCCAACTACCAGATGTAACGACTATTATTTTTTATTTGACGATTAAAAAAGTACGCATTTTTTAACAAACTGCTCACACAAGTTAAAATATTCACACGTTACACATCTGGACGTACAAGAACTGGATTGGCGATGAGCAAACCAACTGATTAAAGATCTTAAATTCGCTACGTTGTATTGGACAGTAAACCGCTTTATCCGTCCTAGCATCACAATAATAAGTCACTGTTTAATAATAATATTAACACACTCATTTATTAATCATTAACCTGTTTACGTTTCGGTAGATGTCGATATCTGCTGAAAACCGGAGGTAACGAATGCTGCGGTCTTAGCGTCGTAACGCCACCTGTCAGCCAGCGTATGTGTCCGACAGTGGCGATATGCCTGACGTCGGACAGCAAGTCTATTTCACTGTCCACTAGCATGTCTGTGACGTCAACCTCAGACAGCCTGCACTTCAAGAGGTCGCAGCCGGCGCACAGTTTCCGGTTGTTGTACTTATCTCGGGAGGCGTCGACGACGTATCGCTGACCGGTGTCGTGCTGGGTACACGGCATCGACACGGCCCGGCCACTCTGGGCGGTCGGTCACTGCCGGGACACGACGGCGGACTGGCAATCCACTCTTGCTCCGCCGTCGTGTCTCGGCGTCGTCACAGCCACTGACGGCAAACAAACAAAAGTGGTATTACTTGTAGTAGCAGTAGCAGAATAGTATCAGTAACAACGTTTGCAGCAATAAGGTGCACACGCACGCGCTCAAGCGCACGTGCGCGCGCACGCATGCAATTGCACGCACATGCACACACACGCGCACACGCACACATTTATTTTAATAGTACCCGAACTATTATATGTTTGCATACTTCAGTTCCTATACGTAAACAACTACGTGTGCGTCTGCGTGCAATAGGGCCTACGTACGTGGTTGCGTGGTTGCGTGCACGCGTGCCTGCATGAGTGCATGAAGAGTAAACGATGGACACGATGTATTCCACAAATGGATGACAAATGTCATGGTTGTTTCGATTACAAAACAGTATAGTTCTACCGGATGTGATTGCGCCTAACCGCCTAACCGGCTGCGTGCTGACGTCGCTCTCGACATTTCTGCCACTCTTTAGTGCGTTTTAATTATGCATCAACGCTGACTTTCACTGTTAACGCGCGAAAACCTGCGGGGATCAAACGAAGCCGTTGCGTCATCGACAAGATCGCCGTACGTGTGTGTTTTACTTATTTTAAAAACTGTGTTTATCTTACACTGTTCGTGGGAACTTTCGGTTGTTCACTCGACCATAACCCAGTTGCGCAACCATGTCGACCAACACGTATATAGCCTGCCAATTGCTTCTTCATTCTTGTGCGCCACGCATGAACGCCAACACATGGCGAACCTTAGTTGATCTCGGTATAGCTGCCTGGTTACCAACGAGAGGCGGCTGCCGGGGCGGGGCTCGGAAACAAACAGAAAGTATACCAGTGGTCGGACATCGACCACCCATCGACCGACCATACACATGCCATTATAACAACAACAAACTAGTGCAAGTACCTATGGTTAGCAATGCTGCATGGAGAGCAGCTTGCGCGCAGGGGTGTCATTCCACCCGCCAACCAAGCGGGGTTGTCGTGGGGGTCACCGCAAACAACAACAGTCAACTCGATCATCGCAAACAGACCTGCAACGCATTTTCTGGGGCGACAGACTGGACAACATCTCTCGAACCTCCAAGTATGTGCCACCAAACGGAGCAAGCTGTGCACCATGACCATCTGCTTAATAAACGCACAGTCGGTGAGGAATAAGGTGACACCCCTTTCTGACTACGTTATAGAGCATGGCTTTGACATCGTGGCCTTCACTGAAACTTGGTTACGAAATTCTCCTGATGATGACCAGACTGTCAGAGCCCTGACAATTCCTGGCTAAAGATTTACCCATCTTCCGAGGGGACAACACAGGAACGCCACAACCAGAGGAGGTGGGGTTGCCATCCTCCACAAATCTAACATCCAAATGGCATCAAAGTCTTCATTGAAAGCCAAATCGTTCGAGAACATTGAAGTCACACTTAATGCTTCGTCAACGGTGAAACTGGCTGTGATCTATCGTCCAAAAATCACCGAAGCTGCATCTGATCACAGACAGTTGTACAATGTTGTCAACGCCCTGTTGATTAAGCCTAAAGCTAGCCTGCCTGGTGGTGATTCACTGGAACAACTGGCCAGCAGATTCAGTGCATTCTTCCAGGACAAAGTCAGACTGATTCAGAATAACTTGACGCTCAAGACAGACCCCAAATATGTGCATTCACATGAGTGTCCAGGCACTGTGGACGATGAACTCAGCTTTGTGTTGCAACGGAAGACGAGGTGAGACGACTGGTCAACCAGAGTCCCTCAAAGTCGTGTTCACTCGACCCAATGTCGACATGGCTTCTGAAAGAACAGTTAGGCAGTCTTCTACCAAGCATTATAAACATTGTCAAGAGGAATTGTTCCAACAAAAATGAAATCTGCGCTCGTGACGCCCTTGCTCAAGAAGCCTTCCTTGGACAAGGATGTCATGAACAACTTCCGCCCAATCTCTAATATGTCCTTTATCTCAAAGTTGACAGAGAGAGTTGTGCTGAACAGGCTCATTGACCACGTCTCGTGCAACAATCTGCAGGAAAAATTCCAATCCGCCTACAAGCCGAATCACAGTATTGAAACTGCACTGATGCGAATCAAGAATGATATCTTGATGACCCTGGACAACAAGAGGGGTGTCGTGTTGATCCTACTTGATTTATCACCGGCCTTTGACACTGTAGACCATCCGCTGCTGTTGGCTTGCATGAAGAGCGCGAGTGTCACCGGCGTCGCGCATCAGTGTTTTGAGTCATACTTGACTTCGAGGACTCAGACTGTCTGTCTAGGCCAGACCCAGTCAGACCCGGCAGAGTTGCTCCAGGGAGTGCCACAGTGGTCTCTTCTTGGCCCAGCTCGGCCAGGAAGCACAGCCTGACTGATGTCGTCATCGTTGACAGCATCCCTTAGCCTACTGCCGTCGCTCGCAACCTTGGAACGATTTTTGACAGTGAGCTCAGCACAAAATCGCAAGTGTCAAAATTGTGCCAGGCAGCAAACTTTCATCTACATCGAATTCGTTCCATCAGATACTGCTTGTCACAACATGCCACTGAACTCCTGGTTTATTCCCTCGTCACATCGCGACTGGATTATGGAAATGGCGTCCTTTACGGTGTACCTGATCAGCTAGTGGACAAGCTGCAGAGAGTCCCGAATGTGGCAGTTCGCGTTGTGGTCAAAGCCAGTCGCTATGACCACATAACACCCATCCTAGAGACTCTTTTTTGGCTTCCCGTCCGGTACCATATCGAATACAAGGTCGTAATGAATGACGTTCAAAGCCCTTCATCTTCTTGCGCCGAGCTACATCACAGACGTGCTCTAATTCTACCAGCCCAGCAGAACCTTGCGATCGTCATCACATTCTCTACTGAGTATGCGCAGTGCACACCTCCGCCAGTACGGTGATCGTGCCTTCTCCATCGCTGCTCCTCACCTGTGGAACAACCTTCCCCACGATATGCGCAAATATGACTCCTTACACCACTTCAAAAGATTCCTAAAGACTCGCCTGTTCAAACGAGCCTTCTACTCCTGAACTTTCACTGTCGTTTGGTGTTGTCGTTCGATTGGACTTTTTAATGATTATTTATTTATTTATTTATGCTATGTTTTTATTATTTTAAATTTATAGTGCTTTTATGTTTTTAATTTTCTTAATGATAATTTGATTGCACACTTGGTGCCACGTCGATTTTTTTGGTGCTGTTTTTTTATGTTTATAAAATCTCGACGTTTTTACTCTTTTTGTCTCAGCGCCTTCGAACAGTTTAACCTGGAGTCACGGCGCTTTTAAATGCTCTAATTATTATTATAATTATAGTAATAACTACAACGCAATTCGGCGATCTTTTACTTTCTGACCTAACCATGAAAACGACCACATACAGCCGCCAAACTTCTCCTCACCTCACATATCTTACATACACTACAAAAACAATGCTCTTTCGTTCCCATAACGATCAAAATTCACAAAATAAACTCACGTAAAACTCGACATCACCGGCAGCGACCCGTACATCCGTGGTTAACGTGAAATCGATATTGTGTCGAGTCGTCATGAACACGCGCACACGAAGTCCCTGTGTAAAGCTTTATCATCATACAGGGACTCTACGCACACAGTAACGATAGCGCCACAGTTCGGAATTTCTGTGAAGCTCATTTATGTAGCGAAACCTCAACACAATATCAATTTTCATGGTAACCGCGGAGCTACGGGTAGTCGCCGCCGGCGACGTAGAGTTTTATTTGAGTTTATTTTGTGAATTTTGATCGTTATGGTAATGTATGATAATAGTTTTTGTAACGTAGCGTGTGTGTATATATGTAAGATATGTGAGGATAAGTTTGGAGGCTGTAGGTGGTCGTTTTCATGGTTAGGTCAGAAAACACGGCCTGAAATGGGTGACTGATCATAATACTAACAACCTAAAAAGCTACGGCTAGATATCTTTTATGACAGCTCCACTTAAATTCCGTTTGTCAAGTTATTTGTGCGCCTGTGCGCGTAAGGACGTTTGATAATTCCTCTACACTACTTGACTATCTAGATTGTCACCAACCTGACAAATTAGAAACTCTATATCCTACCTGCTGTGACACTCTGTTGTAGCAACGACGGACCGTGCGCTGGCGACGTCTAGCGGGTTTGAGGAATTACGCAGTACATTATCTATTCCGCGCGGAAGATCTCCAAAGCCGCCGAAACTCGGCGACAGCCGTTGCCTCACACGTGAACCGTCTGCTGAAGGAGGCGACGTTCGGCAGCACACGGCCGGTTCACGAGCTGAAGGGACGCTCGATGTTCTCCGCGTTGGGATCAGGCTCTTGCCACGTGATCCGCTACGCGCCGAAGCTGATCGAGTGTATTCGGACCGATAACGGACTGGCAGCGCGTACGAACCGCCGCAGGGAGAAGTAGATCGTGTCCGGTTTGACTTTTGTCGAATTTGATTCTCGCTTGCCAAGCAGCGATTAGAGCTTCGACATCCAATAAGCTGCCTAAACTCGGCGAAGGAGCAAGTATCGCTTGTCGCGTCGGTAGATGAATTGCAAATCTCGTTTCGGTTGTTGCTGTTTCTTGACATTGTATTGTCGCATTTCCTGTATGTGCTCGACCCGGAGACGTCCGCGTTGTCCGACTGCCATCCGTCGGGAGAAGGGACAGACGGTGCACGCGTCGGACTATCAGTTCGTGTGACGCTATTGGAAATAAAAACCGGCCTGTGCTGTTCTGACGGTCGAACCGATGGTGTCGCTGCTGTTAGCCGTGTGAACAGCGTATCTTTCTGTTGATTCTTCGTGTCCGTCTGATATACTTGATGTGACCGTGGCCGTGCCGTGGTCTCGAAACTCGAAGATCGGCACTGGCGATTGCGGGACGAACCAGCGATGTCTGCCGATAAGTGGATGCGCCTGTAGTCCGATGTGATTCGCTCTGACGAATGTGACGCTGCAACCGAAGAGGGAGGGCGGCCCTTTCCCGCATCGCTTGTTCTTTTTTCTCCCCGTCTGCTATCCCGTATTTCCGAATCAGTCATCGGCCAGACATCGGACTGCTGTTTCAGGTCATTATGTGCTGACTTTCGGTCATTATGTGCTGACTTCCGGTCGCCGGTGCTTCGTGTATGTTTGTGTTCACGCGAATGACTCATTGGCCCAACTCGCGATTGCCTGCCATCAGTAATGTCTCGCACACTCTTGCCTACTGACGAACCATTAGAATGACGCGACTTGTCATTGTTTCCGGGCCGCAATATTTCAACACCATGCACATGCCTTGTTTTATCAGCAACACCGTTCATCCTTTGCCTGCTACAATCGACGTTTTGCCGTTGTGCGTCAGCACTGGTGTTGTTACTTCGAGTGTTAGCATCGGCACCGTGGCTTTGCCTAACAGTACAATTAATAGTTTGTATAGAGGAATTACTAATGAACCTTGGTATACAAGAACGCATTTCCCGTTGTCTATAGAAATGCCCTTTTTGCATGTCTGTCTTAGAAGTGGTATTCGGTGCTTGTGTCCTTTTTCCGTGCTGTTGTCTGTCTGTAGACATATATGGCTTTGTTCTGACAAAACCAGCATCGTTTTTTCGTTTGTCAACCGTCATATTATGCTTTTGTCTAGCACGGTCAGCTATGTCAGTGCAAGCAACAGTAGGATGCAGCTGTATGTCAGGGATTGCGTTTTGTGGTTTTCGTTCAACTGCGGAATCGCGGAGTCGGCGCGCTTCACTGACGTCATGTTTAGGTCGGTTAGCCTGCTTCGTACTTGTTTCTTTACAAGTCGTAGCATTAGTTTTTCCAGTCAGCGGTACATCTGAGCCAGCGTCAGCAATCCGAGAATGTCTATCTCGTTCAACGTCATAATGGCGCTTTGATCTATGGGTGCAAATGGCACGCCTAACTCTGCCAGAGAAGCCGAGAGGAACTCGACGGAGCTCTACCTGGCCATGTTTCGCGTCGATTTCACACTGCCATTTTGCGTCCTGTAGCTGTCCCGCCTCGTGCGTTCCCAAACTGGGTTCGCATCCGTCTCGGGAAGTTCCGCTATACGATATCGATCGGCTTCTCGGTGGCTCCATGACCGAACTATGTCCTTGTTGACAGCTTCTGCGTTCATTCGCTGTTGCTTCCGTCTCCCGCACCGTCGGTCGATCGCGGCTGCCGTCGAACGTAGTGCGCCGTGTGACGTCGCTAAAATGGACTCGCCGCCCATCATCTGCGCCGCAATCTCGCAGTTGTTTTGTTGTGTCGCGATGCTTGGAATCCATATTCGCCCGGAGCAGTCGCGTGTCGACACCTCTCTCTGTATCTTCGGCGTACGTCCACGGTCGCTGGTAGTCCGGACCCGAAAAATACATTTGCCTGTCTGAATCTGCGTCATTGCCTGACTTTTTCATTTGTGAACCATGGTGATCATGTCGCGTTTCTGTGCGCAATCTCGGTACACACCGCTGTGTCTCAGTAGGATGATGACTTGGTGGTACAGACCGTTGCGTTTCCGTGTGACGGAGATCTTCTGCTAGAAACAGCTGTGTCTCCAAATAATGTGGTAGATTCAGTTGTGCCTCCGCACGAGGTAGCTTTGTTGACGCTGCTCTGTTTGTATCAGTACGACGGACCTTGTTTCCTGCAGGCGAAGGAAGGCGCCGACGTTCGCCATTTTTCTTAAGTGGTTTACGATCCATGTCACTTATCTTTCGCCCCGTACCTAAATAATAGTCCCCCACTCCGGAACGTTGCCGTGTGCGTTCATCATCACTGGAGTTAGGTATTGTGTCATTTGTGTTCGTTCTGTGGTGACATGTATCCTCCGTTGACATACCACGATGTGCGTTGTTCCTACTGGATTCTGTGCAGCGTGCATTCCCATCTACTTTGTCCAAATCTATCGATATCATTCTACTTTCTGGCTCAACGTATGAGAAAGTCGTATTTACTGGCGACATACCACGTCTGTTGTTGCTGTCATCTTTCACCTGTCCCGCCTCTTTCAGCGGCACCCAGTCGGATTCAGGCAGATCCATGTCCATGCGAACTTCTTGAGTTTCTCTGGGCGACTCCCACTGGTCACGTGTGCGTCGTGACTCGACTACGTACGTGTGAGTCGACTCCGTGATGAGTTCGTCACGTGTCTGTTGTGGGTGTGCATCTCTTAAAGACACGTATGCTACAGGGGAAGCGGCGCTTACGAGATTGGGTGAGTGGCGTATCTTCTTAAAGCATTGTCTGTCGTGTCGAGCGTTGCGGTGGTGCTCGCGTCTGCTGCAAGTCGTGTTCTCACGAGAGCGCGTCGACACCTGTCTAGCGTGGACGCTCTCGAATCCTACGCTACGAGGTAAATCGACGAGATGTTGTTTCGACGACGGTAATGCCGACACGGAACACGGAAAGCACATATCCGAGTCCGTGTGACGCTCATTTTCTGTCCGAGTCGCCACAGCGACAGGTTCGCAATCACCCTGAAACCCGTAGTGTTGATTGTCTTGATGATTTACCTGGTTGTCAGTGGTAGTGTCCTCTGGCGTAGTGTCAGTGGGCGCTGCGGGTTGATGATAGCCATAACAAATGTGACCGTCCGCTAACGGAATGGGCGATGCCCCATCTTCTTGCGTGAGACTGATGCTTCTATAGTTAAGTCTTGCGAGATGATCGGCAGTGGTGTTTTCCTCTAGTGCGTTGTCGGAACTCATTGCTGGTGTGTCATAATCGTTGTTGGTTCGGCTGTCCTCTAATGCCGGGAGAGTTCCCACTTCGTCTTTGGCGAGACTTGTGTGATTCACAAACGTAACGGTCGAACATGTCACTTCGTACGATCCCTCAGATATGTGCGAGTCGTCGGTGGTTTGATATTTGTCTGACGAACTGTCAGGCCTCCTTTGTGACGATGCGGGCGTCGTGAACGAAGCGCCGCCGAACGCTGCTGTCGACTCCCCCGACCAATTGTTTTTGCCAGCTGTTTTCGCCGACTTGCTATACGAGATGTCATAGTCGTCACCAGTGCTTGACGATACATGATCGCGATCCACTGACACCGTCCCTACCCTCCCCAGACTTGAAACCTCGTCGTTAGGGTGTGCTCTCTCTGACTGTAGTGACGCGGCGCCTGCCTCTATCATGTCGAGTTCCGTGTGGTGTTTCTCCATTGCCGTAACATTCTCGGACGAAACGCTGTCGTGATGCGACTTGTGCACGGCTGGCTCGTTTGACCTCTTGATGGACTGTATCCTCGCTCGAGGGGCCACCAGACACTTCATGTCTAAGTCGTCCTTCGTCGACAACCGTTTACACGGCGTGCTTCTCGCCTCCTTCAGCATGTCGGCCGTGTATTTGTGTTGTTCTCGCAAGACCATCTCAACAGAACGGTCTCGCAAGGGACAGCATGGGTCAAACGTACCGTGAATAGGAAACTGCTGCAAAAAATAGCCAGAATCCTGCGTGCCTGTCTCAGTGGCGTTATCTACCAGCGACGTCGACCCAGTGTTTACCGTCGAAGACCGCATCGTGACGGCTATCGCTGACCGCGCCTTGGAGGCAGACGGAAAAAGCGTCTTCACGTCACTTAGTGACTGCGCTTTGACGTTAATCAGAGACGGAGCCTGGACGACTATCAGAGACTGCGCTTTGCCGGTACTAGGCTCGCGGTGTTGACGTTCTTCCTGGATGTGCCCTGACATTTCCTTCTGCGGTGTTGACTGGCGCAGCATGTCCATGGGAGACTTCGACTGATGCACCACGTTTGCCAGACTATGCTGTTTCTCCGTCGCGGCAGTGCACGTCGCCCAGTCGATCAGAATATTTCGTTCCCCTGTTTCGCCGCTACCGTCCGGTACAATCGGCGTACGGCACGGTTCGTTTGACTTCGGATCTACCCACGGTGACATTGGGGTGCTTTTTGGCGATTCGCAGCCGCGCACGTATCCGTAGTGCAACAGGTCTGCCTCCGCTTGTTGAGCCCTGTCATCAACAAAGTCCTGGTTATGTTGTGTAGGCATGCTTGTTTGAACTGTCTATGGAAAACTGTCTATCTACACTGTCGTTTATTGGCATTAGCAGTTATAGTGTGAAGTTGTGCATGCGGGGAAACAAAATGGAGGAAACACAATGGCAGGTCATGGGTACTCCGGAGGAAAACCAACTGCATACTATCACTACTGGCATTGACACCAATCGTTCTAGTACGCTAATGGGTGAGTATGATTGCACGTTTGGTTAATAGGGTTATTTATTCGTTTATTTGTTTGTTTGTTTGTTTGTTTGTTTGTATGTTTGTATGTTTTTTGACTGGCTGGCTGGCTGGCTGGCTGGCTGGCTGGCTGGCTGGCTGGCTGGCTGGCTGGCTGGCTGGCTGGCTGGCTGGCTGGCTGGCTGGCTGGCTGGCTGGCTGGCTGGCTGGCTGGCTGGCCAGGAGGGAAGGGAGGAGGGAGGGAGGAGGGAGGGAGGGAGGGGAGGGAGGAAGGGAGGAGGAGGGAGGGGGGAGGGAGGGAGGGAGGGAGGGAGGGAGGGGGAGGAGGAGGGGGAGGTAGTGAGGTGAGTGAGTGAGTGAGTGAGAGAGAGTGAGTGGTGGTGGTGGTGAGTGGTGGTGGAGTGAGTGAGTGAGTGAGTGAGTGAGTGAGTGAGAGTGAGTGAGTGAGTGAGGTGGTGGTGGTGGTGTGGTGAAGGTGAGGTGGTGAGTGGTGAGTGGTGGTGAGTGGTGAGTGAGGGAAGTGGTGGTGGTGAGGTGAGTGAGGTGGTGGTGGTGGTGAGTGAGTGAGTGAGTGAGTGAGTGAGTGAGTGAGTGAGTGAGTGAGTGAGTGAGTGAGTGAGTGAGTGAGTGAGTGAGAGAGTGAGAGAGTGAGAGAGTGAGAGAGTGAGTGAGTGAGTGAGTGAGTGAGTGAGTGAGAGAGTGAGAGAGTGAGTGAGTGAGTGAGTGAGTGAGTGTGTGAGTAGTGAGTGAGCGAGTGAGCGAGTGAGTGAGTGAGTGAGTGGTGAGTAAGTGAGTGAGTGAGTGAGTGAGTGAGTGAGTGAGTGAGTGAGTGAGTGAGTGAGTGAGTGAGTGAGTGAGTGAGTGAGTGAGTGAGTGAGTGAGTGAGTGGGTGAGTGAGTGAGTGAGTGAGTGAGTGAGTGAGTGAGTGAGTGAGTGAGTGAGTGAGTGAGTGAGTGAGTGAGTGAGTGAGTGAGTGAGTGAGTGAGTGATGAGTGGTGGTGAGAGTGAAGTGAGAGTGAGTGTGAGTGAGTGAGTGAGTGAGTGAGTGAGTGAGTGAGTGAGTGAGTGAGTGAGTGAGTGAGTGATGAGTGAGTGAGTGAGTGAATGTGAGTGAGTGAGTGAGTGAGTGGGTGAGTGAGTGAGTGAGTGAGTGAGTGAGTGAGTGAGTGAGTGAGTGAGTGAGTGAGTGAGTGAGTGAGTGAGTGAGTGAGTGAGTGAGTGAGTGAGTGAGTGAGTGAGTGAGTGAGTGAGTGAGTGAGTGAGTGAGTGAGTGAGTGAGTGAGTGCGTGCGTGCGTGAATGAGTGAGTATGTGAGGTCAGTCACACCGTCAATCCAGAGAGATGGAGAGATACACCTACGTATGTTCCAATCTGTCCAACACCTTCAGTTTTGATTTCAACGTGTTTTCACTCTCTTTCAGTTGGTACTGAAATAACATAAAGTCTGCGTCAATGGACACAAACGACGTATGGTCACATAACAGACACTTGAACACAAAACGGACACGTAATCAAGTAAATAAGATAACAAGAACATTCGGAACGTACAACAATTTAGTCACAGCGTTTAACTAAACATTAAAAATGAAACACGACATTTTTCTAATAACCAGCACAAGTGCCAGTTGCTTACCCAATAGTCTTGCAATTTTCGGTGCCACTTGAGATTCTGGAAACATGAACGAAGCATTATCGTGTGTAGCCATTGCATTGACATACATAATAGGGTCGTAGAGGGAGACGGGGAAGGTCAAGATTAGCAGGGTGAAATATCGTCAAAGGGCAGGTGTGAGTGTGAGAGAGGGGAAAAGTGGGAGGGAGGGAGAGAGAGAGGCGGGAGGGGACGGGAGGGGAGAGCGAGGGAAGAAGGCAGCGAGGGAGAGTCGTAGGGAGGGAAGTAGGGACGGACGGATGGACGGATGGACGGATGGACGGATGGACGGACGGACTGAGGGGGGATGGTTTCCGTTGGCGTTGGCGCTTAATGCCGCGTGTCAATGTTTAAAATGGTCCTCTATAATCGCTATCTTGACCGTAGATTTCATCTGCATTACCATTTTGATTACCAAGATATCGTCATTATATAAAGCCACTTCGATAGTTCCCATGTTGTTGACTGCACATTTGTCTAACCGCACGTTCACCAGAATAAATGAGAATATACCGTAGTATTATCATGTGTGTTTTCACATACAATTTTTATATACAAAATAATTTAACTATTTTATTTTAATATAATTTGACAGTTTATTATAATTTAAATAACTAATTTTAATGTCGTGTATTAATGTAATTCCAGTGCAACGTTTTATTATTTAATTATAATATAAAACGCCTCTTATTGGTTGTATCGTGTTCACTTTTCGCTTTGGTGAATATAACATCCACCATATAAGTTATTTTGTAATTGTGTACATAATGTTAAATAATTATCTGAATATAATATATTGTGGTTGATACACAATACTACTTGTGTTGAATTGTATATTTTTAAACTCCTAATCTCGTTCTGATATTTGACGAGACCATATCGTGGATACCAACAAGTACTTAAGGACATCAACGTACCTTTTCCTGTGCTTTCTCCACCGAACCCTTCAGTCCTTCGACAGTTCGGTCGGCAGCAGAAGTCTGCCGTTCCAAAAGTATTATTGCTCCTGCAAGACCAGCATTTCGTGAAAATGTGCAACGGTTATTTCTAACAGTTCGTTGTCAAATTATGTTATATGTTAGGTATATGATAACCGATTGTATTTCCCCAAGGTATTGAAAATGTGCGGCAACTACTGAACCGCAGGGTTGCTATTCAAATACTGATAATGTTCAAACCACATATTTGTAATGGTTGTTAAACACATTTAGCCAGCAGAATTGATACAACATGAGTTGACGATAAAAGCAAACAAAAGATATGCGTTTAAATGGTATTGCTACATTTGGAAACTCTACATTAATTAGTGTGTTCGATGAATGGGACCACTCAGTATGACAGCTTCCTAAATGTGTTAATAACATATAGATGGGAACAATTAGTATTCATACAAACCTGCGAATATCTTCACGTGTAGTCTTTTGTTACTTTCAAAATAAATGTTATGCCGTTTCAAATTAAATAAGTCAGTTATTAAGAAAACACGAGAATGACGCAATGGCACCTGCTATTTTTAACATGACTGTTTAAATCACAGTTCTCTGAAGTAGGCATAATTTCGGCGACAAACGATGAACTACAATAAGTGACGGCCCGAAACGAATGTTGGTTTCGTACACATCGATAGACGAATACATACCTAAAAGTATTCGCCTTTCTTTGTCGCCTTGCTGAAACAACAAACATTGTGAGACAAAGGACTGAATATGGGTAATATTATGCGCAATTTCAGAACACGTTGCTATCCCGCTATATTATATATAACATATTATATTTCATGTGATATTCGAAATGAGTTAAGATATATCAGGTTGATTGATATTGAGGCTCATGATTTTGACGTGTTATGGATAAAGATTATGCCAAACAAAATGCCTCGAAAATGTTTATGTATAATGGTAGCATGTATATGTTACACCCAAAACACGGAGTATTTAAAAATACGTGACCATATAATTAATAATTAACATTATGTTACGCAGACATCCAGAATGTCATATTATCATAAATGTAGATTTTAATCAGTTACATGGTAATTTTTCTGAATGTAGTAACACGTGGACAGCGATACTGGATCCCACGATTGGTGGAAACATATGAAAATTAATGGGACTTAAGACAAATGACAATTCGTGCATTCAAGGCCTCGCTAACAAAACAACGGACGGTGATTGTGGTTTACTTGCCAACAGAATGAACGAGTTTTATGTATCTGTAATTGTGAACATTTACCTCGTTTAAATAAGGATAATCAATTATTCACAGTAAGTGAGGAATTGCTAAACCATTATGTCATCAGTGTTGTGACAACTCTCAAAGCATTGCAGAATGTTAAGGTGAACAAAGCTACAGGGCCTGAAAGCATTCCTGCTCGGGTGTTGAGAAATCACGCAGACGTCCTCGCTCCTCCATTAACTGCTATTTTTAATAAATCACTTCGAGAAGGAGTATTTCCTATGGAATGGAAAATGGCGAAGGTAATACCATTGCCAAAAATAAACAAACCTATGTCGATTGAAACGGACATTAGACCAATATTACTAACTCCAATAGCTGCTAAGGTGTTTGAGTCAATCATAATGAAATAGGTGGATAAAAAAATTGAAGGAAAAATACATTCTAGGCAATTTGGTAGAATTGGTAGAAAATGTACAACAGTCGAAATAGTACGACGATAAACTGGACTCTTTTGAACGAATTGTCATGCTAGATTTTCGCAAAGCGTTTGACCTCATTAATCATCATTTGTTACTTGAAAAGCTACAATTGTATGATTTGCCCCTATACATTGTAAGGTGGGTGGCAACATTTTTACTATACAATTACTATTTAAAAACAGGAAATGTATATTCGCATTCTGATCACCCAAATGGGGGATACCACAAGGAACCATATCTGGACCTAAATGTGTCCTAGTCTACATAAACGATTTAGAAACACCTGTTCCGTTATATAAGCATGTAGGCGAGAGTACGTTATACAAGCATGTAGGCGAGAGTGCGTTATATAAGCATGTAGGCGAGAGTACGTTATATAAGCATGTAGGCGAGAGTACGTTATATAAGCATGTAGGCGAGAGTACGTTATATAAGCATGTAGGCGAGAGTACGTTATTCGAAGTATGCGAGAGAAAAGGTTAATCTGCTATGCAAGAATCGGTTGACATTGCCGCCAGGTGGACAGAACATAATGACACGAAAACGAATTCAGGAAATTCAAAAGAGATGATCATTAGTTTTGCATAAGATGGTAGTTTTCGAAATACCATACAAAAAG
Source organism: Paraescarpia echinospica (assembly GCA_020002185.1). Classification (NCBI taxonomy): domain Eukaryota; kingdom Metazoa; phylum Annelida; class Polychaeta; order Sabellida; family Siboglinidae; genus Paraescarpia; species Paraescarpia echinospica. The sequence goes on from CM034531.1 coordinate 77,274,348, forward strand.
TAAAGATCAATGGAATAGACCATGCCAAACTTCTAGGTGTTACAGTCTCACATAATCTTACTTGGAATAAACATGTGGATGATACTGTGAGAAAATGCTGGCAAACGAGTACACGTGTTGTATGAATTAAAACGAGCTGGAATTAGCCGGAATGACCTGGTGACGGTGTATATTAGCGTTATGAGACCGGTACTTGAGTATGCATCGCCCGTGTGACATACTAATTTACATCAAAACTTGTCAGACAATATCGAAATGATAGAGAAAAGAGCACTAAAATGCATTTTCTCTGGACATCTTATGCTGAGATACTTAGTTATGTTGGCCTACAGATTTTTTAAGAAAGACGAGACTGTCTGTGTGAAAGATATTTCAACAAGATGAAAATTTGCACACACAAATTAAATCATCTGCTAACTGAAAAAGACACACCAATTATGATATAAGAGGGAGTAATATCTACCCATTGCCAAGAACCCGGACGAACATATATCGTAATTATTTAATACCATGGGGGTTATACAACTGGCAATAAACATTAAATGGTAAAAAAGAAGATTGTATTACTAATGTGTAACGTTTCACTGTATTAATTGTACTCTTTTATCGACTGTATAATGTGAATCCAACTCAGCAGCTAATAAAACACGTTTTATCATTTATTTTATAAGTGTGGCCTATAGTATAGATTGAATTATCGCTTCTTCAAAGCCAGTCAAAGAACAATTCGATATTTTGCGCGACTATTTTACAGTTATTTCGCGAAAATTCAAACGTACCTAGTTTACCTTTACATACTACGAGTTAAGTCGAAATTCGGCAACAGGTAGGTAGAGTCTACGCACTTTTTCAAACTTAAACTATTCACAGGGTCTATACACTAAGCATGTATATTTGTACATCACAAAAACCAATCGCAATAGGCTATATGAATTGCGGGAGGAAATTTTGTTATTCAAAATTCGACAATGAACGACCGTAGGCCGTACCTCACATTCGGACATACGTCTCTTCGGGCGCAGTTTCTGGTCTTTCAATTGGATTCCCGTCACGCTTTTCAGCATCTGAAATCGTAGAATACGTCGACGTTCGGCGCATGATCATCAGGCAGCGTCGCCTGTGTAATCGCTGCATCAACCAAACATTGTAAGACTTGCAGCCTTGCTTGTTTAATCTAACGGTTTAAATTGACAGATCTAAAAACTAACATCATATCAATATTTCCCGTACACATTAGTCACTTTAATTTATTAACCTATGTTTTTGTAGCTACACAAATATTTGAAGTATTGTCTTGTCGGAGATGTTATTAGTGTTAGTGTTAGTTTGCCTTGTCTTAATTGTTTTGGTGCGATTTATTACCACATATTTACAAATGAGCGTCTGAAGTCATATCATTTAATCTTGGCCAAGGACATTCTTTGCAATGTTCAAATGTATGACAACAATATATTACAGTCACTATAGCTTTAATGGCGCACGGTGCACAGTCGTCACCACCGCCGCCACCACCAGACGAAATGTTATGCGTGAAAGTGCTTAAATGTTTCTCCAGTTCTTGTGGATCAAAATCAGACCCATAGAAACTAGTAACAGTTTTCAGCTCATGATTGTACCATCTCTGCTTTTAATAGAAGCTTCTCGTAGTTCATGTGAATTGTGTAGTCATGATGATAGAATATATCTTTAATAAACGATATAATAAGGTCCAGAGCCTCATAATATATAGCCCTGTATAGAAGTTTTAGTGTTTTGAAGTAGTCTGGCGCTGCTGTGTCACACTCAAGTTTTGGCGAGACTGCTCTGCGTCTCGGTAGTCAATTAAGGTTCTTCGGTGTCTCTCTCTCTCTTCCGCTTTGCTCATAACGTCTGTTCAAATTGTATCGTTGTTAGTAAATGACAAAGAGTGTTCATAGTCGTGGACGCAACTGATTGTCCCTCAGTCGCTGACAAGTTTGGCCTTTGTAGAGCTATACTTAGGCTGTCAGCATGACGAAATAAACATTCACCCAAGGCAACTCCATACAAAACATCAAATTTCATCATGTAGTAATCAACACCTCGAATCCGTGCTTTCATTTCTATATCTGAACAATTGTCCAGTGACCATGTCCATAGCTCTTTCAAGGCGGGGTAATAGTCGATGATATTTAGCATAGCTGACGCACGAACAGTCGGTCGAGTCATCATCATCATCATCATTGTGCAGCCGTAGTGTCCCGTGGTTGGGCGGAGGCCTCAGCATGTCGTTTCCAAACATGCCTGTCTTGCGCTATCCTCTGCCAGATGGTGCTCTTCCAGTACTCGTCTAGTTCGTCTCTCCATCGTCTCGCTGGTCTTCCTCTAGATGTTTCCCTTCGTAAGGTCTCCAGGTTGTGATACGCGATGCCCATCGGTTATCTCGTAGTCTGTTAATGTGCTCTGCCCAGGTCCACTTCTGTCTTCTGATTTGTTCTGTCACATCTATGACCTTTGTCTTCTGTCTTACCCAGATGTTTGTTTTTCTCTCCCGATATGTGATGCTTAACATACTTCTTTCCATCTTTGTTTGTGCGGATGCTAGCTTGTTCTTTGGCTGGATGGTGAGTGCCCATGTTTCCGCGCCGTATGTCATCGCTGGAAGTACGCATGAGTTGAAGACTTGTCTCTTCAAGCAGGTTCCAAAATTACCCTTGAAGATGTCCCGGTGTTTGGCGAAAGCTGTCCAGCCGGCGGTGATCCTTCTTTGAATCTCCTTGTCTTGGATGTTGTCTCTGATACTGTATCACTGTCCCAGATAGGCGTAGCTTTCAACGTTCTCTATCTGTGTCGTGTTGATATATATTGGTGTGTCATTTTCTAGCATGACTTTTGTTTTCATCCTTACACCTTGTTTTTCACTTTCATCAGCTAGCTCCTGCAGCATGTTTTGTAGTTCTTGCGGTGTAGTAGCGCATATGACTATGTCGTCGGCAAAGCGAAGATGGCTGTGATATTCTCCGTCTATCCTCAAGCCTCTGGTTTCCCAGATCAGTCTTCGGAATATGCTTTCGAGTGTTACCGTGAACATCTTGGACGATATGGTGTCACCCTGTCGTACTCCTCTCTTGATGTTGATCTTGTTGCTCTTTTTGTGTAGGTGGACTGTCACCGAGCTGTTAGTGTATATGTCTTTCAGGAGATCGATGTATACATCTTCTATCCCCTGTTCTTGAAGGGAGGTCAGTATTGCTTGAGTTTGCAAAGAGTCGAAAGCTTTCTCGTAGTCGACGAAAGCGATGCAGAGCGAGATATCATATATTCCCGGCACTTCTCTTTCAGCTGGTCTGTCGTTGAGTACCTGCTTCTGAATCCTGCTTGCTCTCGTGGTTGGTTTTCGACGAATGTCTTCTCTAGCCTTTTCGTTAGTATCTTTGTGAGTAATGTGTGGATGTTTGACATATCGGTCTGTAGTTCTTTAAGTCTTTCTTATTTCCCTTCTTGAAAATAATCACCATCTTTGCGTTCTTCCAAGCGGTGGGTATTCGTCTTTCTGATAAGCATTTAGTACACAGCTTAGCCAGTGTCTTCGAGATTATATATTCTCCTGCTTTTAATGTTTCTATGTTTACATGGTCGTTGCCTGATATCTTCCCATTCTTCATATCTCTTAGCGCTGTTTTTACCTCCCATGGTGTTATATCTGGTACCTCTTTCGGGTCGGTGTGAATTACGGTACTCTGTTCACTGTCGTATAGCTCGGTGTAGAATTCCTCTATTCGTTCCATGATCATATATTGGTATTGTATTTCTCTACCCTGCTTGTCTAGAAGTGTAATCAGTCTGTCTCGGCCTAGTGCCTGTGTTCTTCTTGCTTTGTTTAGGCTCTTTGATGACATAATCGTTTCTCGTATGATCTCTTATTCGTACTTTCTAATGTCCTCCTATGCTTTCTTTTTGATGGTCTTGCATATTTCTGCGTACTCTATTCGGTTTTTACGGTCGCCATTTCTCGTCGTTTCTTCATTAGTGCTCGTGTCGGTGATGATATTCTCGTCATTACATGTCTGTTGATTGCTTTGGCTACACTTGTCGCACTTAGTTCGATCATCTCAGTGATGTTTTCGCTCATGGTGTCGGTGTCGTCTAGTTCCTGTAGTGTCTCGAATCGATTCCGCAGTTCGAGTTGGAATTCGATATTTTTTCTTCAGATTTGTGTGGTATCTACACTCGGTGGTGTCTTGTTTATCAACTTCTTCCTTTCAGCCTTGACGTCCAGTTTGATGTTGCTCATTACCATTCTGTGGTCACTCCGATGTTGACTCGGTTGATGTCTGGCCTGTTTGTCAGGATGTAGTCAATTTCGTTCTTCGTTTCTCCATTTGGGCTTTTCTATGTCCATCACCTCCCTGCTTTTTTCTGGAACATGGTATTCATGATTTTGTACTTTCTTGATGTTACCCATTCTACCAAGGTGTCGCCTCTTTCGTTTCTCACACGTAGGCCAAATTTGCCTGTTGCCGTTTCCGAAATGTTTGTTCGTTTCCCTACTTGCGCATTAAAGTCTCCCATCACTATCGTGTAGTGGGTTGACTTTTCTAAGGTCTCATCCACGTCGTTGTAGAAGTTGTCTGTGTCTTCTTCTGAATATGATGTTGTTGGTGCATATACTTGTACTATCTCCAGTTTGTAGTGCTTTGTTATGCATAGAACACGTTCTGTTACTCTGGGGCTGATGCTGTTAACCCTCATTATATTGTTTTTCCATTTCTTGTTTATGAGAAAGCCTACCCCTGCTTGGCCGTTGTTCGCTGTGGAATGGTATAGTAGATGGCCGCTTTGTAAGGTAATGAAGCATTCCTCTCCTCTTCGGACTTCTCCGATCCCAATCACATCCCATACCAACTTAGTTTCCCTAAGTTCTTCTTCCAGTTCTTGTATCTGTTGATCTCTTAGTAGTGTTCTTATGTTATATGTTGCTATCTTAAGTCTACTTACCTTCTTTCGGCGGCTCTTCTTGACCCAGAGATTCTCAGCACCCCCTGCACGTAGCCGTAGTTGACCCGAACCGCCTCTTTGGAAATAGAATCTTTCGATGCTACTGGGAACTGGGGGCGTTTCGACACGGGCAGCCGAGCCAGTACCGGACCACCACCCAGCCGGCGCCGGGATTCGAACCCCGGTGCCTCCAGTCGAGAATGCCTGGGGACGGTTCGGAACCTTCTTGTTTTAGCTGGTCTTTAATTTTCTGCAGCTCTACGTCATGGTTTGGGACTAGTTTTGTTGTTTCATATGTGGTAGCCAATGCTTCTTTAATAACCTTCACTCGCCTGATACAATCGGCACACGCCAAATTCCAAGTAGCAGTGACAATACAAGCACCGATGTTCCGCTTTCTTCACATGTGTAGCTACGCCAGTTTTCGCAGCCATCAATCATTGCCCTCTAGCTTTGTTTAAAAGAAAGATTCATTCGTATTAAAGAAGCTTTTATCAAGGCTGTGATGGTAGATGCATCAGCGCGTTCTAATTTATGAAGACCAATGAAATCTACTCGTGCCTTGAGTCGATCGTCTACCCATCTTATGCAAATTACACGATGTTCATGGTTCGATTGAATCGATAAGTCATTCGTTTCGTTATCCGTAGTACTGAACAAATCCGAGTTGGGCATACAGCTAGCAATATCTCGCAAGATTGTCAGGCCCATGTTCTGCAACATGTTATTTAGCATTACGGCCCTTGTTGCCAGTGTAGCGGGATGAAGAACACGCACGCACGTGTTCACCCTCGCAGAAGCACGGACACCTTCACTCACCGTGGTCATTTGCTTGTTTTCTCTGTGAAGTTTCGTCACGGGTTCATCCAGTAACAAGACGTATTTCCCCGGGTATTGCTGCATTGCTTTGCTCACTGCAGAGAGTCACATGACAGTCACGGTATCAACATACATCACAATGAACGTCACTCTCCAAACAGCGACTGGCTTACGGTCGCGAGATACCTCGGACTTCGTGACCGGAAGCGAGCCTCTCTCTGGAGATTGAATGATCACATTTTTTAAATTCATACTCATCGGGCCTACTTGTGCTCGTGGTCAGTGTACTAATATATTACAAGGCTACTTTACGAGTAGGCCCACATCTGAGTACAGTTTTCAATTTGATGCTGCAAAACTGGTTTTATTGTTTATGTGTAACAAACGATTATCAACAACTATTTCGAAACTCTAATGTTTAGCAAAGGCAATTAGCAAAGTTACCCATTGGCACATCTATTAGTTTACACGGGGCAGTAACCAAATCTTTCAGGACTAGGCTCTCCACTGGCCACAACGTTTCCTGGTGATAATTCCAACCAAGTTCTATACTGCTGATAAAATGCATTGCCTTCTGGAAATGTTTTCTTTTACTTTTCCTAAATAACCGACTGTGACATTACATCACAGCATGGACAATGTGTGGGTGATTGAGCTTGCCCCTTGACTCCCCCTATACAAAATAAATCCTAGACAAGGTCACCCCACGGCTGGCAATTAGTGCTAATATAAAAGTGTCCAAGCAGTATGAGATTGTAGCTTCCACGGACCCTCGAATTACCGGGTTAATTAGCAGACATATAACGTTCATGGAAAACATTAATTATACCTGAGTATAAAGTTAGACATCATCTAGAATATGTGTACAAGCTGTGAAGCCACATCGCAAGAAATGCATAAATACGTCAACAAATATATGGAGAACAAACTAAATACATTCCAGAACTGAGCGATCACCAAACAACGCACACAAGGATGTGGTTTAATCAACAACATAGAGAGAAGGAGATTAAGCTGCGATCAAAAAGATGTATGTATAAGACAATGAGCGGATATGAAAATATGTATACAAGCAATTTTTTTATTACGAAATACGGAAGGGTTAGACTAAATAAAGAAGGTCAAGCATTGGTTACTGAACAGCGTAGATTAGGTATCAGAAAGTATTTGTTCTTACGGAATGAAACAAATTATCTGCCGATTGTGTAAATGCTTGCAGCGTGAGTGACTGATATCTCAGCGCGGGTTACAAGTGGATAATAACAAAGTTGGACTATCGGCACGCCAAAGGTGTTTTGTCGTTTAGGTGTTTTGGGCTGTTTAACAATCTTGAATCTGTATATTGCCAAACACAAGAGTGTAGTGTAGAACAAGCATATAATAAAAACACTTATATTTTAGAAGTGAATATGAAATCTAGACGAACGTACGCCCTAAGACCAATGCTGGATCCGACGTATTATCAACAGGCAGGCCTTGTTGGCACTCAGTTGTCGTTTGACTATATTTACCTGTCATGTTGTGAATACAGTCGAACCGTTTGAGCAAATATTCAGCGAGACGTATTCCGACCGGCAATAAGACTGTTGTAAAGGTAAATATGACGGCAGATGACGAGATGACGTCATTGCAGGTCAACGCTTGCATTGCGAACTCCTTTTCGGTCATCTGTTATGTAAATGGCAACAACGGTCACGCATGCGTCGTTCGTCGCCAGGCATTGCATTGAGTTGTCACCGTCCATCGTTGCAATCAAATCCTATCAGTCATGGGGTCAATTCCTTGTTTGCAATTCCATGTCTAGTTAATTAAAAAATTACTTTCCAATTTCACCTTGCAAAAATCAATTCCAAATTATCAATTCCAATTTTTCCACTTACACATTCATTTTAATACCGTTTTATTGGTACTTGATAATATGTGTGTACAATCATATTTAATCAGATTTGATTAAAACTTTCACTATTGTTCACCCAAAGTCACTCGAGTAAGTCGAGTTCATTGGGTAATGTCTGCTGCAAATAATCAAATAATTTCGAATTACAACTAACATTTAATAATCAATTCCGAATCCAAAAATGCAATTGCGTGTCAATTCCAGTTCCGGAAAAGAATGAACACTACGGCTGACTCTTAGCACCAGTGGGAAAGAACTATTACCGCAACTGAATTGTTACATTTGAATATATAACACAATCGCTGGATTTCGCGTCAGGAACATATCTAATCGAAACACGATATATTTAATACTTTCTGATCAAAAACCATATTCTTACATTTGTCGATCTCACTAGCCCCTCTAAGCACCTTCCCAACTACAGCAACGTCTAAGCCAAGAGTAATGGGGGTTGTGCGCGGACATTGTGGCACTCACAGTGTCTTTACCGGGGCCGTCGATGAAACTTTTGATGAACATTTTGATGGCGCCATGAAACATGTTCACATCCCTCGAGCCATCATTGTGGTGTTTCGCCACTAGCAGCGTTGCCGAGTCGTCCCCGCAGACAAACTGCATCACCGGGCCTTCGACGCTGTGCGTGCAACAGATGAACTCTGTCTAAGGTTGCGGCAATCAATATAAGGTCAACGTACACTTGTATCAATGAAGTCTAACTAACTTATTATTCACAATAGCCTCAAAGAAATATGTGTACCCATTACTAATGTATGTTTATTCCATTGATTAATATGAAGATGGATTTATATGTATTTGTATTTGCATGCGAGCGTGCGTGAGTGAAATGAACTGTGATGTGTCTTGATAGGTAAATTAAATTAAATTACCAACACGAGATCAACGAAAATGAAATAGACATAATATAGTCGTTTTTTATTGCCAATAAATTATTACTACAAACAACTCGGTAAATATATTTTGACATTTACTTTTACTTAATTGTTTCTTTACAGTTAGTCTGAGAGCCAATCATAATTTGTTTGCGGATTCTGGGTAAAGCCGCCTACCAGCGAACATTTCACAGTCATGTTATTCCCCAGGCAGTCGTGAAGGGCACAAAAATTGCTGTCACTTCACGGCGCCTGGATAATCAAGGCTAATCACTTGACGGTGTAAAACGAAGAACGAAATTGTGCGATCATTTTCTCCGAGCGCACGGACAAAGTGACGGGGGAGTCCGAAACGTAAAATATCAATGTCTGACGCCAGGTGAAACTGCTTCTTTCCCCACACAAAAGTAGGCATAATGTCGTCTAATGTCCGACATCGATGTTTTCAGATGACCCCTTCATACTAGAATAAATATGTTAATAGAATAGGGGGCCTACTGCCAGCAGTTTGTGTTTAATAAGCCCGAAACAAAGTTCGCAGTTAGAAAAATGAGCCCGCAAAAAGTTCAAATTGTAAAGACAAGTACTAAACAGCCGCAACTATGTTTCTAGACCTACCTCCCGCTACTAGATACCTAACAGAACAGTCAGTTTCCCTTTAATAATCGTCCGCACAAGTTGATCTGCTAGAGCTGTGTCTGGAGTGTGCCAAAAGATGAACGGAACCACACCATAGCCTACTCCTCTCAATAACTCGTGGCAACCGCTACCACATTGTATAGACTGATAGCAGAACTTGTTCTTGAATGTACCCAAAGACACGGAAGAAGACCACACGATCGTTGCTGGTCCCAGACTATTAGCTCTATTGGAGAGTTGTAATGTTACGACGGCGGATTTTCTCAGCGACACTATAACAAGATTTAACAAGATTGCCACCCAGATAATTAACTCTAGGTGGCAGGTGGACAAGGAAGCCCTTTGGCTTATCGAGATTCCAACCCTTTTATTTATGTGTATCCCGCCCTTCTGAGGTATGTGTCGAATTTATTTTTAAACAAATTCACGCTACTAGCACCCACACAATCAACAGATAATCTGTTCCATTCATTTACAGTCCTTTGTGAAAATGAAAACTTTCGTATATCTAATCTACACTGCTCCTTTGCTAATGTAATTTCATGTCCTCTAGTCCTTCTATCTTTCTTAACTGAAAATTTCTATCAATATTTTCATAACCCTTCAATATTTTAAACACTTCTATCTGATCTCTTGTCAATCTCCTGGTCTCTAGTGTTGTTAAACCGCATTTTTAGGCGTATTTTGTAACCAAGATCCCTCAGTTTTGATATCATTTTAGTTGCTCTCCTCTGCACTCTTTCTAGCATATCTATGTCATTCCTGCGATATGGCATCCACGGTACATAGTACAGCGGTATTATTAGCTCTTTTTCCTTATACGTTATTGTTAAAGCTAAACTCAATGAGATATAGCAACAGAACCAAACATTGTTTATTACGTACCAGAAACGGTAAATTGTTATACAATAGCGTGAGCCACCAAATCACTGTTAAGCGATGTTGATCTTCCTCGTGGTCTCTCGTCAGTGACATGAGGTCCCATTATTTGAGGGGAGACTACACCAATTCCCTCCTCTCTTTTTCCGAACATTGGAGGACTTAGAGTCGCAGTTTACAGGGAGGCATCTTCTGACGTTTGCTACGTCGCAGTTCGTTGTGGGAGGACGGCGGAATGTCTCGTTCAACGTGGCCAGTGTTGCTACCTTCCGCAGTATTGTGGATACGAACATCGTTCTCTCCCGAGTATACCGTGTCCAGTTTTATGTATCGGCGGTTGCGCCAGTAGACACGACCACTGAGCAGTTTCACACGATAGTCGCGGTGTCGGCCAATTCCGACGATCACGCCTACTTTATCCCACTTTTTTGTAAGGGGATTTTGCAATCTTACTTGTGCGCCAAAGCGTAGCTGTGGTAGAGGACGGGATTGCCTGTTGTAACGCTCTTCGCCCCGTGCATGTGTTTGCCCGCAGCCAGCATCCTGCTTATCCGCCACATTTTGCCACTTGCTTGCAAACGATTGTCGCTGTGCGGGTACTGCCGATCGCAGTGGGTGTCCAAATAGGATTTGTGCAGGGGAGAGGCCACCTGCACGAGGAGTATTGCGGTATTCTAGAAGTCCTCGCTGGAAATTCTCATCGTCCAGATCTCTATTCACGGCTGTTGTTGCAATGAGTTTTTTCATTGTTTCCACCGCAGCCTCGGCATGCCCGTTAGATTGGTGGTAATGTGGTGTGGGTGGTGCGGGACGAACGCCCCAGCGTTTCAAAAACTGGTTAAACTCACGAGACGCGAACTGAGGACCACCATCAGATCTAAATCGCACTGGGACTCCAAGCTCCACGAATGCACGTCGACATGCATAGATGGTGTGGCGGATGTAGTCTTAGCCTTTGGGAAATGGAAGACCACAGACCATCCTGAGAGTCGATCTACATAGACGAGATAATCTCGTCCGGCGTAGTGGAAGACGTCTGCTGACACATCTTCAAACACCCTGTTTGGTAGAGGTTCTGATCTCAGTGGTTCGCGTTCCTGAGAAGATCGGAGTTCTTGGCATTTATTGCAACTTGCCACTGTCGTAGCGATATCGTTACTAATGCCAGGCCAGTACACGTTTTGTCTCGCCCTGCGTTTCGTTCTATCGGTCCCTTGGTGCGAGTCATGAAGACGCGCTAAGACTCCACGTCGAGCTGACTTGGGCACGACAATACGAGGTCCATACAAGACTATCCCGTCGTCCACTGACAGCTCGTTTCTGGTGTTCCAGAATGGTATGACGCTAGCGGTTGCTTTGTCTCTTGAAGACGGGAAGCCATTCTGGACGTTGTCAATGAGAGTTTTGTACTTTTCGTCTTGCATCTAGTATCGAGTCACAATGGTGATCTTGCTAATCATCTTGGTCGTCTTCATGTACCATTCTGGATGCATTGATGGTTACCGCGTGAACGTGGTGTTCTACTTCTTATTCTGCTTCTTGATCCTCCTCTGATGGATCCGACACAGGTGCACGTGACAAAGCATCTGGGATGCAATGGTGTTTGCCCTTTGTCCAGCGTGTCGTGAACGAGAAGAGTGATGTCTTTTGTTTGAGACGTTGAAGACGCGTGTTGTCGATATCGTCAAGGCGATGGCGATCGAGAATTGTCACCAATGGTTTGTGATCGACGACCAACTCAAAATGTGACAGTCCGAGTAGTTGAATGCGACACTTCTTCATTGCCCAGTAGCTCTAATTCCACCATGGCATAGCGACTTTCCGTGTCTGTAAGAAAACGTGATCCGCACTAAATCAGTCGCCATTTGTCTGCGTGTTGCAACAAAAAAGTGCATAGCCCAAACCTTTGCGTCGCGATGCATCTGTGTGTAGCGCCGTTGGTTTTAATGGATCAAAGTGTGCCAGTGTAGGAGCAGTTACCAACGCTTTCTTGGTGGCTTGAAAGGCTTTGCTGTGTGTTTCAGTCCATAGAAACTCGTTCTTGCTCTTCAGTATATCACTCAATGGATCAGCAGTTGTACTGACCGCTGTCGTGAAGTCACCAAGCTGGTTGATAAGGCCCATAAAAGATCGTAGTTCTGTCAAGCAGGTTGGTGTAGGGAATTCGGCGATTGCTTTCAGCTTTTCCGGATCTGTGCTGACGCCTTCTGCGTTGATTTTGAAGCCAACGTAATTCACCTCATTTTCCGCGAACTTGAACTTGTCGGGGTTCAGTGTGATGCTGTGCTCCCGACAACGGAGAAACACTGAGCGAACTCTTTCGATGTGTTGCTCAAAGTTTTCATCGTGTACAACGAAGTCATCCATGACCTTTTCGACGTTGTTTAAGCCGGCGATCGCTATGTCGCCACGTCTGCAATATTCATCGCCGGTTCAGGACAGTCCCATGGGGCTTCTCAAGAAGAGATAACGTCCCCAAGGGTCAAGAAAGTCGTCAGTTCTTGGCATTCGGGCGAGAGTGGTATCTGCCAGTACCCTTGTTTTGCGTCTAACGTCGTGAAGTATCTTGACCCTGGTTTGATGTTGGAGACTGCTTTTGTCGGTGTCTTCGTAGGATGAATTGGTCGACGAACGGATTTGTTGAGGCGTGTGAGGTCCACACAAAGACGTATACCCACTCGTGGTTTTGGTACTACCACGAGCGGATGACACCATTTGGTGGGAACGTCTCCCAATGGCTTGATAATGCCTTGTCTTGACATCTGGTCGAGATTTGCTTTGACTTCATCCCGCCATGCGAAAGGAATGGGGCGAGTGACATATATTGAAAAAGTCTCAACGTTCTCGTTCAAGTGGATTTTTATTGGTTCACCCAACATTGTCTTCAGTTGGTCACCTGTGTCGAACACGTCTTTGAATTCTTCAAGTAAGTCATTGCGCTTGCGTGTTCGCATGTCGGATGACTCGTGTTCTGGAGGAATCTTTTTTGGCGATTTTGTTTCGCGTGACCGTCTTATGGCACCAATTGGTTTAGGATAATCGTTCGGCACGATTCCTAAGTCCGGGCAAACATACCAAGCCAGCAGAAGTCCTTTTTGCTCTCTCCAGATAAGAACCGTCTCTTTCGTATATTTGTCTGCTGCGTGGATGTGGAGGTCTACTGTGCTAATACATTCGAATGATGTACCATTGGCAGCAATGATTGTGTCTTCGGGCGGGGGACATGTATTTCCGATGTCTAATCCTATTTGTTTTAGGATATCAAGCCCTGCAACAGTGGCTTCGGCCCCTGTATCTGGTGTTGCCTGTGCTGTTGTGATGAAGCTATCATCAGCATTATGACGAAGTTGTACCTTAATGCGCGGGGCGCGACGGTGTTTTTTCTTTCCCAGAATGTCCAATACGCGAATCTGACTCGTTGCGGTCGATCGATGTGTACTCTCTTTTTCTGTGGATTGTTCTGACGGCAACACGTAGCCCAATGACCAATTTTCTTACAGACTGAACATACCCTGTGTCGTGCAGGACATTCATCTCGCGTTTTATGAGCCGATTTTCCACAATAGCCGCATCTGTGGTTATGTTTTGAAGTGGCGTTATTCCTGGTTTTACTACGTTGCCAGGTTTTCTTGCCAATTCTGTCTATCTTCGTATGGCCTTTGCAAGTGCAGCTTCATCATTCCTTGCTGATTCTTCACTCCTGCAGATATCAACTTTTGTCAGTACAGAAGGGGGAGGCGTTGTTGCTAATAACTTTCGTCTTGTTTCTAGGTCACGGATTCCCGACATAATTCGCGTAGTAAGACGATCGTCTAAGCACTGCTGGCAAAGCTCTGCGTTGTTGGCAATTTCCCGCAATTCCACGTAGAAGTGGTCGAACTGTTCGCCTTCTTCTTGTTTGCGTTCTGTCCAGTGTAACATTTCGTTTGGCTTGGATGTGTTCTTGGATTCGGTCTAACATCGCAGTGACGGTCATATCGTCATCATTATCTATACCGATGGCTAATTGCAATGTAGCACGCATTTAAATAGAGAGGCTAGTGCGCAACATGGCTCTCTGTTGACGTCCTGGGAGACGGTCGAGCTGTTCTAACTCCACGAAGTCTTCCCATGATCGCCTCCATGCTGCTAGTTCTCATAGTGTTATGTCTGCTGCCATTGGCTCCGGCGGTCTAGTTTTAGCGTGTTGGCCGGTAGAAGTACGCTGGACGTTGGTCACGGTGTCTGTATGTTGAGTCTCTGGACCACTAGACTCATCATTGGCGCCGTTGCTGTGTGCCCGCGATGGTGATTTATGGGCGCATCTGTCGAGGGTCTCGCAGAATAGACGCATCGATAGTTCATGCGCGTGCGCGCTCCCGTTCCTGTTCTCGCTGTTCATGTTTGTTGTCCCGTTCTTCTTGTTTAGACAGGAATGTCGCAAGCCAGTCTGGTGCGATTGTGTCACCGCAGCGCGGACTTTGGTGAACGTCAACGCTTATGGCGCGCTCTTGCGGAGCTTTTGAAAGCTCCGCGGCGCCGTGTTTGCTTGCGGTTCGGGATTTTCTGTCCATTTTGTCGCTACTGTTCACAAATAAACCGACTTTTTAACATCTTATTTTGAGTTCGTGGCCTTTTGCCGACTGCGCCATGTTAAAGCTTATACTCAATGAGATATAGCAACAGAACAAAACATTGTTTATTACGTACCAGAAACGGTAAATTGTTATACAATAGCGTGAGCCATCAAATCACTGTTAAGCGATGATGACCTTCCTCGTGGTCTCTCGTCAGTGACGGGAGGTCCCATCATTTGAGGGGAGACTACACCAGTTATGTATCGCCTAAATAATCCAAGGATTTGATTTCCCTTTGAAGCTGCACATCCGTACTGCTCTGAAACCTTCATATCAGCACTAATGGTTAACCCTAAGTCCTTTTCTTTTACAGTAATACTTAGTACAGTACCCCCCATTGTATATTCTACCTCTTCGTTCCCATGTGGAGGCATTTACATTTCCCAAAATTGAACACCATTTGTCACTTTTCAGACCATTTGATCAACCTGTCAAGATCATCATGTAAGTGCTGTCTATCTCCATCATTTTTAATCCTTCTAAACACTTTTGTATCATCCGCAAATTTCAACACCTTGCTTGTTATTTCATCATCCAAATCGTTGATATATATTAAGAATAATATAGGTCCTAATACTGATCCCTGTGGTACCCCACTCAATACCGATTTCCAGTTTGAAGCCTCCCCATCAACTACTACACGTTATCTTCTATCAATCAGCCATTTTTCTATCCAGTTTATTATACAATTTCCTATGCCATGGGCCTTTAGTTTCAGCAGTAATCTTTGATGTGGTACTTTGTCGAAATCTTTTTGAAAATCTAAGTAGACGATATCTACTGGTGATCCCTCATCTACCCACTTAGTGATGTCTTCCAAAAAACATAACATATTTGTTAAGCATGACCTCGCTTTAAAAAAAAACCATGTTGAGATGGGTTTATCAAGTTTTGTTTAACAAGATAATCCACCATGTGATCTTTAATTAGTCTTTCTATTAATGTGCAAATCACTGATGTTAAACTCACTGGTCTACAGTTCTCTGACTTGTTTCTCGAACCTTTTAATTAACGGTATAATGTTTGCCTCTTTCCATTCTAAATGAACCACTCCCTCTGCTAATGACAAATTGAAAACTGTTGCAAGCGGTACGCTAATTTGTCCTACAATTTCCAATAGTAGTTTGGGCGGAATCCCATCCACTCCAGGTGATTTATTATCCTTCATAGCCCTTGTTTTTAGTTACCATTTCCGGGGTTACAATTAATTGTCATAAATAGTCTGAATCTGCCCCCTTGAACTTAGCCTCTGGTACTGGTAGTGAAGTAATATCTTCTCTGGAAAACACTGAACTAAAGTACTCATTCAGGTCTTCTGCCATTAAGAATCCCTCTGATATTATATTTCCAGCACTATCTTTTAGAGGACAGAACTTATCTTGAACTTTCTGTTTGCTTCGAACATACGCATAAAAACTGTTGCTGTCATGTTTTATATTACTAGCTAATTGTTGTTCATAGCTTCTCTTTCAATTTCTAATTTCAGCTATAGCTTAGTTAAGTGCTTCTTTATAACTGTTGTAGTCTTAATCATTTCCAGTACATCTATATGACTTCCACATCATTTGTTTATACTTAATTTTTCTAATGGTTTCTTTCGATAAGTGTTTCTTTTTGGACCGTTTCCCTTGTTTTTTGAAGGGTACAAATTGATCGACTATGCACTTAATTTCACTCTTTAATATATTCCAGCATTCTGTTGCTGTCTTATTTTTCAGTGTGTTATTCTAGTCTATCTTTGCTAAATATTTCCTCATGTCCTTATACCTTCCTTTGTGGAAATTTCTCCTATACTGCTATTTACTATTCCTTTCTGATTTTACTTTGATGGTAAAATGTATCTGGTTGTGATAGCTACTCCCCAGTGGCTCACATATCTTGACATTGTCAACTAATTCATTCTGTGAGGACAAACCTATGTCTAACACATTCTCACCTCTGGTTGGTTCTAGCACATGTTGAGAAAGGAAAGTATCTTGAACTAAAACTAAAAACTTGTGGTCCTCACTCCCCATACTCTGTAGAGATTTCCATTGTATATGCCCGTGGAAAAAAATCCCCCATAATAATACAGGCCCTTTTGCTTACTTCCCTTATAGCGTTTTGTATTTTTTCATTCTCTTCTATGCTTATGTTTGAACTTTGCTCAGCTAGTGCGTTGATCGCCATCCTCTTGCAGTTTCTATACGTTGCCCCCCTTCGTCCCATTACTGGCAACATTTCTGACAGAATAATCTGTTCAACTCTTGTCTTCTTTAGCTTCCTCACCAACTGTCTATAATTCTGTACTATCCCAGTTGTTCTTTCCCTGTCTTAATTATTTGTTTCTACGTGTACTAGTATAGACCCTCCATTGCCATGCCCCAATACCTTCTCTACCCTTTCAGTCACATGTTCTATCCTAGCCCCCTGTAGACAAACAACGACGTCCTTCCCCTCGCTTAGTGTCTTGTCCGTCTTTCTCATAATGGAGTCGCCCATAAACACCCTCACTTTCCTCATTGCCCCCTCAATCACTGCCTCAGAGTAGCTCCTTCTTCGGTTTGCATATGTCTGGTTGTTGTCTTTTCCCCTGCCGTATTCTCTCCTGTCACATTCTCTTCCGATCCGTTCTTTCCTGTCGCTTTTTCTCTTGTCACCTTTCCTCCTGTCAGCGTCCCTTTTATCGACTTCTCTTCTATCACATTTGCTCTCACATCCTTTCGTCCCTTCATCTTTCCTCCCATCTCATTTTCTTCTCTCCTCTCCCGTCCCTTCTTCCCTCCCTCCTTCTCTACGATCACTTTCTCCCCTGTCACCTTCACGCTTGTCACGTTTTCTGTTGTCGATTTTCTAATTTCTTCCCCTGCAATCACCTTCCCTCCTCTCAAACTCTTTTCCTCAGTCTTCTTGCCACTGCTATTCTCCTTCGGTCTTGCATTATTCCCACCTCTCTCCCTGTCGTCTCTCTCCATTCCACCTGTCTCCTTACTAATTCCCATCTCCATCCCCTTCACAATATCTGTCAACCTAACTATCTCCTTCTGCAGATACTCCACCTTCCAACACCCCATGCATCTCCATGGTTTCTGCCCATGACTTCCCACAGCCGAACAATGCAAAATCTACCCAGCTGTGGCAGTGATCACACACCAAGTGTCGCTTTGCCTTGACTTGCCGCTTGCAAGGCGCCATATCACTATCATAATTTTGTTTAATACCTTAACTAACTTAGTCTTTATAAAGACTGTTTCCTGTGTACTACAGCACAATTTATGTTACATATTTTATTTACACAGCTGACTATCTATCCTATCACGAACGCTAACATTATTGGTAGTGACCTAGTTTAAATACAATCAATTACGTTACGTTCGGCTGCTTTATTTATTTAGGTTTCGCCGCGCCCTAGCGAATACGTAGGACACTATCTACATAAACAATATGGAGTTCGCCCGACTATCGCCCTTACTTAATTTTAACAACAGTGCTACCTAATCAAAATATCTAGCAAGTACTGGCTTACTCAGATATTATCTTATGTAAGTAGTTTTATCAATGATATTAAGGCAAGAATAATACTTATCAATCAGTAATTCCACTTGTTTATCAACTTTTCTGCACCACCAATTTCTACGATCTATCTCCGCCAAAATATAGCCTCGAATTATCTTAGACTATGTGTCTAAGAGAGCATATGTGTCTAAGAGAGCATATATGACAGAGCACGCACATTTCTTACCATAAAATGTCACTTCAAACAATGAGCTCGTATCTCATTCGTGACTGTTTTTTCCTTCGGGTACGGCGGCATTACTAGATGAATACAATTTCCACTGACGTTACGGCTATTATGAATGACGTCACGGTTTTTGGTCTACACCAGACGTAGCAGCGTAACGCATATCAACTATGTGAAAAGTGGTTGTGATAGGCCTATCTTACCCATACATTGGCTATCCCAAAAAATTAGACTATTAAAGACGACTCTAGCAACCGTGCAGCCAAAGCAGCCGACCGCGGTCTTCATTAAACACATGTACAGTATACGTAGGGTCTACGTACGTTCAATTTTACACCACGAAACCAAAATCAGCCCTATGGTACCATAGTTATTATCCCGTGCAATTCGCTTGCCAAAAGAGACATGCTTGCATGAATGTCATACATAAGTACTCAGTCCACAGAAAATCGAAGGTGGCAGTTTTAGTTTGTTTTTGTTTAAAAAATGGCACTGAGCCATATTTTAAATGGCCGTGCCGTCAAGTGTTGTATGTCCTAATAACTGCGTCACAAGAACCATAATTTGTTTGTTAAAATAGACTTAAGACTGGAATACACTGACGTTTTTTCGCACGACCTGACCAGACCAGACTAGTCGGTATGGGTTTAGTTGGATCGGGGTCAGTCGGCTAGTATATCCACACGTCGAATTGTAATCGGGGGCTAGTCGAAAGTCTCTTAGTCGTAGTTGAAAGTCTTCAAGGTTACGTGATTGTGACGTCACGCTGGCTTCAAGTCTGTCTCAGCCGACGTCAGTCGGTATAGTGTATACACTGCAGTCGGAGTGAGTCTGGTTTAGTTGGGCGAAAGGTCCCAATGTATCCTGGGCTTAATAGTGCACTGACGTCAACATATAGACAACACAATCAGGGAAATAATACCAAAGAACAAACTGTGACTCTCCGGTCGACACATTTTAAAAGGTAATCGCATTCAAAACAACAGTTGTTGTCTTTGAAACATGACCGCAGCTTGCGACCATGGTCCTCCACTGTTGTCGGTTTTTTATCATTTTCTCAATTTCTTTCCAGGTTTTTTCCATCTGCTTTCTTTCGCTTTCCGTGTCTCTGTCAGGTGTTTATCGGCCTTCCTCTTCTTCTCTTCCCTGGAGGTTCCATGTAATTACTTGTCGTGTGATGTTTGTTGCAGGTTTCCTCAGTGCATTTCCTAACCACCTCTATTTTCTCTTCTTTATTTCGTTTTCTATTGGTAGTTGTTTTGTCCATTCCCATAATGTAATGTTGGGTACCTTATCTGACCACTTTAGGTGTATGAGTCTGGGTAGGCATTTGTTGATGAAGGGATGTAATCTTGTTAGTGTTTTATATGTAATTCGCCATGTCTCCGAGCCTTAGAGTAATACTGACTTGGCATTTGAGTTGAATATCCTTTGTTTTTTTGTTTTGCCTTCCAAATCTCAAAATGTCACTCTTGCTTTCTGTATCCTTGCTTTGACGTCTTCTTATGTGCCTCCACTGTTGTTAATTACGCTTCCCGTGTATGTGAAGGAGTCGGTTTCTTCCAGTGGTTCCCCTCCTAATATGACTGGGCTGTTTTCTTCGTGTTGGCTTTTATGATCTGTGTCTTGCTTCTGTTGACGTTGAGTCCTATCTGCGTTGAGACTATGCTTAGAAGCTCTGTTTTCTCCTGCATCTGTTGGTGACTATGGGACAGGAGAGCGAGGTCATCTGCAAAGTCCAGGTCCTCCAACTGGCTCCAAAGTATCCACAGGATAACATTTCTTGTTTTCTGTTGTCTTTTTCATAATCCAATCTATGGCAAGCATGAAGAGGAACGGTGACAGAAGGCAACTTTGCCTCACTCCCGTCTCCACCAAAAACAATAAGACAGAACTATTCCTACTGCTAAGTGAACTAGTGAAATCCTGCGGAAACATTTCCTGGCAAGATGGCGATCACGCCTGGAGAAGAGGTGCTGTATATTTAGAGGCAACTAACATAGTGTGGCTGTCACGAAACTCGTATGATTTTGCATGCTGTGGTATCAAGCATTAAAAACCGTTTACAGTGACGTTGTGTAAGCTGTCAGCTTTGCTCGCGAACTTGGCTGCGAAGATCCTGTGGTAGCAACCGAAAATCATTCAAATGTATACGCCGATGCAACTGCTGTTGCATACGTGATAGGTGTCAAAATGTACAAGGCACTGTCTGTCTTCCATGCATTAACTGGCCACGTGTGTATGTGGGCAGTGACCCGTTTAAAAATCCTTAGTATGGATATTTAGGGTAGGTATCATTAACAAAGTCAATAAAATAATGTCTTAAATTACTTTGTTCATAGATGGTCTTACACTGGGGAATATCTGGCGGCCTTGTGATATGGTAAAAGTGACGGATATGTATGTCGAAGAAGGCTAACTGTAACATATTAGAAATCGTCGCATCTGAAAACCTATTGTGGTGTATGTAACTTTACTGAACTCCGTGCAAACTCAATGTGTACCTCGTAGCGGATCAATATCCGGGGGTCGGCTCATAAGTATGAGAGCGTGCTAGTTACGTATGCAACATCCCGCCCCAACGTCAGTAGCTGAGAACATACACTGTACTGTTAAACTCAGAATGTTCAGAAATGCCACTAATTAGAGTTCAGTGATAACGTGATAAGAACATGAACGACTTAAAACTATTATCGCAATGCGCGTGCCCATTTGGCAAAAGTCAATAACTAAGTAGCCAACTGGCATATACTATGTTCGATATATGAATCGCAACAGTCACAAATCTAAGCGTTTAGGCTGATGCCTGATTCTCGATGACCGTCGTAGTTCCGTCGCCGTCTCTGGAGACGCGACCTCAGTCGTCTGGGCTGGCTTTGGCGGTGTAGACGGCAAGCACGGCTGTCCCGGCGGCTGCATTGCCATGTCGATCACATCAGGCGGGTGTGTCTCCTCCATTTGTGACGCAGGTGTCTCACGACCGATCACCTGATGACTCGAAACCCTTCCTTGTAGCTGGTCTACGTGACGCCGGACAATGTTGCCTTCCTCGAGTCGCACCGTGTAGGACACTGGACCCGTCTGTCTCGTAACCGTACCCCGAGCCCAACTGGTGGCATTTCCGCGGTACGTTAGCACGTACACCAGGTCGCCAGGTTGATAACCTCGAACCCGAGTACGCCGGTCGTGCAGCTCTTTCTGTATAGTCTGTTTAGCGACCGCCTTGCTGGTCGCATCTGGTGTTATTCTACACAACCGTGTCTTCAGCTTTCGCCCAACCAAAAGTTCTGCTGGCGATATACCGGTTGTGGTGTGGGGGGTGATTCGGTAGTCGAACAAGAAGTGTGCGATTCTCGTATCTAGATCACCCTGTAATCGTTGTACTCCTCCTTTGAGGATGCCTACGGCTCTCTCGGCGAGACCGTTTGATCCTGGATGGTGAGGCGCACTCGTCAGATGTTTGATGCCGTTGTGTCGACAGAAACTCTCGAACTCTTCGCTGACGAAGCCTGTCGCATTGTCGCATTGTCGCATTGTCGCTCACGATTACGTCCGGTATGCCATGTAAACTGAATATCCACCTCAACTTGCTTATGGTGATGGCGGGTGTGGACCCTGACGTAGTGTATGCCTCGACCCACTTGGAATGTGCGTCGACGACTACCAGGATCATTTTGTTCATAAACGGACCCGCAAAATCAATGTGAATGCGGGACCATGGTCGATCGGGGAATGACCATGGTTGTAGAGGAGCTTCCGCAGGTTTGTGACGACTGCGTCTGCAGACATCGCACGAGTTAACGGTATTCTCAATGTCACTGTCAACGCCAGGCCACCACATGAAGCTGCGGCCCACGGCTTTCATTCGCACAATGCCTGAGTGTGCATTGTGCAGCTCGCCCAGCAGTGCGTTACGATAACGACTGGGGATAATAACCCTGGTGCCCCACATGAGGCACCCGTCGTTGATACTGAGCTCGTCTCTCCGTTGAGTGTAGGGCTTCAGTAGGTCGTTGACTTCCTGTTGTGAGAAACCGTCTCTAGTTCTGGTGAATACTTGCGAGAGTATCGGATCACGTGCCGTCTCGCGTCGAATGTCTGCGACTGTGACTGGCAACATGTCCATAAACTGCATGGTCAGTATGGTGTCTCCTGGCACCGGTACGTCAGTCGGTGCGCCACCTACCGGGAGGCGGCTGAGTGCGTCGGCCTGTGGTATACTCAGGCCCGGCTAGTGGACGATCTAATACTGATAGGCTGCCAACATTAACGCCCAGCGCTGCATGCGCGGCGATAACATCTGTGGAACAGGCTTCTTCTCACCAAAGAGGCCCAGCAGCGGCTTATGGTCAGTAACGATCACGAATGAACGTCCCCACGGGTATTGATGGAACTTTTTAAGTTCCCCGACGACAGCTAGCCCTTCTTTGTCAATTTGAGCGTAGTTCCTTTCGGCTGACGACAAACTTCGTGAATGGTATGCGATGGGTTTCTCTACCCCGTCCTCCATGACGTGTGCGAGGACTGCGCCAACACCATATGGCGAGGCGTCGCAGGTGAGCACAATCGGCTTTGTTGAGTTGAAGTGACACATCACCTGCGGCGAGATCATACTCTCCTTTGAGCGAGCAAATGCCTCTTGCTGAGCTTTGTCCCAATGCCATTTCGACTCTCTTTTCAACAGGCCATGCAATGGGGCCATGATGGTCGAGAGGTTGGGCACAAAGCGGCTGTAGTGATTTACCATACCCAAGTACGAACGGAGCTCTGTGACGTTCGTAGGGGCTGGCGCATCTCGGACGGCTTCGAGCGCGTTCCCCGATGGATGGATGCCCTTGGCATCGATGCGATGGCCCAGGTATTCTACCTCTTTGTTCATGAACAGGCACTTCGTCTTTTTCAGACAGAAACCCGCGTCCACCAGGCGTCTCATGACTTGGTCGAGCGCCTGCAAGTGTTCCTCATCGTCCTTGCCCGTCACCAGTATATCGTCAAGATAAACCATTGTGTTTTTGATGCCCTTCAATAATGAGTCCATCACTCTCTGATAGATTCCTGGTGCCGAGGACATTCCACAAGGCAGGCGTTTATATGTGAATAGTCCCCTCGGTGTGTTGATGGTAACGTACTTTCGGCTGTCCGGATGTAACTCGATCTGTTCGTACGCGTGGCGCATGTCGAGTCTAGTGTATGAAGTACCATTTCCCAGTTGCGCATACAGATCTTCTATCTTCGGAATTGGATATATGTCCAACTTCGCGACTTGAATCACGGTGAGCTTGTAATCACCGCATAGCCGGACCGTCTTGTCCGCTTTCATAACCGGCACCACTGGGGCTGCCCAGTCTGAGTACTGTACTGGCTCTATGACATCATCAGCCAGTAGCCGGTCTAGTTCTGTATCGACCATGTCGCGCATTACGTACGGTAGCGGTCATGCTTTGAAGTACTTGGGTGTGGCGTCTTCCTCCACGTAGATCTTCGCTGCGTCTATTTTTCTTTGAAAACGGCCTCATACTTCTGAAGTAGAGCCTGAAGTTGTGGATGTTGCTCGTCTGTTGCGGACGATGTGTCCACGTGATGAATGGTACTCCAGTCGAGCCGAAGCACACTCAGCCAGTTCCTGCCCAGTAAGCTCGGCCCATTGCCCGGGACTACCATGAGTGGGAGAATGTGTCGTTCACCATTGTTCCCCTCCACTGTCACGTCGGCAATGCCATTAATCTTGACATACTGTACAGTGTATGTGCGAAGAGTGTCCTGTGTACCTTCTAAACGAGGTCGTGGAGATGACCACTGTCGACGCCATGTCTCTTCGCTAATGATTGACAGCGTGGCGCCAGTGTCTACCTCCATCGGTACCAGTTTTCCATCGACCTTCAGCGATGTCGTGATCGGGTCAGGACGTGGCCCCTTTACTGTATATAGGGTGTACATTGCCCCTAACGAACTAAGCGGCGTGACGATTTGTTTCTCGTTGGGAGCCCCTGTCGTCATCTGGTTTGTGTGGTTCCTGCCTGTTTTCTTCTTTGTAAAACAGTTGCTCTCGATGTGGCCTACCTTCTTGCAAAACCGATATTCTGCGTTCTTGAAACGACATTCACTTTGTGTGTTGTCTTCCCACACCTGAAGCATCCTCTCCCTCGAATGGGCGTTACTTGTTTCGCTCTGCGAAGTGTTTGTCTGTGCGTAGTTACCTTATGAACGTCAGCACGATGCAACGTTGGGTCACTTCCGGTAGAGCGGAGCTGCGCTGTGTTAGCGGCAGCTGACTCCATAGCGAGGGCTATCTGGAATGCTTTTTCAAAACCCAGATCTGTATCCCCCAGTAGCCTGTGTTGAATGGCGAGGTCGGCTACGCCACACCAATCGGTCCCTTAGATTCTCGTCTACGATCAATTGTTCGGACAGATTTACTCCCGTTCGCGTTTTGCCAAAATCACAGTTTCGTGCTAACTCTTTTAATTCAGCCACAAAGTCTTTGACGCTTTGGCCCTGTTTGCGGTATGCCGAGTAACGCTGTAATATTGCGTTAGGCTTAGGCTCAAAATACGAGGAAAGTAAATCACATAGTTCCTTGTATGTTAAGTCTGCAGGAGCCTTAGGCGCTGCCAAGCTACGCAACAGAGTGTACGTCTCTGTGCCGACAACTGACAGTAATATAGCCCGTTGCTTGCTAACAACGTCAAGCGCAATGTCATTCGCCTCGAAGTAAAACCCTAGTCTATCTTCGTAGGACGACCGATCCTTTCCCAAAAATTCAGGCAAAGTTCCCCCGAGCAGTGACATTACGGTGGCGTAGCACAGTAAACACGATACGAAGCGGTGTTCGCCTCTTCGCCGTGTTTGTTGACGACTTGTTAGCCACGGTGTACGTCGCGAGTGGAGTGCAGAAAGTTCAAAGTTCACGCTACTAGCACGACGCTGTCGAGCGTCGTTGCGCCTGCCATTCCGAAAGTAGCTTCAAAGTTCACTTTTTACACGTTGTTTCGGAAATTTGGACGATGTTCAGTGGTGACGGCTGACTTGCTGCGTTGACTAGCATGTTCAGTGCACGCTTGCTGACAATTAAACGTTCAGAATACTCAATCCCATCCTCGTCGCCAAATATGTGGTGTATGTAGCTTTATTGAACTCCGTACAAACTCAATGTGTACCCCGTAGCGGATCAATATCCGGGGGTCGGCTCATAAGTATGAGAGCGTGCTAGTTACGTATGCAACACCTATATTTTGACATTAGCCTTATGGCTATACGTGATGTCGTTCTTAAGATATAGGCAAATAGGATTTGACTGGCGCAATCTTTAAAAATAGCGGATATATGAATGCCGGCGAATGTTAAACTTTTCTTAATTTATATTGTCGCATCCGAAAACATATATTTGACATCAATGTTAATGCTCTAAGCGATGTACTTCTTATAGGTGCCTTCTGCGTTAAACTACCATTTAACTGTTTTTAAGTGTATGTACAACATGACAATGTTTTACTTATTTGATAATACGAACTACCATATTATATTAAAATTACGTCACTTTGGCATTTGACATGTTATTCGATAAATCATGCTTAGCTAAATTACCGGTCGGCAGGTCCGGCCAGCGGAATAATAAAAGTATAGCAAGTTGTAGCATAAAATCCTATAGTTGTAAAATAATGCAGTTCCAATAACCCAAATAGATTTAGGGTCATCCTAATGACCATAAATCCCAAATCTATACTTCAACCCAGGGAAGTACCTACCCGGCGGATGCTGCTAATAGTAGGCCAGTAAAGTACATCTGAAACATTTGGGAGAAGGATATATGTGGAAATATTTATGCTAGGCAACTAAGGTGTTGTAAGTTGTATCCAGCACAAATTTTCCAAAAATTACCAAAACATATTTGGTGCTAAAATTATTGATGTTTCGGAGGAGAATATGTCCTTTCACAGCGAACTTTCATTTACAGAGTCAGACATGCGCATTAAGGGCCGGAACTGCATCATTTTATTACATCAGGATTTTATGCTACAACGCGAATAAAAAGTTTTTAACAAGATTTAACAAGATTGCCACCCAGAGAATTAACTCTAGGTGGCAGGTGGACAAGGAAGCCCTTTGGCTTATCGAGAGTCCGACCCTTTTATCTATGTGTATCCCGCCCGTCTGAGGTATGTGTCGATTTTATTTTTAAACATATTCAAGCTACTAGCACCCACACAATCAGCAGGTAATCTGTTCTATGTTCCAACAACAAAATCCACCATGTGATCTTTAATTAGTCTTTCTAACAATTTACAAATCACTGATGTTAAACTCACTGGTCTATAGTTCTCTGACTTGTTTCTCGAACCTTTTTTGAATAACGGTATAATGTTTGCTTCTTTCCATTCTAAAGGAACCACTCCCTCTTCTAATGACAAATTGAAAACTGTTGCAAGCGGTATGCTAATTTGTTCTACAATTTCCAATAGTAGTTTGGGTGGAATACCATCCACTCCAGGTGATTTATTATCCTTCATAGCCCTTATTTTCTTACCTACCATTTCCGGGGTTACAATTAATTGTCCTAAATAGTCTGAATCTGCCCCCTTGAACTTAGCCTCTGGTACTGGCAGTGAACTAATATCTTCTCTGGTAAACACTGAACTAAAGTACTCATTCAGGTCTTCTGCCATTAAGAAACCCTCTGATATTATATTTCCAGCACTATCTTCTAGAGGACCGACCTTATCCTGAACTTTCTGTTTGCTTCGAACATACGCATAACAACTGTTGCTGTCATGTTTTATATTACAAGCTAATTTATGTTCATAGCTTCTCTTTGAATTTCTAATTTCAGCTGTAGCTTGGTTTAGTGCTTCTTTTATAAATGTTGTAGTCTTCGTCATTGCCAGTACGTCTATATGACTTCCACATCATTTGTTTATACTTAATTTTTCTAATGGCTTCTTTCGATAAGTATTTCTCTTTTTTGACCGTTTTCCTTGTTTTTTTGAAGGTACAAATTTATCGACTATAATTTAATTTCACTCTCTTTAATACATTCCAGCATTCTGTTGCCGTCTATTTTCAGTGTGTTATTCCAGTCTATCTTTGCTAAATATTTCTCATGTCCTTATAATTCCTTTTCCTCTTTGTGGAAATTTCTCCTATACTGCTTTCTTTACTATTCTTTCTGATTTTACTTTGATGGTAAAATGTATCTGGTTGTGACGCTACCCTCAGTGGTCACATATCTGACATTGTCAACTAATTCATTCTGTGAGGGACAAAATCCATGTCTAACACATTCTCACCCCCTGAGTTATTCTAGCACATAAGTTGAAAGGAATGTATCTTGAACTAAAACTAAAACTTGTGGTCCTCACTCCCCATACTCTCAGAGATTTCCATTAGAGTATATGCCCATGGTTAAAGTCCCCCATAATAATACAGTTCCGTTTGCTTACTTCCCTTATAGCGTTTTGTATTTTTTCATTCTCTTCTATGCTTATGTTTGGACTTCGATAAACTAACCCAACTGTTAACGTTGAGTTTCCTGTAACTATGTTACACCAAACAGCTTCTTCGCAATCTGCTTCTCTTTCTAATTTTATTTCATAAGCCTGAATAGTTTCTTTAATATATAAAATAACTCCACCTCCCTTTCTTCCTATTCTATCTTTTCTAAACATTACATATCCTGTCAGTCCCAATTCAGCATCTGATATATCGGTGGTGGTCCAGGATTCGGTTATACCTATTATATGAGGGTCAATATCTTCTACCATAATGTTTAGTTCATTTCTTTTGTTTACTATACTCCTTGCATTTAAACAAACACATTTATATCCAGCTTCAGAAGAGTTTTCCACACTGTTATTTGCTGATTCATTTGTGCTGTCTTTATCTATGCCTCCATTTTCAGGCTTTTCTCTGAGTCCCCCCTGCGAATCTAGTTTAAATAGATACAACCTGTCCCACTGTCAACAGATCGCAGCAGGTTCTCTGAGAAAACTGCTGCCCCCTTTCCACTAAGATGGAGGCCATCTCTCATGTACATATCTTCCTTCCCAACAAAGTATCCCCATAACTCTGTGAATCCCACCCCCTCTTCGTCACACATCTGCTCAACTAGTGCGTTGATCGCCATCCTTTTACAGTTTCTATACGTTGCCCCCCTTCCTCCCATTACTGGCAAAATTCCTGACAGAATAACCTGTTCAACTCTCGTCTTCTGTAGCTTCCTCACTAACTGTCTATACTTCTGTACTATCGCAGTTGTTCCCTCCCTGTCTGAATTATTTGTTCCTACATGTACCAGTATAGACCCCCCCTTGCCATGTCCCAATACCTTCTCTACCCTGTCAGTTACATGTTCAATCCTAGCCCCCGGTAAACAAACAACGATGTCCTTCCCCTCGCTCAGTGCCTTGTCCGTCTTTCTCATAATGGAGTCGCCCATAAACACCCTCTCTTTCCTCATTGCCCCCTCTATCACTGCCTTAGAATAGCTCCTTCTTCGGTTTGCATCTGTCTGCTTGTTGTCTTTCCCCCCGTCGTCTTCTCTCCTGTCACATTCTCTTCCGATTCATTCTTTCCTGTCGCTTTTTCTCTTGTCACCTTCCCTTTTATCGACTTCTCTTCTATCACATTTTCTCTCACTTCCTTTCGTCCCTTCTTCGTTCGTCCCATCTCGTTTTCCTCTCTCCTCTCCCTTCCCATCTTCCCTCCCTCCTTCTCTACGGTCACTTTCTTCCCTGTCACCTTCACGCTTGTCACTGTCATGTTACTGTGTTTGTTCGGGTAGCGTGTAACACAGAACACGGATTAATAAGAAACGTTTATGCTTTATGTCTGAAACACCAGCCTCCCTATCTAGGTCAAGACGAACTGAGCTGCAGCTAATCTGCAGCTAGCCATAATGATGTGCATATCATTACATATCCCTTCTTTCGAACAGCAGAACTAGATAACAATCGAAAAGTGCAAATAGCAAACGTGTAAATGTCAAAACGAACTATCTAAGTATCATGCTGATAAATGTTCAAAGGTAAAATACAAATACTAGCTATGCGACTAAAATGATATGGCACAAGTCCTAATAGTCCAGTCGTCGCGGGCTTCTCACAACTCTACCGCTTCGCGTGGTGTATCGTGCAGGAGTTGATGGCGAAGGTATTGGGGCGACTGTGCTCAGTAGCTCAGTTTCTGTAGCCGCGGTCGGTGATGGCGTTGGTGTCGCATGACGTGTTTCCTCGATGGCTTCATCAGTCTGCGGAAGTTGACGACTCTCGCGGATATGCTGACGGTTTCTTTTGAACTCCTTCCCGTTCATGTTCCGTAGAATGTAGGATCGTGGCTCGGTTGATTCTGCTCGTACAGTGGCGGGGTCCCATCGTCCTGTTACCGGGTGTTGCACACGAACTTGTTGATCGGGATAGAGAGGAGGCAAGTCAGTAGATTGTGCTCGTCGATCAAAGTAGTGTTTCTGTGAGACTTGTCGCCGCTGTAGCTCGAGGTGCACATCGTCTTCGTTTGGGACGTCGTTTCGAACTCTCACAGGAATGGTTGACTTGAGGCGTCGTCCCATGATCAGCTGCGCTGGGCTAGCTATTTTTGCGTTGATGGGAGTGATACGCCAGTGGAGCAGGGCGAGTTGATAGTCCGTGCCGGATTGCTTAGATTTCTTCAGCAAGGCTTTGATTGTCCGCACTTGTCGCTCGATGAAACCGTTTCCCTGGGGCCGTCTAGGTGAGGTTGTGATGTGATCAAACTGCCAAGTCCGTGCGAAATCACGGTAGGCCTCGCTGGAAAAGTGCGGGCCATTGTCGCTTACCATTCGGTCAGGAATTCCGAACTCGGCAAAGATCTGTTTTGTGGCATTCACCACGACATGACTTGGAGACGGGTTTGGTAGTTGTCTGATGATGGGGTTATTGGTGTAGTAATCAGCGATTATCAACCACTGGTGCCCTTCAAACTCAAACAGGTCAGTCCCCAACACGCTCCACGGCTTGGATGGAATATCGTGTTGCAGCAAAGGTTCTGGTGTCTGCGATGACTGGTGTTCTTGGCATACGTTACAGGTTTGCATAAGTCGATCAATGTCTTTATTGATGTTCAACCAGTACACCGTGTCTCTTGCCAGCAACTTGGTCTTCTCTCTGCCGAGATGAGCGGTGTGAAGTTGTCGCAGGATCTCAGACTGTTGTGTTCGTGGAATGACGAGTTGTTGGCCTTTCAGGACCTGACCATTCTCAACAGACAGTTGGTCTCGGAAACTCCAAAACGATCGAATGTCTGTAGGTAGATCCTTGACGTCTTCTGGCCAGCCTGCCACGATTGTTTCCAAGAGCTGGTTCAGTACTGCGTCCAGTGATGTGTCACGCCTGACTTGATCCAATCGTTCCGTTGAAAAACGAACAAGATCTACTCGCATATCAAGGTCGATGGGTGTGGCGTTGTGTGGACTAGGTAATCGTGACAAACCATCTGCGAGTTGGTTTTGTGAACCGGGTCGGTGCGTCATCGTGAAGTTGTACCCATGCAACTTGATCAACATCCGTTGCAGTCTTGGCGGAGCTGATGCGATGGGTTTATCGGTGATCATCACGAGCGGTCGGTGGTCCGTGATGACGTTGAAATCTCGTCCGTACAAGTACGTATGGAATCGTTGCATTCCGAATACGATCGACAATAGTTCACGCTCGATGCATGCGTATCGCTGCTCGGTAGTTGTGAGACTTTTGCTCGCATACGCGACGGGTCTGAGCTCGTCATCTGAGTCTGGTTGCAGGAGTGCAGCTCCAATTCCTTTCAAACTCGCATCACACTGGAGGAATGCCGGTTTACGCGGATCATAGTAGTGTAGCAAAGAGTTCTCCGATACTTCGTTCTTCATGTCAAGGAACGCTTGTTGGTGATGCGCTTCCCACACAAAGTCCGAGTCTTGACGTAGCAGCTCTCTCAGCACCGCAGAGTTGGCGCTGAATGCTATCACGAAACGTGAGAGATACGTGATGAAGCCCAGGAATTGTTGTAGTTCGGCTTTTGTTGTCGGTACAGGCATTGTCCTGAGGTCATTCACTTTTTGAGGATCTGGCTTGATTCCCTCGCTGGTGTAAAGTTGACCAAAGAATGATACTTTGTTGCACTTTATGTTACACTTTGCTGAGTTGAGTGCTAGACCATGCTGCTTAGCGATGCACATGAACTGCTGCAGGTTGCGGTCGTGATCGAGTTCGGTTGCGCCGTACACCACGAAATCATCTGCTATCCCGCAAACCCCAGTGCACTTTTCGAGTATTCGGTCCATTTCCAGTTGGAATATGTCCTGGCTCACCGAGAGTCCGAATGGCAGTCTCAAAAAGCTGTATCTCCCGAATGGCGTCTGGAACGTCGTAAGCTTCTGGCTCTCATCGTCTAGTTTAATCGACCAATATCCTGCCTTTGCGTCGAGTTTGGAGAAGAACTTGGCGTTCGCAAACTTATGATTGAGTTCGTCCAACGTTGGCGTTTGGTGTCGAGGACGAATCAGCGCTTTGTTTAGCTGACGCGGGTCGAGGCACACACGGATGCTGCCGTCTCGTTTGGTGACATACGTCAATGAACTGACCCAATCGGTTGGTTCTTCGATGACGCGAATGACTTGTTGGTCGACCATTTTGTCCAGTTCTGATTTTATTTTGTCTCTAAGAGCGATAGGAGTTCTGCGTGGTGGGTCGATGCGACTAGGAACGTTCGGATCGACCATCAGCTTGTGCGTCTTCTGTAGCTCACCGATCCGATCAAATTGTTGTGGATATTGCTTCATTAAGTCTCCGATGTTGTCAATCTTATGCGGATGAGGCGTCTCGTTGCTCAATGCGCAGTGCATTGTGACGACGTGTAGGTCTTCGCATGTGGATAACCCGAGGATTGCGGGTCCTGGCACGTCGACCACGAAGAACTTCGTCTTTCTCCATTCTCGTTCGTCGTAGGAGCAGTTGATGTCAACAGTGCCTCTGCATGTGATAGCGGTTCCGTTATACGCTGTTAGAATGCTATCTGTTGGCTGTAGGCAGTCTACACGAGGATTTCCAACTGTGTCGAGTTGTTCTGGAAACATGTCTCTGAACGTTCGGAAAGGCATAGTGTTTGCCTGTGCGCCTGTGTCGACTTTCAGCGTGAAGTTGTGCATGCCTGGCCTGTTGCATAGCTGAATCTTCAGAGTAGCATATGCCTCATTCCTGTTTGAAGTTGAAGTGTGGACTACATTGAATGAAAATTCATTTGCTTGTGACCTGCTGTCATCGTAGTCGCATTGTTCATCTACTGTGTGAAGTCGTTGATTGCGTCTGTCAGGACGATGTACGTCGGGCGTTTGGCGTTGCGTCTCATAACGTTTTTGGGGTTGTATTCTACGGTGCTGCCCTCTACCGAACGAGTCTGTTGTTTGCTGTGGAGGGTAACGTCCCCTAGCGGAAGAGTTCGTAGCTAGTTGTTCATGCTTTGTTGTCAAACAACACTTTTGCCAATGCCCACGCTTCTGGCACGCATTACAAGTGTCGTTTTTAGCTGGACAGTACTGCTTTCCGTATGGGTGACTTCGACCACAGTATTTGCAGCATGTGTCCCGCTTGTCTCGGATGACATCCATCTGCTGTGCTCGACCGTCGCTATGCAATTGCTGTAGTTGTTTGACGTGCGTTGCCGATGCTTCGTCCAAGGGCTATTGCCTCGTGAAGCTTCATGCCTTTTGGCTTGTTCAGCAGCTCTTTTTGAAAGACTGCGATTGGTGTGCTTGCTATGATCAGCTCAATTAAACGTTCGTTCAATTCGTCGTCAACAAAATCGCACTTTAAAGCTTGTAGCTTGCACCTGTTGATGAAATCGTCCAATCCTTCTTCGCGCGTCTGTCTGTAGTGCGTCAGTTTCAGATGACTGATCCGGTAGTTTTCCGGTGGCTCAAGCTGCTCTTCAAATGCTGCGAATATCTTCTTGGGATCTTTCTTGTCCTCTTCGGATAGTGTCCAAGAGTTGTAGCGTCGCAAACCTTCATCGCCAACTTGAAGCAAAATGTGGACAACTTGATCTGCGATCTCGATGCGTTTAGCCTTGAAGTACAACTCAATTCTCTGTTTGAACAGTTTGAAAGTGTCGGCCGGATTCGGCACTGACCAGTCCATTCGTGGTACGTGGTCCATGTTGCTATTGGCTATCGCGTTGACGTTCTCGCTGACGTTGTTGTTGTTGAGTGGCAATGTCGATGTGTAGCTGTATGACTGCTTTTACGAGTCTAAGCTTACATAATAATCGTATACAGCTGTCTGACTATTGTTTTGAGTCATGACTAGCTTACAGATCAGCGTAGGTGTTTTTACGAATGTTCTAGGCCTGCGAGTGTACACAGCGCCTGACGTGACCTTTGACACGGTTATCGAGAATGACAGTTCATAGCCGATGCGCCATTTTTGGTGCGTGAAATCGTTCGCAATGTTTCGCAATGTTCTTCAAAACTTCGCCAAGGCTACATCGGATAGGCTATGATATGCTATACATTCACGATCTCACCGCTGCCGCCATGTCATGTTACTGTGTTTGTTCGGGTAGCGTGTAACACAGAACACGGATTAATAAGAAACGTTTATGCTTTATGTCTGAAACACCAGCCTCCCTATCTAGGTCAAGACGAACTGAGCTGCAGCTAATCTGCAGCTAGCCATAATGATGTGCATATCATTACAGTCACGTTTTCTGTTGTCGATTTTCCAATTTCTTCCCCTCCAATCACCTTCCCTCCTCTCAATCTCCTTTCCTCAGTTTTCTTGCCACTGTTATTCTCCTTCAGTCTTGCAGTATTCTCACCTCTCTCCCTGTCGTCTCTCTCCATTCGACCTGCCTCCTTGCTAATTCCCATCTCCATTCCCTTCACAATATCTGTCAACCTAACTATCTCCTTCTGCAGACACTCCACCTTCCAACACCCAATGCACTGAAAGGTGAATCCTTCCTCCATGGTTTCTGCCCATGACTTCCCACAGCCGGACAATGCAAAATCTACCCAGCTGTGGCAGTGATCGCACACCAAGTGTCGCTTTGCCTTGACTTGCCGCTTGCAAGGCGCCATATCCCGATCAGAATTTATTTAATAACTTAACTAACTTAGTCTTTATAAAGACTGTTTCCTGTGTACTACAGCACACTTTAGGTTACAAATTTCAATTACACAGCCAACTATTTATCCTGACACGAACGCTAACATTACCGGTAGTGACCTAATTTAAATACAATCAATTACGTTACGTTAGGCTGCTTTATTTATTTAGGTTACGCCGCCCGACTATCGCCCTTGCTTAATTTTACAACAATGCTACCTAATCAAAATATCTAGCAAGTACTGGCTTACACAAATATTATCTTATGTAAGTAGTTTGATGGTTGTTACTTTATCTCCTATATATTCTACCACATAATCAGGTTTGTTAAATCTTGTTTACAAATTACCGAAGCCTAAGTGAGTTACCCTATTATCACTCACTATACTAAGGTATTCTAAAATACTATAACTAACTAACTTTAAGCACAGCTGCTACTCAATATATATTTATTTCAACTTTATGAATGATATTAAGGCAAGAATAATACTTATCAATCAGTAATTCCACTTGTTTATCAACTTTTCTGCACCACCAATTTCTACGATCTATCTCCGCCAAATATAGCCTCGAAAAATTATATGGCTTTGACAAAATGTGTGTTTGGGCGGATTGAATTGGAGAATGATAACTATTGTTCTTTGTCTAGACAAATTAGTCATGCCTGACATCAATTACCTATCATGTTTGCATAGATGGAATGCAGAATAAGTAAAGAGATGGGTGAGTAAGAAGCCCCCTCTGGGGCGAAAAGCCCCCCCCCCCCCACTCTATCTAGCTATAAGAATTGAAAATAAGAATTTTTAGATAGCCAGATGGCGCTGCATATCATCATGTCTGTCTGGTAACAATATAGGTGCATTAGAAACGAAACTCGCGGTAAGCTGCTCATATTACGGTTTTACCAGCACAAATACACAAAACGTCCTCACAAATGTGGGACTGTAGCCACGAGAAAGTGAGATAAATTAAGCGAATGTATAGGACATAGCGTCGTAGTAATGGTATATATGTATCAGTTGGGGGTGGGGGGGGGGCGAAATATAAGACAATATGAAAATGAATAAATTAGAAAATTCCAAAGGTCCACCTCAGGACGTTTTGCCGTGTACATGGGCTTCATGTCTCACGACAACACTTCCTCTAAAATGACTACAACTTGTTTTCAAAAACTAGACTTCTTATAAATGTCAACACAAGGAACGTAGGCCTACCTAAGAAACCGAACTAGATTATCCACAGCACGCAGACGATATATGCCTAAAGGAATCTTTTTTTCGCATCCGATATCCTGAAAACGGGGCGTTATGCCCCGACTTATTCTATCAATACGAGACATTAAAAATACAGTTACCGGTCAAATTTATCTAGGGGAAGGTTGGGTATATTGGACCATCCGCTATATTGAACAGTGGCCCTATATCTTTATATTGAACGGATATGCCATACATTTCTAATAATTCTCTCCGACATAAATCAGCGGTCGAAGAATTGTCATCTTGTAGGCTACCTAACAGTGCCTGTTGTTGACGAGTTTCAAATTAAATAGTGAAATGCACGATATTGGTAGTTTCCTTTGATGTAGCAAGCCACGTGCTTAGGGGGTTCAATATACCCGACCTTCCCATGCTGTCACAGCTTGAAGTAATGGAGAAAAAACTAACTAGTCATATCCTTCTCACAAATATATGTATACCAAAATGTTTTAACCATACCTTCTTTTGCATCGTCCTCGACAGAATGTGCAAACTATTAAGGACGCCTCGTTTCCTTGAGCGATCGACCGCAAATGGCCGCAACCTATTACTAACTTTGACATCGTGTGGAGGTGGCGTCATCTTCTGGAGAGTTCGTAGATATGCACAGCGTTCTAGCATAATCGACACAACTGTATCGCGCTTAGGAAACGAAGTACAAAAAAGCTAAATGCAAAAAAAACTAAGTGCACAAATATCGTGGCGTACGCTGCAATGATTCGCAGGGCGTTTCATAAAACGGCCTTCTGTCTAAAGGGTTAACACAAATTTGCTTTAAAAAAATGCTTGTTTGCGTTACTTTCTCCAAAATGCCAATCTAAACACTAATATTTCATCTATCACAGATTTACGTAAACCGGTTTCAGCATTCACGTGCCGGCGTCATCAACGAAGTTCATACAAAACAAACTGTATAAATAATACGTGTCCTGAAATCGTTCACTTTAATTTGACAAGTTTAATTTATTTTAAACACAATAACGCTCCGTTTTGTTTGAAACTGTGTTACATTAAGTTTCACTGTTGAACGGCATAAACAACAATGACGTTGTCATGCCTACAAACAAAATCACATGAAATATACACGAAAAATATTGTCCTGCTAATCAAATTATTTTTAACCATCAAGCTGATCCTGTTCAAGTCCCCTTTGATCACGTTTTTCTGTACATTTCTGCATAGTTTGTTGCGACACCTAGCGACCGTTGGTGACGTCACCAAAGGATGTGTCGCTGAGCGTGCGTAGGTCTGTAGGGTCATGTTCTAGTTAGACTTCGAAGACAAGTGTAATGTATTTTTTTTACAAAATTCACATGTGATGTAAATGCAAATTGTCATGTGTGATTGTAGAAAGTGTTGACTGTAAAATGGTGGATTTCTAGATGATTTGAATAAGCGGAAGGATATTTGGCAGCAATTTGCCTATGTGACCTGTTTGTGGAATAATGCTTGCCGGCATTTGTAAATATTGACGGGTGTCACACATACAGGCAGTTTATGAGAGCTAGAAGTAGGCAATTTGTGTTAAAATATATCAGCATGTCAATGAGATGATGATAACAGCAGATGAGAAGTTTAAGACATTTTATAGGTCACGTTTTCGTATAATCAGACAAAACGTTAACATGGTCGCCTATGGAAAAACCAACTCTGTATTGACCCCTGTAGCATTGTGCGCGGCGATGCAGGTTGGTGTTTCAGGGTACACCCAAAATTGCAATCGCTGAATTTAATCTTATGTCACCGCCGTTTGAACATCGCGATTGTCAATTCAATTCAATTCAATGTCAGCCTGAAATACCAACCAGCACCGCCGTGCACAATGCTAAAGGCT
Source organism: Paraescarpia echinospica (assembly GCA_020002185.1). Taxonomy (NCBI): domain Eukaryota; kingdom Metazoa; phylum Annelida; class Polychaeta; order Sabellida; family Siboglinidae; genus Paraescarpia; species Paraescarpia echinospica. The sequence goes on from CM034531.1 coordinate 77,311,961, forward strand.
TACGCGCGCCCAGCCGCATCTCCTTTTGTGACCTCACCAGTATATAACAAGCTGTTTGATTTGTGACACGAAAATTACCACAATGAGCAGGCTTAGTGACATGACTTCACAATCAACAACATTCATATTTGGCACATTACTTGACAAGAGCATTAAGTGTAAGTACACGAAGTTTCAAAGAGTGACAAATTAATTTTACTTATTCTTTACAACCATGTCACTTCAGTTGAATCCACTAGGGTTTGAACTATTATGATAACTGTATTCTGACTTCGCGAACCTGAGAGATCACATCAAAACGTTTTGATGCCCAAAGTATGGATGTTTGCGTAGAAAGCTTTCATGTAGTGATTACAACATAGCTGTGTGAATGAATTGTGAAATACTTTGAACAAACCAGATACCGTGGATGTACTCCGTCGAGTCGTAGCCGATTTCAGACACAGCTGGTGACTAGTGTGATCTGGTGTCCCCAGCCGTCTCAATCCTTCAGTGTCTCTCACGTGTATTGTGTGTTGTCGCGCGCGCGCACGCACGCGTCGTATGTGCATGTATCCGCACGAGTATCTGGTGTGTGCTTTATATACATGTACATGTGTGTGCGTAGAGATGACTGGGTTTGAACCATCTTGCTGGGTGCGTGTGTAACCCTAAATATTGCTGAAATTATTTTTTGGTAAACGAACAATTTTCGCGCATTACACATGCACTCGCTCTGCACAAATGCGTTTTTGCGCGTGGGCCAACGAACCAACTGTGAGATATATATCAGCATCTTGTTTTATTTGGCGTGTAAAACACACCCCCGTCACAGAAGACAAGTACAGACTCAATCGACGGCGGCGTAGAGTTATATAGAGGGAGATGGTGATAAGTAAAAGTGATAGGACGGTCCTAAAATGGAGTGAGGTGGAAGTTTGCTCAACACAAATCGTGGGAGGTGCTACTGTTTGGTGGTAGACTCTCGGAAATGTAAGTACACGCAGTTGGGTGGTTGAAACCCCTACACCCCCCACCACCATCATACATTAACTGCACAAGTTGTTTACTGACCTTAAGATAGTCAATTCCAAAATTATTACGAAATTTTCCTTGGCCGATTAAAATACCAAACTTCTGTTAGGTATACATATCGAACACATATAATATCAAATAATTAACACTCACAGTTTTCGCTAATTTACTATTTTTTTATTATGTGTAATCAAGCCATATTCCAGGACTAGAAATAAGACCAGACTCAAAGTTACAAAACTGTAAACATTAACGATACTTCTTCAGTTGTAACACACACTCAACATCCTGTCTAACCAGCTGCTGCGACATACGTCACAAAAGGTTAACATGTCTCGCGACTGGGAAGGAAAGAACGACAGAGATATTTTAAACGACGAATTAAGCATTCAATACACGTTTACGTTACACGAATGACCATCATAAAATGTCTTAACTGACGTGTGAGCGAAATCGACTGTCGTCACACGAATATAACACTGTGGTATCTGCCGAAACGACGAATACGATACAACAAAGAAATGAACAAATTAAGTACGTTAATTTTTTACACATTCGATTGCTGTATGAGAAACCTTATTTCAGATTACTTACGTATGGACAAGAACACCTATAACACTTACAAAACGTACACTTGCCGTCGTGTGCGTGAACGAGGTATCGCTGACTGTACTGCAACGATTTTGTTGGGAATACTATAAAAGATGACAAGTGCGATTTCCTGTTTCATGTCCCACGGTGCTTGTATCCGTCCACCAGGTGGAGCGACTGTGCTGTCCGTGTACTGTTACTGCATTGGTCATGACAATGTGACGTGACGTCGTCTGTCGCATCACGTGCAACAGCGCACATTAGAGGCCATCCGTGAAGTACGTCACGCCATTTGTGGACAATTTAAGTCCCCTTGTTACGCTTGCATCTACACACATACCCTTTAAAATTATGTTCGCTTTGAAAAACATTATATTCACATCCATAGTTATTACAATCTGTAAAAGTAATAATAATAATAGAACATAGCTGTTTATTTGCTGAAATGCCGTTGAAATTTAACCAAAAACTGGTTGAGCAATTACTGGTTTCTGGCATCGACAGTTTGCCGAGCCAACACTTTCAAAACCGTTTACCCATAGATCCCAACCCCCCCCAAAAAAAAAGCGAGACGTACTTTATGGGTGACCTCTTACATAATGTGGCCATTTGTGGGGATCATTCGTGGCAGTCCGTACGATCTCCAATGAATGTCTGTGATTCCACAAATTCACGACCTTGGTACGTGGTTAGTACACGAGGTTATCGTCAGTAGTCGTCAGCTGCCATCAGCCATTGCAAACAAGTCCTTTTTACGCTAGTTGGGATTTCACAACGTCATCTTACTTGGGTTTCTACGAGTGTATGAAGAAAATGTTTGTTGCATAATATTCAAAAGACCTATTGTTTTAAGTGTTGGACGAGAAAGGATAGCAACTAAGAAATAAAATACACTTTATATGACAGCGAGTTGAAACACTCGACACGCGAGAAAAATCATCTGTTGCCACGAAAATTGCAAATTGGACTCCTTAACATCATAAATTATTTGTTAAAGGCTACAACCAGAATCACCAACATTAGTTGCAAGTTATTCTTAGCCATGCAGCTCGCAGTTTGCAGCCAGTGAAAATAAGCAGCTTCTTTTTTGCTTGACCATTAACCCTGTTGTGATACATAATGACATGGCGCTAGTGTTTAAAGGGGGATTAATAGTCATGTATATTGGCACAAACGTACACATAACAGTCACGCAGTATCCAGTAATGCGTCGGTTCAGCTCTCAAAGTCGTAGCAACAGCAGCAAATAACGGGAACAACTAAACGCCACCTATGCAAAGATAACTGTAGACAGTGACGTTACACCCGGGTAATGAGTTGTTAAACGGACGGTTTTTGTATGGCCTAATCCATTTTCTGTAATAGTATGCTAGTGATAACGGTTTGTCTTCTTACAAAATCAAAAATTCGTCAGCATTACTTAGTTATTCAAGTCGCGACGTCAGTTGTATAACCAACAATATCCCGTATTCAAATGGAGATGTAGCCGGGATATAGATCGTGACCCTACTTCGTGTCGCACTGTTGTTTTCATGCTACACATATTCAGTAAAAGAAAATATTACTCTTGTGGTGGGGAGGACAGCGCCAATGGATGGTGGAAAAACCACTGACAGGTTGTAGGGATAGGTTGTAAGGCAATATTTAACACCGGCTTTCCTTAAAATCATTAGATGCCTATGCCAACTAAGTAGTGGGATATATGTATATATTACCTGACCTTTTGTTCAACTTGACTAGTTAGATTAATAGTTGTCATGACCGAACCTGTTTTTGGACTTGCAAAAATACTGGACTTTCGAAGACAGACTGTTTTTTTTCGCTGTTTTGCAGTGTCGCGAACTAACTTAACCAATCGTTTTCACTACCCAGGGCATTGTGCGATACTATCGATACAGAGGTGGCGCAATATTATCTCTACAATGCCAAAGGCAACGGAACATGTAACACCACCACTACCCCGTAACGCGGTCACGTAGTTCAGCGACATCATCAGCCACCAGTCAAGTGAGTGGCCGTCGTCGTACGTTGTCGCTAGATGGCGAGCGGTGCGCGCCACCTGTCGACCAGTCGTGGCGTAACGACCGTCAGCCAGTCGCTGTAAACATCACGATCGTTGTCGTCAGAGTCGCACGCTTCATCAGTCACCAACAGTAGTAGTAGTAGTAGTAGTAGCAGTAGTGGCAGTTGTAACAGTCGACGGCGAGTCTCAAAGTCCCGGCGCCTAGAGCAAATCAGAGAACAAACGGCGGCTTGCAACGGGTGCTGACGATGTCCGGCGTGAGCGGTGCTGAAAATGGCGCGTTAGCACCGTCACATTACAAGTACATATCAAGGGGAAACTCAAAAGGTGGCGCAACGCGCGAATAAATTCATGTCACGGAGAGACCGACATAGCCCAGAGAAGGGATAGACAAGTCTCCAAAACGGTCGGTGTCATTGGTCCACGCGTCAGCGCTAACTAACACAGATGGCTAAACTGAAAACGAACACGCCGTCCACAACATACTGTCACGTCCGTCTAGTTAACTAAATGAATAATTAGTTATGTTTGGGGGTTGCTATCTCCACTAGTCAGCAACGTATGCACGCAAAACAAATACGCGTATGCACTCACACACATTACGAGTGATCAGAAGCAGCTGGAGACATCCCAATACTCAACAAACACTCAACAGCAAGTCAGCCGAATCATGATTTATTGATGTGACAACTATGCTTTGTACATTGTAAGGAACATAGCGACTAGTAGAACCAACGTGGATATGTTTCCCTCTCCAATGTTCAAGGTTGTTTCTGGTAGTTGCTCCGAGTGGCTTCCATTGTCCAAACCAGCGATGGTTTTACTTGATGTCTCTGTTTACTCAGCTCTTCAGTTCCTGTCGTCCCCGAAGCAGTAGTAGAATCTAGCACCACGCTACTTACCTGCTTCCAACCTGACCAGTCCAACAACTGCTGTCAGAGTGTTTTCGTTGATACAACTGACTTTCAAGTCAACGGCCTCTTGTTCAAGTCACATATCATGCAACGCACATGCTGTGTTGAAGTATAAATTACTTCCAGCAGGTTTCAAAAAATTTTGAAACAAACAAAAATCCGAAATACTGCAATAACCATTCATTAAATTTTACTGTAAATTCTAGTTGGTCAAAATAACAAACTTCTACATATTTACAGCGTAAACTACATAAAGAAACATACTGGGTTATATAAGAAAAGAACAATTCACCAACGTTTCTATCATCTTTGGCCTGAATTAAAAAATATAAAACTGATCAATTATGTAACCGAGTATAGAGAATAAGTGTAATCATAATAGTGTTGCTCCCGGCATCTAAACATTTACTTGTCATATATCGCACCAGAACATTTCAAGACGTCATCGACTGGAGTTCTTACAAGACAAAATCAACAATTAATTCCGAGTGGAAACCGTACCTGGGATGCCTACCTGTATACGGCGCCATCTATGTGCGGGGTCTCTTCGTATCTCTCTTCAAGTTGCCCGATTCGTCGTCGTGTTTCGGCGGTTCTGCCTCAAGGACCTTGAGACGCATGCCACAGACCTGCTGGCCGTGTAGCGTCGAGATCGCGTGCTGCGCACTCTCCCGACTCGCAAACTTCGCATAGCCATAATTACGACCTACAACACGGGCACTTCTTAACTCTATCCTGGGTAGATCTACTTCGTATTTACAGCACTTGCTCTAGGTAATCACGAAAACAAATTAATTTATAATATAAGCTGCTTCAACTGTTCTTTCGTGGACATGGGGAATGGATGGCGAATCTGTCAAAGCTGCAACGTCCAGAAATGGATAAGCAAATTCATCATCATCATGTCCAAATATGTAATGTGATTAGTTTAAATATTATCTGCAGTCGTTTTTTTAAACGCGTACATTTGTTAAAATGGCCAAAAGAATTTTACTTCAGCTGTTACGGCTGGTAACTTGACAATACTAGTTACTGTCATTTTTAGTATAATACGATTAAATTAGAATGTGTGTGTGCGTGCTTGCATACCTTGCATAAATTAAAATGTGTGTGTGCGTGTTTGCATACCTGCCTGCGTGCATGTGTAGGAATGTGTGCATGTGTTGGGGGTTCTTGTGGAACGTACCTGGCATGAAGTAGGCGTCAATGAGGTTGCCGAAGCGGCAGAATGCATCCTGCAGGATACGTTCTTGGAAGCTCTCCGGCTGACTGACAATGAAGAGCCTCTGCTCCATGGAGCTGTCGCGGGAGGCGTACGCCTTCTTTTCTGGCAGTGGCACATTGCAGTAGCGCACACGCACGTCACCCGACACTCCCACTGTGTTGGCCGCTACACCTCCTGCCAGACCCCCTCCAATGCCGGCCTGCTGTAATACCGCTGTCGCCTGCAGGGAGATGGTGTCTCGTAAGTCAGTGCTACAGTCTCATATGTAGGGTCTTACCCAATTACACTCCAACTGCCCAAAACCAGCCAATCTGTCATGATCCCCAACCAGCCATAACCGCCCGATGATTAAGTCTTACTTCATTTACTCATACAGATACTGCCATCTAGTGATCTACAGATAATTATGTGTTATGGCATTTTGAAGCTTAGTCTATTTGCTGTAGGCTACAAGTGTCTTTTTTGAGTTAGTGCCGCTTGAAAACGTGCTAAATTTGTACGAGAGTTCTGGGCAATCGGAACACATTTCAATAAAAACGTCAAAGGGTCTAAAGGGTTACAGTACACATATTCGAGGTCAAGATGTTGCTAATTCAGATGTATGTTTTGTAACAAATTGTAAAAAATAAGTCTGTTTGTGAAATAAACTTTGTTTTAGGTTGTGTTATTGCACACATCATTTGCTGCCCTGAAACCATGTGGTATCTTGGATGAAAATTTTTTACTTTAAAAAATGTTATGGACTTGTATCAATACATCAATAAATGCTAATAAATTGAGGACCAGCCACTGTACCATTAAATTATATCTATTTTATGTTTATATAATCTACTTCATCATCACATTCCCAATGACCTGTTATATCAACAAAGGAAATTACAAACCATCCAACAACAAAGAGCCCTTCAACTAAGCCCACCATCCAGCGCTTACACCTCCTTCAATAAACACACACAGATAATATCAACTGACCACAGCCCTCCAGAAACCTGCTGTCAAAACAACAAACCAACTGAAACGTCAAGTTAACAAGCCGGAACATCCAGCCAGCACTCATCCAACCATGTCCTCAGACAGAGCGCCACCCTAGGCAGACAACAAAGCAGACAACAAACCTTCTCAATGGAGTGAACGAGCTCCTGCAGGTTGCCTTGGATGTCTGTGGACTGTGACAGTGACTGGATGTTCTGGCACAGATCCGATGCACTCGACAGTTGGCACGTCAAACTGGTGCTTGGGCCAGCCGCGTACGGGTCACTGTTCTGTCTGCAACACAGACAGCACACAGCTAACTACAGCTGCTAGTTATATATATAATAAACATATGCTACATCATTTTTAAGATGAGGGGTCATTCTCACTCCCTACCTCTCCTGCTAATCACACTTCTAAGGAGCGATTTATGGCTTGCACTATTTGCTAGAATTGCTCGCTTCACCAGACCTGCTTCATGTGGTGCCCTCTGTAACATATTCCCTGGTACTTCCTGTGTCAAATGTATAGTATGTAACCTTTAGAAGTTATGCCAACGCTTAATGTTAACCTGCTCGAATTAACCTTATGTAATGGTTACCTTGAATACGCCATGGCTCTGGGCAGTGACATTACCAGATGGACAAACATGAACACCACCAAGTGGATCAAGACAAAACTAATCAATTGCTCACCTAAATTATTTGGCATGTTTAGGCAAGCGATTTATCACTTGTGTATTTTTTTTCAAACGTGAAGTACTGAGGCCAGTGTACAAAATTTCATTGATTCAACAATGTAACATTCAGATAATTATTGCAGACACATAGTAATTAATTAACTGGTTAGCATGTTCCGTGAGCATACATACCCGTGTCTTGCAAAGCCGTCCCCCGCAGCTGCAGTTACGACCGGGTAGCGAACAGAGAGGCGATAACCAGTGGGGTACTCGAACCCATTCAACTTGTCTTTAGCATAGGCAGCACACTTCGGCGATGAGTACCGCACGTATGCAACACCTGCAGGACGATATTATATACAATTTACTCGGGCATGTCGTGGAATACCAGCAGTGCATGCCACAATCACACAGAAAATCACCTAGTCTATTATCCAGTATGTATATATTTGATTCTGTTTTTTATTTTGGCAATTTGCACCAAAGATTTCAGAAGTTTTGCCTTAACAACTTGACTATGTTTCAGTCTATACTGCAACAATCTATTTATTCCATCAATGCAAGATTACCCAAAACTTATATATTCATTCCTGGTTTTCCCTGTAACAAACCACCATCTATATGCAACTCATTTTGGTTGTCAATAGTCAATACGTTACAACAAATACACTTTATTATGAAATATGATTTTATGACATAAATCATAATATTTTATTCATTAAGGTGGCTGGATCAGCTATTATATGCTCTTTTGAATTAATCATTTCTAATATAAGCTTTGAAGATAAGCTAACCATTTTTTCTCAGAGTTTGCCTAAGATACTAAACAATACTCCAGATCAAAAAGAATTAATTTTTATGTCGTTTAGAGATATTTAAATGTGTTTAAAGACAATTAATAAATATGTCAAAAATCACCCTAAACTGGCATTTTATTTCATTTTGAGAAACTCCTAAAAAAAATTTGTATGTCAACATTTTGCTACAATGTTGAAAGACATCAAAAATCCGTACTTCATTTTTGGCATGACCCCTTCACCAAACATAAAACCATCCTGTGCAATTTTGGGTAAACACAAGTCAAGTTCATATGCCAAGTTATGGCTTTGTAAGTATTGTAGTTTTTATAAAAAGTTACATTTAGTAATACCTCCTGGTTGTTACCAATAATACAAGTGTCACCACATGCTTGTTTTTTGCTTAGAAATGTGACTTTTTTTACTGGCATGTGGCTTATTTCAACACAATTTGACACACACTTCTACTATCCCCCAAGGTTTTCCCGCCAAGTTGTCTCATGATATTGTGTTAAGAAGGGCCATGCGTTGAACTTGTTGTGGTAGACAAGATTGATTGACACCTGCTGGGGTCAGTCATGTATCATTACAACTGGCGGCTGAGGTCAGGCATTATCGGAGAATAAACAAAACTACCACCAGTATTTGGTGATTTGACAGTGTGATGCATTTAGGTAATTATAATACAACAGCATAGTGGCATGAAAATAACCAGACTATATGATCTGCATTCATGGTGAACGAATTTATGTTTGAACTGGGCTGACACACACGTGATCGGTTTTGTTTTGTTAATAGTACACATGTTCATACTGACACCTACTAATGTTCTATGAAGAAAAAAATAAAGAAATCAACTGACATGATACCCATCCCAGCTACCTTAAACCCTAATCTATTTGCACCCATCTAAACTGTCCCCTTACCTGTGAGTCTATCAAAGTCACAATACTCGAAGCCAGGTATTAGGTCCATGAGCACTCTCAACTGCTCTGGAGTTGCTGTTGTTGACGCCATTACCTCCAGACAACACTCCCCCGACATCTCACCGTACGGACGTATCATGTCAAGTGGAGACATTGCTGCACAACATAAACATCAGAATTATGACCGTGTTAGAGACTAAATTAAAACTTGCAGAGCCCTGTGTTACAACCAACCTGGAGTATGGTCAGTTGTTTACAAAAATACGACAGTCACAATATAAGGGAAGCAAGCTGGTAATAATTACAAATCTACCAATATTGTAATTACTGAATCACTAATTAATACGACACAATGCCATCACACCATATAACTGCTGAATTACAAAGCATGTTTGCAATCATCAGCGCAAACATCAGCACTTTTATCAAACCGACTCATAACCAGATTTGAAATAATTTGTAAAGTGTGCGAAAGTATATTTCGAATATTAATTGAACCGACGACTACAATTACACAAGAGCCGCCACGTTATCATGGGCCTCTGCAGCAAATGTTTAGGCTCACAATGGTTGGCTCTGTTGTTTCCGGCGGGAGAGACGAGGGGCTCACAGTAGTCGACACTGCTCGCCGTGCTGTAGTTGCTGCCACTCGCCCGCGGCGCGTACTCGTAATCCATGTACCGGTCACTGTAGCGGTCAGGCACTGGACGGCTCACTCTGTTCGACGCAAACACCGGCTTGTAGGCTGCAACAGGCGGTGGACCAACGCAGCATCGAGACAAAGCTAAACATTGCACAGCAAAAACACTACAATGAATTCTTGGAATATTTCATTGCATTCTGGGAAGACGTACATTCAAGAGGTGCATACTAGAATGTCATACATGATCAAGAGATGCGTCATGAGATGGTACACAATCAAAAGATGCATTCTGATAATACACACAATCCAGAGATGCATTCTGGGATGGTACACAATCAAGAGATGCATTCTAGGAATGCACACACACAATCAAGAGATGCATTCTGGGAATGCACACAATCAAGAGATGCATTCTGGGATGGTACACAATCAAGAGATGCATTCTGGGATGGTATACAATCAAGAGATGCATTCTGGGATGGCACACAATCAACATATACATTCTGGGATGGTACACAATCAAGAGATGCATTCTGGGATGGTATACAATCAAGAGATGCATTCTGACAATCAAGAGATGCATTCTGGGATGGCACACAATCAACATATACATTCTGGGATGGTACACAATCAAGAGATGCATTCTGGGATGGTATACAATCAAGAGATGCATTCTGGGATGGCACACAATCAACATATACATTCTGGGATGGTACACAATCAAGAGATACATTCTGGGATGGTACACAATCAAGATTTAACAAGATTGCCACCCAGAGAATTAACTCTAGGTGGCAGGTGGACAAGGAAGCCCTTTGGCTTATCGAGAGTCCGACCCTTTTATCTATGTGTATCCCACCCGTCTGAGTTATGTGTCGATTTTATTTTTAAACATATTCATGCTACTAGCACCACACAATCAGCAGGTAATCTGTTCCATTCATTTAGTCCTTTGTGAAAATGAAAACTTTCTTATATCCAATCTACTCTGCTCCTTTGCTAATGCAAGTTCATGTCCTCTAGTCCTTCTATCTTTCTTAACTGAGAAAAACATATTTCTATCAATATTTTCATAACCCTTCAATATTTTAAACACTTCTATCTGATCTCCTCTCAATCTCCTGGTCTCTAGTGTTGTTAAACCGCATTTTTTAGGCGTATTTCGTAACTAAGATCCCTCAGATTTGGTATCATTTTAGTTGCTCTCCTCTGCACTCTTTCTAGCATATCTATGTCCTTCCTGCGATATGGCCTCCACGCTTGAATACAATATTCTAAATGAGGCCTAACTATTGTTTTGTACAGCGGTATTATTAGCTCTTTTTCCTTATACGTTATGTTTCGCCTAATTAATCCAAGGATTTGATTTCCCTTTGAAGCTGCAATTCCGCACTGCTCTGAAACCTTCATATCAGCACTAATGGTTAACCCTAAGTCCTTTTCTTTTACAGTAGTACTTAGTACAGTACCCCCCCCCCCCATTGTATATTCTACCTCTTCGTTCCCATGTCCTGTGTGGAGGCATTTACATTTCCCAAAATTGAACAGCATTTGCCACTTTTCAGACCATTTGATCAACCTGTCAAGATCATCTTGTAAATGCTGTCTATCTCCATCACTTTTAATCCTTCTAAACACTTTTGTATCATCCGCAAATTTCAACACCTTGCTTGTTATTTCATCATCCAAATCGTTGATATATATTAAGAATAATATAGGCCCTAATACTGATCCCTGTGGTACCCCACTCAATACCGATTTCCAATTTGAAGCCTCCCCATCAACTACTACACGTTGTCTTCTGTCAATCAGCCATTGTTCTATCCAGTTTATTATACCATTTCCTATGCCATGGGCCTTTAGTTTAAGCAGTAATCTTTGATGTGGTACTTTGTCGAAAGCTTTTTGAAAATCTAAGTAGACGATATCTACTGGTGATCCCTCATCTACCCACTTAGTGATGTCTTCCGAATAACATAACATATTTGTTAAGCATGACCTCGCTTTAAAAAAACCATGTTGAGATGAGTTTATCAAGTTTTATTTAACAAAAAAATCCACCATGTGATCTTTAATTAGTCTTTCTAATAAATTACAAATCACTGATGTTAAACTCACTAGTCTATAGTTCTCTGACTTGTTTCTCGAGAGATGCATTCTGGGATGGTACACAATCAAGAGATGCATTCTGGGAATGCACACAATCAAGAGATGCATTCTGGGATGGTACACAATCAAGAGATGCATTTTGGGAATGCACACAATCAAGAGATGCATTCTGGGAATGCACACAATCACGAGATGCATTCTATGAAGGAAACCATCACAGCATTTGTGAAAATGTGTAGTTAATTTTGGTTTTTATGAAACCATTGGACAAACTATTAAACTGATTTTGGTTCAGCATGTCAGTTGAACTGAAAATCAGTGCTAAAAATGCATTAAAGTTTTGATTTTAACAAAAGTATGTATATATACATTTATTAAGCCAACTGTTGTATTACTAAACCAATCCAAATGTTACTAATAATAAGACTTACACGAATCACAATTCTCAAGAGCCAGGGCAGCATGGTATGCACGGTAATATTTTACATAGGCCAGCCCCTTTGATTCTCCCGTTTGTCGGTCTGTCAGTATGCGCACGTACTCAATCTCACCAAATTGCTGTGGTAACAGAAACGCAGGAATACATCATAATGGTTTGGGAAATTGCCAGCAATGTAAGAGCTTAATTATGCCTTTATACATTTACCATGTGTTCTTGCATATATAAGGTCATGTAAATCTTGAAACCCACTTCAATGTGCAAACCCCATCAATGTTGATGTACATGTTGTTACTGTTTACATTTATAAATCAATTGTTTCATTTACCAATTACTTTCTATCAGCCGACGAACTCCAACAACTAGTTCTAGTTAGGCAAACGAACAAGAACAATAAAACTTACAACAAATTGAAATTATATCACTAATGGCGAAATGCATTCATGAGTGAAAGAAGACCTACCTGGTAGGTAAATACAATAAAAACCAAGATTGAAAATGGGAAAAACAAGACCAGAGATTGCTTTCACAAGCAGCTAAGAACATACTTAACACTATGACAACTGCATTGGTTAATATGTTTTTTATTACAAAATTAATAAGGAAATATATAGGAGTTTATGAAAATGTGTACAGTACATGACTGTCTAGTTTTAAATAAGCTTTAGGAAACCAGGCAGATCGTATTAGCTAGCCAACTTACAGCCGTACCTCAAACTTTTCTTTGATGTCTGCCTCGGAGCATGTGCGGGGAACCATGATGAACAGGCGCAGCAGTTTCTCGTCCTCCTTCGGTTCCCTCACAGCACCTTCTCTCCGGTCAGCCGCCAGAAGCACCTACATAGGTCAACACTCTAGTTCTCATACATTGATTCTATGTGTGTGGTGGTGGTGTGTGTGTGTGTGTGTTACGATAATGATGCTATTCATTAAATAAATGATACTCATCAATTTTTAAAATAATGATCATTATGCTATCAGGTTACTTTTTACCTTACCATTTAGAAATATAATTTGGCAGATTTCACATTCATGGATATTCTTGCTTGGTCTCAGTGATAAAGAAACATTTCTTATGTATGATAATCATGGCAATGATAATGAATACCCCACGCAGGGTGCATGATGGCTTTAGCTGACAGGTAGTCCTTTGGACTGGCTGACTCAGGAACAACTAGTCCTTAAAAATAAATGTGCCGGGTACCATCATACTGTTGTAACACATATACCTATATATATATATGTGACAGTTACGGCACATAGTAAAACAAAAGGTGGCTTAATTTCATAAAGAAAACAAGCCATTTCTCAGACGATGTCTGCAACCCCTGCATGTTTGTTTGTCCATGTCGCTCATCACTCATGGAGTGACATTTGAGTCCAGGATGTAAACAGCTGCCATTTACATTCTCCGCATTCAGCAAGTTTCCTATTCGACAGTCGTATGGAATATTTAGCTGCATGCGATAAAAACTACCTTATTGTCTTATTTTGTTTTATTCCATCACAACACCCAACTAACATGTACACAACGTAAATTAATTCACTTAATCACAGCTAGTCCAATGGGACTGCTCCTCTAAACATGGACTAATCCGATCACTGAAACTACTCGTCTGGCACGATCGGGCAGGCCTTATTTTGCAGCCTGCCCACGTTGACAGAAACCATAAAACCTCTGTACACTGTGTTAGGGGGAATACATGTAAATGTATTACCTAAAAAAGTAAAATATCACTGTGTGTGTACATAAGTCTGTAAAGACTGCTTAAAGTTAAATGAAGCTGTTTTCACCTTGACTGGTTTTGGATGGTTGGGCAGCGACTTCCCGTTCATCTCCTCAATCGCCAGTGCTGCTTCTGATGACTTGGAATACGTGATGTAAACGATTCCTACATCAGCCAATATAAACACAACTTAAAGGAAGCTGGCAAAATGTGTGAGAGTAATTAAATAAATAAACTGTTAGATGGTAAATCAATGCTATTTATTTAGTGTCATGGTGAATTTATTAATCCAACATTATTATTAATACAACCTTGATTGTTCATATGTGAGAAATGGATATTCTGCATACAGTGTTTCCCTGGTATATGACGAGCAAGGCCTTGCCCAAAATATGCCGAAATTGCCGCCTCATAGCTATTTCGTCGCCCATTTTTTTCATTCTTTTGCAATATATTCAGCGTCAGCAAACGGCACAAAATGACACTACAAAATCACTTATATTCCTGCAAAATCGCAGATTTGTAGTAACATTGTATAGTCATCTTAACGTTGCTCAGGGCCAGTTACGATTTACTTCTTGGAATTAACTCCATTGGACAACGTGAATGACATCATTTGTCAGTTGTCCAATGATGGAATATTCTAGTGGGATTCCCAGTGTCTCCAATGGTGACATATTGCAAGAGTTTTGACATACTAGAAATCTGAACATCTATGTAACATGACACCCAAATGGTAACTGCGCTTGCAAGACATGTGGAACTCTGAGAAAAAAATTAAAATAAAAATGGCTGGACTAAGACGTCTTTTGCGCTCAATTTTACTATTATAGTATGTGCCCTCATTAAATCGGAATGCTGATGTAGCAGATGCTGAAGTTCTGGTTTATGATGGTGGTGGGAGTAAAAACCGTGCAGGCTGATAACTGGGACTACGTCACTAGCCAGCACTTGTATCGAATGCAGACCCTTTTGAAGCCCAAATAACAACCCGATTTGCAATAGTCTGTGCCTCTGCAGCCGTGCATTACCGCACAGCACACATAAAATGAGCGATATAGCAGCATATGTTCATATAAGCCGGGACGCTATTTACGCCTCAAATGGGCATAAGACCTAATATTCTTAAAGGTAAATATGCCTACGATAAGGCTGAATGATGGAATTATCTCACTGAGGTATCAAAGTTAGGCAAAACTCAAATCGAGGTGGGTCCGGATTCAACACAAGTGCCTAGATCCATATTGTAACTTCCGGCACTTGTGTAGAATCCGGACCCACCTCGATATCGCTGAGATAACTTGAGTTTTGCCTAAATTTGATATGTCAGAGCGTTAGTTCTTGATGCAAACCGGGGTGCTATTTGCACCGCATAAGTGCGCTAAAACGCAATATTCTTAAAAGTAAAATATGCATAGGATAATGTTGAACTTGAATAATGGAACTAACACAGAGGTATAAAAGCTAGGCAAAACTCAAGTTATAACAGCGAAATCGAAGTGGGTCAGGATTCTACAAAAATGCCTGGATCTATTTCGCAGTTCTTCAGATTTTTAAGAAAACAGCTTATTTATACAAAGTCTAAGGGGGCGCTCGTCGGCCGGCCCGGTTAGCCTAGGCTAGACGGTATACCGCCTAGACAATGTTCCAACCTTTTGGCTCGCCGCTTTTCCTATCTTTCACGATGTAAACATCTTTGATGGTGCCATATTTTTCGAAAGCTTCGCGAAGATCATCTTCTGCACAATCTTTACCACCCAAGATAAAAATCCGGTTATAGGACACTTCTCTATCGTCAGGCATTTTCACGGTGTTGCAGAAACGTTAACTCTCAAATCTGTTGCCTGTGGGAAGTTACCATAAACAGTGCTCAAGCAACATCAAACGCTGTTGGACAGGGTTAGTTGGTGGTGCCGTCTCGCGACTAATAGTGTAATTATAAAACGCATTAGTCTTCATTTTGATTGTCCAAAAAACCTTACCATTCTCAGAAATAGTTTAGTTATCAATGTCGTGAATGTGTACCGTGCTTGCATGTGTGTGCGTACGTACGCGCGAGTCACTGCAGACTGGAACAAAATTGATGCGTAGACCTACGTACAGACAAGCGCCTAGATCGCTACAGCAAAAAATTGTAGGCAAGAGGCTAACTCGTCTCAAGCAACTGAATGTCCAGTTTGGCTTTCTGCTGGACAATCATACGTACGCAGTATGCATGTCCTAGGCCTGTACAGTTCAATGAAATTGATCACCTCCGTGAAAAGATTATTGGACAGTCAAATACACCGATTTAATTAACCTGAACTTCAATCCGAGATCTGCCAGTTCAGGATGTCTAGACCAACAAGACACTCGAGTGTGGATCCACCACGGCTGGTTTTATTCATCTATTCATATGACGAAGTTGACATGCATTGTATCCCACAATCTACACTACAGTTACAGTCCTCGTATAATATGCGAGCGTCAATGGAATACGATCATTGTAACTATGATGTTGTCCTCCTCTGCATAACGCCAAATTGTGTTCAGCACCCAGGCGCCAACAACCTTATTACGCCACTGCGGTCAATCAATATAATAACAATCACACAAACTATTGTTTAACAAGATTGCCACCCAGAGAATTAACTCTAGATGGCAGGTGGACAAGGATGCCTTTTGGCTTATCGAGAGTCCAACCCTTTTTATCTACGTGTAATACTGTATCCCGCCCTACTGAGGTATGTCAATTTTATTTTTAGACATAAAAATAAATATTATTCACGCAACTAGCACCCACACAATCAGCAGATAATCTGTTCCAATCAACTTTCTTATAAATATCTAATCTACTTACCTACTTAGTTAATCCTTGGTTAAGTTGGTTTCTTGTATTGTTCTTTCTGAGTTGATAGCAACAGTCCGCTTGATGTCCAGTAGGGCTATACCAGCCAGCAGGTGTATGCTCTCAGTGTTGGTTTCTTGTCTTGTTCTTTCAGGGTTGATAGCAACAGTCCGCCTGATGTCCAGGAGGGCTATACCAGCCAGCAGGTGTATGCTCTGTGTGTTGGTTTCTTGTATTGTTCTTTCAGGGTTGATAGCAACAGTCCGCCTGATGTCCAGTAGGGCTATACCAGTCAGCAGGTGTATGCTCTCTGTGTTGGTTTCTTGTCTTGTTCTTTCAGGGTTGATAGCAACAGTCCGCCTGATGTCCAGTAGGGCTATACCAGCCAGCAGGTGTATGCTCTGTGTGTTGGTTTCTTGTCTTGTTCTTTCAGGGTTGATAGCAACAGTCCGCCTGATGTCCAGTAGGGCTATACCAGCCAGCAGGTGTATGCTCTCTGTGTTGGTTTCTTGTCTTGTTCTTTCAGGGTTGATAGCAACAGTCCGCCTGATGTCCAGGAGGGCTATACCAGCCAGCAGGTGTATGCTCTGTGTGTTGGTTTCTTGTCTTGTTCTTTCAGGGTTGATTGCAACAATCCGCCTGATGTCCAGTAGGGCTATACCAGCCAGCAGGTGTATGCTCTCTGTGTTGGTTTCTTGTCTTGTTCTTTCATGGTTGATAGCAACAGTCCGCCTGATGTCCAGTAGGGCTATACCAGCCAGCAGGTGTATGCTCTCAGTGCTGGTTTCAGACAACCCGTTATGATTCGGCAGCAGTCATGTGTGGCCAGGTTGAGCTTGTTTGTGTTTGTTGATCTCGCCTACACAGCACATGCGTACTCGGCGGTGGGATAGCAGAGAGATAGGCCACTGGATCTTAGGGTCAGTTCTCTGCTTCCCCATTTCCAGTTTGCAAGTTTGTAGGATGATGTTGTTCCGTGCATATACCGGAACCTTCTGTTTCATTTTACAGATGTGTGTTTTGTACGATAGTGTTCTGTCTAGGGGGATGTCAAGATACACTAGTGTTGCTGTGTTCGCAAGTTTGATGTCATTCCTTGTAACATTTAATTTACGTTTTGCATCTCTGTTCCTCAAATGGAAGGCATACATGTGGGTCTTGGATGGGTTTTGCGTAGTTGGTTCACTCTTTAGTATGTTGTCATGTTTCCCAGGGCTGATGAGAGTGTCATTTGGATGTTGTGTAAGTTTTTGTCCTTGGATATTATACATATGTCGTCTGCATAGATAAAGCTACGAGTTTCGCGGTGGATTAGTTGGTCATTTGTATATATGTTGAACAGCATTAGTGCCAGTACCCTTCCCTGGGAAGACCATTTCTTTGTCTTTGCCATCTGCTCTTCTTTCCATGTCCCGGTTTTCAAGCATATTGCGTATTAAGTCAGTCAGGTGGAGGTCAACTCTAACTCTTTGACAAGGAGACGCCAGTGATTTACGATGTCGCATGCTGCCGATAGGTCTACGAAGACAGCTCCTGTGACTGGACCTTTTTCAAAACCATCTTCAAAATGTTCTGTCAGGTTTGGCAGCTGACCCGCGCACAATTTCTATGGATGGAAGGAATTATTTTCCTGTCACCATATTGGTCGAGCCTGTTCACGATCAGTCATTTGAAAAGTTTGTAGGTGTGGCACAAGCTTTGTCTCAGATGAGTCTTTCCCTGGTTTCAGGATTGCCACTACCTTTGCCTGTCGTGAAAGCTTGGACATTTTGTTGTTGGTGACGCAGTTGTTGAAAAAGCGCAGCAACTAATCCCTGGTCTTTGGTCCGAACTGTTTGATAAGTTCTGTTTGGATGTCGTCTAGGCCTGTTGCTTTGCTGTTCTTCAATGCGTTGATGCCAGCATTTACTTCGGCTGCATTGAGCGGTCTTGTAAACCCCGGGTCATCGGGACATCGTTGTCGATTGAGACATACTTTGTGTTGTTTGTTTGGTGTACGTCTGTTTAGCAGCAGTTGGTGAGTTACTTGGTTTGCTGTTGTGTGTCACATCTGTTGATTCAATCTTAATATGTCATGATTTACAGTGTTCATCGGAGATGATGTTCATCAGCTCTTCACCTGCCTCGATGGTGTTCTCGGCAAAGGGGTCTGTTTCATATTTATGTTTATATTGCTCATATATTTCAGCCGACTCAGGTGTCAGACAGGTGACGTAGTTTCCCCTACATCCACGGGGAATGTTCTTCCTTGGGTCCCTTTGTACGGCGGTCCATCAACTGGCTGTAGTGTTCCTCAGTCAGCAGTATGTTTTTAATGGCTGCATCTATTTAAACTAAATTCGCAGGGGGGACTCGCAGAGAAGCCTGAAACTGGAGGCTTACATAAAGGCAGCAAAAATAATTAAGCAAAGAACAGTCTGGAAAACTGTTCTGAAGCTGGGTATAAATGTGTTTGTTTAAATGCAAGGAGTATAGTAAACAAAAGAAATGAACTAAACATTATGGTAGAAGATATTGACCCTCACATAATAGGTATAACCGAATCATGGGCAACCACCGATATATCAGATGCCGAATTGGGACTGACAGGATATGTAATGTTTAGGAAAGATAGAATAGGAAGAAGGGGAGGTGGAGTTATTTTATATATTAAATAATCTATCCAGGCTTATGAAATAAAATTAGACAGAGAAGCAGATTGCGAAGAAGCTGTTTGGTGTAACATAGTTACAGGAAACTCAACGTTAACGGTTGGATTAATTTATCGAAGTCCAAACATAAGCATAGAAGAGAATGAAAAAATACAAAACGCTATAAGGGAAGTGAGCAAACGGGACTGTGTTATTATGGGGGATTTTAACCATGGGCATATAAAATGGAAATCTCTACAGAGTATGGGTAGTGAGGACCACAAGTTTTTAGTTTTAGTACAAGATAGTTTCCTTTCTCAACATGTGCTAGAACCAACCAGTGGAGAGAATGTGTTAGACTTAGTTTTGTCCTCACAGAATGAATTAGTTAATAATGTTAAATTATGTGAGCCTCTGGGAAGTAGTGATCACAGCCAGATACATTTTACCATCAAAGTAAAATCAGAAAGAAATAATAAAAAGCAGTTCAGGAGAAATTTCCATAAAGGAAGATATAAAGAAATGAGGAAATATTTAGCAAAGATAGACTGGAATAATACACTGAAGAATAAGACAGCAACAGAATGCTGGAATATCTTAAAGAATGAAATAGAGTGCATCGTACATAAATTTGTTCCCTTCAAAAAACAAGGGAAACGGACCAGAAAGAAATACTTATCGAAAGAAGCCATTAGAAAAATTAAGTACAAACAAATGATGTGGAAGTCATATAGACGTACTGGCAATGACGAAGACTACAACATTTATAAAGAAGCACTAAACCAAGCTACAGCTGAAATTAGAAATTCAAAGAGAAGCTATGAACATAAATTATATTGTAATATAAAACATGACAGCAAGAGTTTTTATGCGTATGTTCGAAGCAAACAGAAAGTTCAGGATAATGTCGGTCCTCTAGAAGATAGTGCTGGAAATATAATATCAGAAGGATTCTTAATGGCAGAAGACGTAAATGAGTATTTTAGTTCAGTGTTTACCAGAGAAGACACTAGTTCACTGCCAGTACCAGAGGCTAAGTTCAAGGGGGCAGAATCAGACTATTTAAGACAGTTAATTGTAACCCCAGAAATGGTAGCTAAGAAAATTAGGGCTATGAAGGAAAATAAATCACCTGGAGTGGATGGTATTCCACCCAAACTACTAGTGGAAATTGTAGAACAAATTAGCATACCGCTTGCAACAGTTTTCAACTTGTCATTAGAAGAGGGAGTGGTTCCTTTAGAATGGAAAGAAGCAAACATTATACCGTTATTTAAAAAAGGTTCGAGAAACAAGTCAAATAATTATAGACCAGTTAGTTTAACATCGGTGATTTGTAAATTATTAGAAAGACTAATTAAAGATCACATGGTGGATTTTCTTGTTAAACATAACTTGATAAACCCATCTCAACATGGGTTTCTAAAAGCGAGGTCATGCTTAACAAATATGTTATGTTTTTTGGAAGATATCACTAAGTGGGTAGATGATGGATCACCAGTAGATATCATCTACTTAGATTTTCAAAAAGCTTTCGACAAAGTGCCACATCAGAGATTACTGCTTAAACTAAAAGCCCATGGCATAGGAAATGGTATAATTAACTGGATAGAAAAATGGCTGATTGACAGAAGACAACGGGTAGTTGTTGATGGGGAGGCTTCAAACTGGAAATCAGTTTTGAGTGGGGTTCCACAGGGATCAGTACTGGGACCTATATTATTCTTAATATATATAAACGATTTGGACGATGATATAGCTAGCAAGGTGTTGACATTTGCAGATGATACAAAAGTGTTTAGAAGGATTAAAAGTGATGGGGATAGACAGCATTTACAAGATGATCTAGACAGGTTGATCAAATGGTCTAAAAAGTGGCAAATGTTGTTCAATTTTGGGAAATGTAAATGCCTTCACACAGGACATGGGAACGAATATGTAGAATATACAATGGGGGGAACTGTACTAAGTACTACTGTAAAAGAAAAAGACTTAGGGCTGACAATTACTGCTGACATGAAGGTTTCAGAGCAGTGTGGAATTGCAGCTTCAAAGGGAAATCAAATCCTTGGATTGATTAGGCGAAATATAGCATATAAAGAAAAAGAACTAATAATACCGCTGTACAAAACAATAGTTAGGCCTCATTTAGAATATTGTATACAAGCGTGGAGGCCATACCGCAAGAAGGACATAGATATGCTAGAAAGAGTACAGAGGAGAGCGACTAAAATGATACCAAAACTGAGGGATCTTAGTTATGAAAAACGCCTAAAAGAATGTGGTTTAACAACACTAGAGACCAGGAGACTGAGAGGAGATCAGATAGAAGTGTTTAAAATATTGAATGGTTATGAAAATATTGATAGAAATATGTTTTTTTCAGTTAAGAAAGATAGAAAGACTAGAGGACATGAAGTTACATTAGTAAAGGAGCAGTGTAGATTAGACGTGAGAAAGTTCTCATTTTCACAAAGGACTGTCAATGAATGGAACAGATTATCTGATGATTGTGTGGGTGCTAGTAGTGTGAATATGTTTAAATAAAATCGACACATACCTCAGAAGGGCTGGATATATGTAGATAAAAGGGTTGGACTCTCGATAAGCCAAAGGGCTTCCTTGTCCACCTGCCATCTAGAGTTAATTCTCTGGATGGCAATCTTGTTAAATCTTGTTAAATCTCTTCGTGTGTGTTCATACATAAGGCCGACACCAAAGAACGCTAATGTTGTCTGTCTGCTGCCAGCTTCGTTGCTTGGCCCTAGCTCCACCCGAGTGTTTTCATCTCCCGCTCCACTGATCTCCTCCATGTCTCCTTGGGTCTCCCCTCGCTCTCTTGCCACCAGGGATCCAGCGCTTGGCCACACTTGGAATGGATGTCAGCGGAATTTTGCAGACGTGTCCGATCCATCTCCATCTACGGCGTTTAACTTCAAGAGATATGGGCTGCATGTCTGTCCTTTTGTGGAGTTCCGTGTTAGAGCTTTTATTTGGCGAGTAGATTTGTAGAATCCTCCTGAGACACTTGTTTTGAAACACTTCCAGCATCTGGCATATATGTGACCTTCCATCAGTCCACCGCGTATAACAGCACACTCGGGACGTTGCTCTTGAACAGTCGGATTTTGGTTCTGTTCCTGATCTTTTTGGTCTTCCAGATGTTCTTAAGTGCTGCAAATGCTCCCCTTGCCTTGCTGATCCTTGCCTTTACTTCAGACTCCGAGTTTCCATCTGTTGTCACCTAGGCTCCAAGGTAGGTGAACTCGGTCACTTCTTCAATATCTCTTCCCCCAATTGTGATTGGGTCTGCTGTTTGGCTGTTGTTTCGCAGCGCCTATGTTTCGTTGGTGTTGATCTTTAGCCCTATTTTCTCAGCATTTCTGGCAAGTACCTCACTTTGTCTTTGGATGTCTCCGTAGCGGTGTGACAAGAGAGATATGTCAACTGCTAAGTCTAGATCACCTAGTGTATCTATGAAGGTCCATTTGATGCCACTTTTCTCTGCTATAGTGTTGTTTCTTTCATGACCCAGTCGACCCCAAAGCAGAAGAGGAATGGGGATAACATGTATCCTTGTTTCACATCGGTTTTTATTTCAAAATCTTCTGTCAGGTGTTGGCCGCAGATGACCTTGGATCTAAAGTAGCCATAAAACAGTTTGATTATGCTCACAATCTTTGGATGGATTCCATAATGCCGGAGTATACGCCAGAGTCTCTGTGAATACTGTCGAAAGCCTTTTCAAAATCGACGTAGTTTGCATAGACTGGAGTGTTCCATTCCGGGCACTGTTCCAGGATCTGCCTTAGTGTAAAAATGTGATTCCCACAAGATCTTCCTTTCCTAAACCGTGCCTGTTCTTTGCGCAACTGTGGGTCAAGGGCTGCTGAAATTCTGTCAAGGATTACCCTACTGAAAACGTTACTACTGATTGACAAAAGAGTGACCCCTCTCTAGTTGTTGCAATGGCTAAGGTCTCCTTTCTTAGGTATTTTAACAATCAGCCCCGTCTTCCAGCCACCAGGTATTTCTTCTGCCTCCTCTATACCATCGGATATCTCTGTCAAGGCTCCAGCGGTTACCTCTCCTCCAGCCTTCAGCATCTCTGCACTCACACCGTCTGCCCCGGTGCTTTCCCCGACTTCATGGTCTTGATAGCTTTCCTCACTTCTTCAGCAGATGGTGGGTCTGTGTTGATCTGCCGGTCCTCTTCGCTTTCTGCAATGTTAGCTTGATTGCTTGGTACTTTTTTAGGATGGCCTTGAAATGTGTTTTCCATCTTTGGATTTGTTCTGCTACACCGATGACGGCATTTCCAGTTACATATTTTATTTGGACGTCGTTATTTTAAAACCGCCGGTTAATGTCTTGGTTGTCTTGTACAGTGCAGCCACACAATCAGCAGATAATCTGTTCCAATCATTCACAGTCCTTTGTGAAAATGAGAACTTTCTTATAAATATATAATATACACAGCTCCTTTACTAATGTAACTCCATGTACCCTATTCTGTCTATCTTTCTTAACTGAGAACAAATATTTATATGAATATTTTCATAACCATTCAATATTTAAAAAAAACATCTATCTGATCTCCTCTCAATCTCCTTGATTCTAGTGTTGTCAAACCAATCGAAATGAGTATAATAATGGCCATCGACAGTGAATGTACACGTGTGTATGTGCATGCGTGTGGGTGTACGTGGGTGCACATACTGCGGCAAGTGCGTACTGTACACGGCAGGTTTACTGCGTACACCGAGATAAGGTTCAGATCTGGTAGGCTCTACGGTGAGCATAAATGGAGTCCGTTTTCCACGATTTCACGCGTAAGACAATACTTTGCAAGTGATTCCTAGTGATCCTAACTACATGTGTGCCAATCGGATGTCCTCGCATACAGCTACAACGCACCGGGCATTGTGGTGTATGTTCGATTTGCTTACAAATCACGTGACCCACTGCCTAGTACAGCGGTCCTTAACCCGTGGGTCACGACCCAAAATTGGGTCGCCAAGCCATTTTGAATGGGTCGCCGAGAGTTTTGAGTGTCAAGCAGCTGTGCGAACGTTGCTTTATTGTTCCGCTTGCCCGAACCTTGCATGCCTTGGAAATGTTAATGAATTTGTAATAACTTTACACCGCATTTCAAATTCACGCGACTTTATTAGTAATTGATCGTCTCGTTTTCATCTGTTATGGGCATGTCATAGTCTGTTTGATGCCGATGAAAGTGCGTCATGCGCGCATTTAATTGGCGAAAGTCGGTGACGTTTTCGATTCACTCGTTATCGGAGCTTTCAACGTAACAATCACATACAAATGTCGCTTTAATCAGCATATCCAGGCATATCGCAGTCTCAATCAGATTGTTTGCCTCCTTAGTATCACTAGTATATGAACCAAACTAGCGTAATGTCATTCAAACATTATAAAAATCGTACGATTTCCCCGAATTCATCCGAAAACTTAGCTTTCGAGTTTGTAACTGTGTCCAGGGGGCGGATCTAGAAAGCGAATCTAGGGGGCACAAAAACCTCCACGGGCAGCCGAATCAAATGCCCTCCCTGGATTCGCCTATGGTGTCTACTGTTTACGTCTGAAAACCACTAAACGGTGCCGATTTGGCGATTCCTACCTGTGTTTGTCACGTGCGTTAAATACATGTTCTCATTGTTTCCATTTATTTAGTTTAGGCGTATTCTTGTCACCGTTTATCACATGTCAACTGTTTGAAAGCAGGGGCCATGGGCCGGCAAACGAGTTATGGGGTTTGGGTCTTAGCCAAAAAAAGGTTAAAGGGATTAAAAACACATATTGCTTGAATTCATGTTATATTACATCCTGCTATCTATTTCCACGTCCACCAAGCCAAAACAATTCAATGAATTAGAAATTCCACATTTTATGCTGTGCATCCGGACATTTTCGAATAGGCATATTTTTGGCGCGGTTTTCGGGATGCCGAGATGTGACGTCACTTATGACTCAAACTCGCATCAGGCCGACCCTTTCCATGCATTCAGAGCATGTTTACAAGTATAGCTTTGGATCGAAACGAACGTCAGAATGAGTTATTGTGCAATATTCCGACGTAATACAAACACTAGTCATTATAGAGGAACAAGCAGTTATCTTACGGTTCCACATGAATCGAATTTTATTCAAAACAACCAATGCGAATGGGCCTACAAGTCGACTAGGTTTCGCCAAGCTTGGGCTCGTTTTCCGAATAATTATATCGAATGCAACCAACGGAAATTTAGAAACACCGTTATATATAATGACCATATTTTCATTTTTGTGGCGAACAAATAATTACTCCAAAAATGTTTTTTTTTACAAACAGTGCATCATAGTATACTAAATGATTTGGTTTATATTACTTCGTGAAAACATAAACAATTTTTTTTAAAGAAAATCAATGGTTTGCATGCTGTCAGCATTGAACCTAGTCGACTTGTAGGCCCATTCGCATTCGTTGTTTTGAATAAAATTCGATTCATGTGGAACCGTAAGATAACTGCTTGTTCCTCTATGATGACTAGTGTTTGTATTACGTCGAAATATTGCACAATAACTCATTCTGACGCTAGTTTCGACCCAAAAGCTATACTTGTAAACATGCTCTGAATGCATAGAAAGGGTCGGCCTGATACGAGTGTGTGTCATAATTGACGTTACGATACCACGTGATCGCCTAGCTCATTAAAATTTAATTTTCCGCGGGAATCGCTTCACAGACGGGCTTAAAATCGAATTGATGCTACAAATGTATTTTTCTGTATTTGTTTAATGTTGTAAAATCTTACATACAATGTTAAACTTTGTGTACACATGGAAAAAGGATTTTAGCTAATGCCTTATTTTTATTTCCTTTAAGAACCACTGGCCTAACAAAATATTCATCAAGCCATACAATGGATGCCAAACACGTGGATCGTACAAGCGCATCATCGTACATTTAGTTTAAATTCTTAATAAAAACGACGAAACTTGTTCGACATCCATTTGTGATGGCTTGACGAAGCTTTTGCTAGGCAACAGGTCACGTGATGGAGAGGCCAACTGGGATAGTATCAATTGTTTTGTGTGTCCATACGAACAAATAGTTTGTGCGTGATGTCCAGTGTCGGAAGTCATGACGCTGACTAGGTGTCCCCTGTAAAGCGGCCACATCTCCTACACGGTCACAGTATATTTGCAGGAGAGGTGGTCACTCAAGAAAGTGACTATTTAACAAGATTTAACAATATTGCCATCCAGAGAATTAACTCTAGATGGCAGGTGGACAAGGAAGCCCTTTGGCTTATCGAGAGTCCAACCCTTTTATCTACATATATCCAGCCCTTCTGAGGTATGTGTCGATTTTATTTTTAAACATATTCACACTACTAGCACCCACACAATCATCAGATAATCTGTTCCATTCATTCACAGTCCTTTGTGAAAATGAGAACTTTCTCACGTCTAATCTACACTGCTCCTTTACTAATGTAACTTCATGTCCTCTAGTCTTTCTATCTTTCTTAACTGAAAAAAACATATTTCTATCAATATTTTCATAACCATTCAATATTTTAAACACTTCTGATCTCCTCTCAATCTCCTGGTCTCTAGTGTTGTTAAACCACATTCTTTTAGGCGTTTTTCATAACTAAGATCCCTCAGTTTTGGTATCATTTTAGTCGCTCTCCTCTGTACTCTTTCTAGCATATCTGTGTCCTTCTTGCGGTATGGCCTCCACGCTTGTATACAATATTCTAAATGAGGCCTAACTATTGTTTTGTACAGCGGTATTATTAGTTCTTTTTCTTTATATGCTATATTTCGCCTAATCAATCCAAGGATTTGATTTCCCTTTGAAGCTGCAATTCCACACTGCTCTGAAACCTTCATGTCAGCACTAATTGTCAGCCCTAAGTCTTTTTCTTTTACAGTAGTACTTAGTACAGTTCCCCCCATTGTATATTCTACATATTCGTTCCCATGTCCTGTGTGGAGGCATTTACATTTCTAAAAATTTAACATTTGCCACTTTTCAGACCATTTGATCAACCTGTCAAGATCATCTTATAAATGCTGTCTATCCCCATCACTTTTAATCCTTCTAAACACTTTTGTATCATCTGCAAATTTCAACACCTTGTTAGCTATATCATCGTCCAAATCGTTTATATATATTAATAATAATATAGGTCCCAGTACTGATCCCTGTGGAACCCCACTCATAACTGATTTCCAGTTTGAAGCCTCCCCATCAACAACTACCCGTTGTCTTCTGTCAATCAGCCATTTTTCTATCCAGTTAATTATACCATTTCCTATGCCATGGGCTTTTAGTTTAAGCAGTAATCTCTGATGTGGCACTTTGTCGAAAGCTTTTTGAAAATCTAAGTAGATGATATCTACTGGTGATCCATCATCTACCCACTTAGTGATATCTTCCAAAAAACATAACATATTTGTTAAGCATGACCTCGCTTTTAGAAACCCATGTTGAGATGGGTTTATCAAGTTATGTTTAATAAGAAAATCCACCATGTGATCTTTAATTAGTCTTTCTAATAATTTACAAATCACTGATGTTAAACTCACTGGTCTATAGTTCTCGGACTTGTTTCTCGAACCTTTTTTAAATAACGGTATAATGTTTGCTTCTTTCCATTCTAAAGGAACCACTCCCTCTTCTAATGACAAGTTGAAAACTGTTGCAAGCGGTATGCTAATTTGTTCTACAATTTCCACTAGTAGTTTAGGTGGAATACCATCCACTCCAGGTGATTTATTTTCCTTCATAGCCCTAATTTTCTTAGCTACCATTTCTGGGGTTACAATTAACTGTCTTAAATAGTCTGATTCTGCCCCCTTGAACTTAGCCTCTGGTACTGGCAGTGAACTAGTGTCTTCTCTAGTAAACACTGAACTAAAATACTCATTTAGGTCTTCAGCCATTAAGAATCCTTCTGATATTATATTTCCAGCACTATCTTCTAGAGGACCGACCTTATCCTGAACTTTCTGTTTGCTTCGAACATACGCATAAAAACTCTTGCTGTCATGTTTTATATTACAAGCTAATTTATGTTCATAGCTTCTCTTTGAATTTATAATTTCAGCTGTAGCTTGGTTTAGTGCTTCTTTATAAATGTTGTAGTCTTCGTCATTGCCAGTACGTCTATATGACTTCCACATCATTTGTTTATACTTAATTTTTCTAATGGCTTCTTTCGATAAGTATTTCTTTCTGGTCCGTTTCCCTTGTTTTTTGAAGGGAACAAATTTATCTACGATGCACTCTATTTCATTCTTTAAGATATTCCAGCATTCTGTTGCTGTCTTATTCTTCAGTGTATTATTCCAGTCTATCTTTGCTAAATATTTCCTCATTTCCTTATATCTTCCTTTGTGGAAATTTCTCCTGAACTGCTTTTTATTATTTCTTTCTGATTTTACTTTGATGGTAAAATGTATCTGGTTGTGATCACTACTTCCCAGAGGCTCACATAATTTAACATTGTCAACTAATTCATTCTGTGAGGACAAAACTAAGTCTAACACATTCTCTCCCCTGGTTGGTTCTAGCACATGTTGAGAAAGGAAACTATCTTGTACTAAAACTAAAAACTTGTGGTCCTCACTACCCATACTCTGTAGAGATTTCCATTTTATATGCCCATGGTTAAAATCCTCCATAATAACACAGTCCCGTTTGCTCACTTCCCTTATAGCGTTTTGTATTTTTTCATTCTCTTCTATGCTTATGTTTGGACTTCGATAAACTAATCCAACCGTTAACGTTGAGTTTCCTGTAACTATGTTACACCAAACAGCTTCTTCGCAATCTGCTTCTCTGTCTAATTTTATTTCATAAGCCTGGATAGATTCTTTAATATATAAAATAACTCCACCTCCCCTTCTTCCTATTCTATCTTTCCTAAACATTACATATCCTGTCAGTCCCAATTCGGCATCTGATATATCGGTGGTTGCCCATGATTCGGTTATACCTATTATGTGAGGGTCAATATCTTCTACCATAATGTTTAGTTCATTTCTTTTGTTTACTATACTCCTTGCATTTAAACAAACACATTTATACCCAGCTTCAGAACAGTTTTCCAGACTGTTCTTTGCTGAATTATTTTTGCTGCCTTTATCTATGCCTCCAGTTTCAGGCTTCTCTGCGAGTCCCCCCTGCGAATTTAGTTTAAATAGATGCAACCTGTCCCACTGTCAACAGATCGCAGCAGATTCTCTGAGAATACTGCTGCCCCCTTTCCACTTAGATGGAGGCCATCTCTCATGTACATATCTTCTCTCCCAACAAAGTACCCCCATAAATCTATGAATCCCACGCCCTCTTCCTCACACATCTGCTCAACTAGTGCGTTGATCGCCATCCTCTTACAGTTTCTGTATCTTGCCCCCCTTCCTCCCATTACTGGCAAAATTCCTGAGAGAATAACCTGTTCCACTCTTGTCTTCTTTAGCTTCCTCACTAGATGTCTGTACTTCTGAACTATACCAGTTGTTCCCTCCTTGTCTGCATTGTTTGTCCCAACGTGTACTAGTATAGACCCTCCCTTGCCATGCCCCAATACCTTCTCTACCCTTTCGGTCACATGCTCTATCCTAGCCCCCGGTAGACATACAACAACGTCCTTCCCCTCGCATATAGTCTTGTCTGTTTTTCTCAGAATTGAATCGCCCATAAACACTCTCTCTTTTCTCCTTGCCCCCTCAATCACTGCCTCGGAGTAGCTCCTCCGGTTTGCATATGTCTGGTTGTTGTCTTTTCCTCTTGTCGTCTTCTCTCCTGTCACATTCTCTTCCATTCCATTCTTTCCTGCCTCGTTTTCTCTCGTCCCCTTTCCTCCTGTCATCTTCTCTTCTAGCACATTTACTCTCACTTCCTTTCGTCCCTTCTTCTTTCCTCCCATCACATTTTCTTCTCTCCTCTCCCGTCCCTTTTCCCCGGCTACCTCCTTCACTACGGTCACTTTCTCCCCTGTCACCTTCACGCCTGTCATGTTTTCTGTTTTTTGCTGAACACTGTCTTCTTCCATCAGTCTTCTGTCTCACAGTCTTACCAACTGCCTCTGTGGTATCTACCTCTTCACCACCTGTATCGCTGTCGTGTCTCTCCTCGTTCTCTACAGTCTGACTACCTGCTGAT
Organism: Paraescarpia echinospica; assembly: GCA_020002185.1. Lineage (NCBI taxonomy): Eukaryota > Metazoa > Annelida > Polychaeta > Sabellida > Siboglinidae > Paraescarpia > Paraescarpia echinospica. Next base: position 77,342,659 of record CM034531.1, read on the forward strand.
CTATCCCCACTGGCCCGTTTTCTCTTCCTCTGCCGAACACTTTTCCTCCGTCCCTCTGTTTTCTCAATGTCTTGTTCCTTCACACCGGTCACCTTCCTTCCTCTCAGTCTCCGTGTCACAACTCTGCTCCTTCTGTGTTGTAGAATTCTCAACTCTCTCCGCGTCATCCCTCTCTGCTCCATCTATTTCTATGTTGAGTCTCGCCTCCATCTCCTTCACTATATCCGTCAACTTACACACCTCCTTCATCAGACATTCCACCCTCAAACACCCTATACACCGAAAGGTGAATCCGTCATCTTTGGTCTCTGCCCATGATTTCGGACAGCCAGACATCGCAAAATCCACCCAGCTCTGGCAGTCGTTGCAAACTAGGTGTCGTTTTACCCCGAGTTGCCGCTTGCAAGGTGCCATATCAGAATTTATTTATGTTCAAAGTAGTTTTTGAAGACTTTTCTGTGTACAATTTACACCAGATTGTTTAGGTTATAGTTAGTTACATTTGTTAACACACAGTGACACACCGTGCCTTACCTAGTTACGATGTCGATGACAATGTATTCAAGTTAGGCTTAGATACAAGGTAGTCTTTACAAAGACTGTTTCCTGTGTACTATTATACACTTTAAAAGATTGTTATTTCAGGTTTTAATTACTCATCTAACTACACCGATTATCTCAAATAACGCTATTCTATTGTCGTTCACGGTACGCTAACTTCGCCAGTGACCTACTTTGTAAACAACGTTCCGATTACATTAACGTCCCCAATTATCGCTCGCAAATCGCCTACTTTTAATCTACCCTAGATTACTCCTCTAGCTAACTTTTAACAAAAAATATTGCTTAATATATATCTATAATTACGTTATGTATCCTATACGCTCAATAACATCACTTATCTTGATCAAATATCCTTATATTTTCGCAAGTTTGCTGCACCAAATTCAAATCAATTCACCCCGGAAGTCCCCCAAATGCCTTTGTAAATACGTACAAACTAACGAGACACCGAGAGAATACGTTCTAAATGTATTTTATTTATAAAAAAACACTACAGAAAATGGATACCATCGAACTGTTCCTTGTCACAACCGTCTGTTGCAGATGAGCGCACCGGATACTTGGTTATTTCGGTGGGATGCAAGGCTAAACAGTTGTTAGTTTCAGCGATATCCCAAGATATAAACAAAATCACCTCACGTCTTCGTAAATTATTGAATGTCTGAAGTAGGTCTTTTAATATCCAGTAAATATGGTTTATTAACTGTTAATAAAACGTATTTTTTCTGTGTATTAAAAGACCTACTTCAGACATTCAATAATTTATGAAGACATGAGGTAATTTGGTTCGTTAAATATGCAGTGACTTTGAGGCTTCTTCAAATTCGGTAGTCGACCCTGCTGCTTCTCTTTCGCTGTGTACATAACCTTGTTGACGTCACGCATTTAGCATATACCGTATTTTTTTATCTCAGACACTGGGCCATGTTTCTTACTTGAAACTTCCACAGAAGATGTCTACGGTAACATAAACCGAAGCGAGTTTGCTAGAACACAACTGGAATAAATTTTACTGAAATCAGCCGTTGCAAATGTGAGTAAATTATAACAATAATTACCTGTATAGTGTTGCACAGACGATATAACAATATGCACATTTGAACGAAGAAATGTCATTTTATTGCAAATGTGCATAATTATAACAACACTTACCTGTATATTGTTGCACCGACGATATAACAATAAAAATTATGCACTTTTGAACGAAGAAATGTAATTTTATTTCATGAATATAAGTACGTCGCAATAAGAATATCTCCAGTGTCGCCACCAAAGCACTAATCCCGAACAGGAATCGACCAACAGTCAAACACCAATGATAACATACATGTCTACACTCACGCTCCCAGACCACAGGGAGTCGAGGACCCCAGCTCCATCCAACCTCGTTCTTGTTGCTGTACAAACAACACTGACGCACATACTTGGTTCACACTTTACCCATCGTACAATCAACGCCGGAGCGAATTGTACTACATGTCCACAGTCTGATAGTTTTTATCCTAAAACCATGCTATATCTTATGATATTAACTCTATATTTATTCTAACCTAAAATGATCATCGTAACCTATTTTACTGAATCACAATTGCTTTACATTTAACTTGACCGTCACCTAATTGTCGCTAGAACCCTCACGGCTCGTCCTATCACGACGATCTTGGTATCATTTGAAAGGATGCACTTTTTGTTATTCTAGCGTCATCTATATTTCCCGGTAACTGTTCAAAGAACACTGATAAACGGACCTACAGTTTTCGGTGTTCTTTATGGTTCCGAACGATGTTGGCGGCGGGTATTCAGTACACTAATCTTCCGACTGCGGCGCTGTTTTCCTCATTTACATAGGTTCAGACATGCGCAATTCACAATTTCTTGATTTCATGTTATAAACTCCACCCACTTGTAAACCGCGACGAAACTGAAGTGCTTTGACATCTCTACGTCGGCGTGACGTCACAATAAAGTATGCCATCCATTCGTTGCGTTGGCTGATATACGTGATTGTGACGTCATGCCCAAGGAGCCTCTATTTGGACAGGAGGCGTCACTGAGCGAGAAAATGGCAGTCAGCACTGAAGTTTTTTGTCCGCCATTCAGGAGGCAAGCGCATGCGCCTGCGCGACCGGTAGCGCTCGATGTTAGCGTATTTATTTAGTCACCTCATTTCATCAGAATAATCACCAAGCTGTGATGCGTCATATAAAATGAAAGCTATTAAAGTAATCCTTAAAGTTTTTTTTAGCTATCACAATTCAAAATAATGAACTTAGCAAACAAATCACGTAGAAACGTTGCAATTATTTATTGAGCCAACTGAACTTCGTCGTGTTTCATCAGAATAATCATCAGGCTGTACCAATTTTTATGTACCATGAACTCAGGTAACGGTGCTTCAATCGGCAGATTGGTGAAATGTGTCGACGAACCAACATCATTCGCAGTGTCGCACTGTCGGATCGGGCACGGTTGTAGGTCCGTTTTGAGTTATTTTTAGGAGTGATTATCAAGAAACCATTTATACGGTTAAAGAGCAGAAAGCTTAAACTTTCAAACGATATCAAGATTGTTGGGATCCGACGAACCGTAATGGTACTAGCAATCATTCAAATAAAAAATGTCTGGAACGTGTTTGACAGTTGTTAATTTTTCACTCGCTTATCTATTTTTGATGAGTAAACATTAAGTTTTACGATAAAAACGACCAGACTGTAATAGTAATAAATCACACGACCCTTCGCTGATCCGCAACTCAGCGTGGTCGTTGGTACATCACTTCCGTGTATAGGTCAAATGTCATTATTCACGAGACATGTATGCAATGCAGTCATATTTTAACACGAAGCATCTGTCTACTGACTACTACTACTACTACTATGACCAATTGTCATGTAGTTTAGCAAACCATTCACACCAACATCAATCCAGTTCAATCTATGGAACTGTGCTGGTCTTAGAGACGAACCATTGCTTACCCCAGTCCTGTTAATACGCTGGCCATTTTATCTATAATTGCTATCTGTAAGCTTAAATCATGTCAAGCTCTGTAGTATCTTGCATCAGGTAACTACGGTAGATTTGATAGATGGTTCAGTATGTAAGGACGTTTGGTCAGGGAAGGTTATCGGACAGGATCACTAACAATAATACGCAAAAACAACCTCAAAATCCATCAGTCAACATCCACTGCAATTTTCTTTGCTGGTAACGTAAAGTTCAGAGATCAACGAGGAACATCACGACTTATATACATGATCCATTTTAAGTCGGTCAACATTATACCGCACTATGATTACAATCGATAGCAAACAAAATTCAGTCATTAACAAACACACTCGCTCGCTCGCACGCACGCACGTACGCGTACACAATTACAGTTCAAAATACAAATCATGCACAGAAATTACGCGTCTCATCAGCCTAGCCAAAACAGCGAATGCATCCAACGGTACCCATATCCAAGTGTTCACGCAACTTTCTCACATCGCGGCTAGTGAGTCGGTAGCTTTGTCACAACACAGAGAAGTCGTCACAGCCGACACAACACCACGTTGTCATCGCGACCAATCAACTGCAGTGTGCTGCAGCCAGCAACAATCAATGACGTCACGCAATGACGTCAGCACTCGCAATACGTCACTCACAGGTCAAGTGTCACCACTATCACCATCATCAACGGTTGTCGGGTTCTCGGTAGGGTTCCGAGGGCGACCCCTGAAACGAGCAGTTCAACGTATGCACAGTCTGGCTGCAACAGAACACGGCCTCCACATGCATCGACAATATGATGAACGACGACCAGTTTTGTGTTTAAATAATGAAAACAATCTTATTTTCTACATATATTCCCTCACAAGGCAGTCAACAGTGGTTGGGAGTAGACTGAGATAGGCGTGTCAGAATCGTTGAACGAGAGAGGAAGCGGATGGCAGAAGAAAAGGAAAACTAAAAATTAAGACAGACAGATTGTGTTAAGGGACATGTCGAAACGTCAGGAGTGAACAGTCTAGAGTGAGAGAGAATGGCAGAGGATCGTGGACGTTGGATACATCTCGTCGTGAGAGTAGAACAAAACAAGTAATGTGGCCCCTGTCACAGGAAAGATCAAGAGGAAAGTTAACGCACAGGTGGACGTGGTATTGAATGACCATCTGTTGCAGGTACAACGGTAGACGTCACAGATATACAACCTATCTCATATTTTCATCCGATTTCATACAGATTTTCCAAAGTCAGGTGAAAACGAACATGATACACAGTGTTGAATGCAAGTAATTCTCTATGACAATGGTATTATCATGGAAATTAAATAGAAGACAAATCCTTTCCTTCGTAAGAAACTGGTCCAGTGACGATTGCCATTGTCAAACAATGGATGTCATTAAGCTTATTTGTCGCAGCAATCACTTACTTGGAGAAATATCTCGTAAAACTGCAATATCTATAAGAATGCAGAGCAGCCTACTTCTCTAACATCAATATAAGCTATACACAATAGTTACTAATTCCTCCAATAAGAATAGGAAATTAAGGAATAGATTACAAATGTACATCCAAACGATTCCAAATGGAAAATACCTGAAGTCAACTTACTGAACGACATTGGAAGAATTATATGCACCAAATTTACATAAGACTTCCACACGGCTGGTGATTTCACCCCGGGAAAGCGCAGCATACTCACGTTGTATACCTACTGTGCTAAGTGAAGTGCCCCTCTACGGGTGAGGACGCTTCCTATTCTGTGTGTGGTCATCCTCGTACTTGGGCGCCTCCCCCTCCAGCACCTTGATGCTCATGCCACAGATGTTCTGGCAGTGCAGTGTGTCCATGGCGCGCTGGGCGCTGTCACTGTCTGTGTACTTCGCAAAGCCGTAGTTCTTCCCTACAGCACACCACAATGTCTACATCATCTCCTGGTACACGTGTACATAGATACGTTCTTATATAGCACATTATCCATCCTTTTGAACTACTCATCCCTGGCAGACTTGCCCATTCGAATGCCATCTTGACTTACCAGGGAAGCATTACACTGCAATTACTGCACAAGGATATGTTCATTCACATGTATCCATGACTGTCTGTAGTCAGGTGCACATTTATTGAGCCAAGTGAAAATGGAAAGAACAAAGTTTCTCAAGCTTTGAAACAGCCTATGCCCCCTACAAACTAACTAACCAAGGACTGGACACAATGTAAATTACTGTTTTGCAGTTAGGTAGATGTCTGTCCGCCTGTCACATTTGTAGAACAACATGCATAAAATGAACGACTAAAGTAGAACATCTCAGATATAGTACAAAGGACCCACCGGGAACAAAGTAAGCGTCGATAAGATTGCCGAAACGGCAGAATGCATCTCGCAGAACGTCGTCTGAAAATCGTTCCGGATGACTGACGATGAAGACTCGTCGGGCAATGGGGCTGTCTCGCGACATCATTGGCTGCTTGTCAGGCAGCGCAACATTGCAGTAGCGAGCTGTGCCTTCCTGGGGTAACGTCGCTGCCTGCGACACCATCATGTTGGCCACAGGCACCGGTGGTGGCATCCCGGTCACGGGTGTGGACATTGGAGAGCCTATCACATTGGCTAGACCTGCCTGCTGCAGCACTGCCGTCGCCTGCAGCCAGACACAGTGAAAATGAGGGACATTTACAACCGTCAACATTTACCTATTCAGAGAGTACAAATTCTCACCCTCCCCTCCCCGAATTAGTCATTTAAAACGATGATAATTGTCAAGACTGACTGTCGTATGTAGATATATAACTATAAGTGTTCACAAAAACCTGACATGGTACATACAAAAGACAAATAATAGCAACCATCATTATCATGTTTTTTACAAACATCTACTTACAATCACTATGGTTTGCAATTCACATGCGACTGTCATTTTTAGAATTAGTATGTGGGCCTTAATCCCCTCCCCAACAGGTGACCATTCTGCAAATACTTGCTTCAAAATAAGAACATATCTTTATCATGAGTACTGCACTGTAAACCAAGCCATAATGATGCAGCGATATCATAAAACTGTACTTCTCACAACTGTCATAACAAGTATCCTACATAAATCACAATTGTTCCTTGTTCCATGTTATCGCTTCTAAGAAACAGACTTAGACCTACAGAACCTTCACACACCTTCTGGATGGATTCGACAAGAGTCTGTAGCCCATCCACGCTGGGCACCTGCGACATGGCTTGCAGGTTCTGACACAGGTCGTTCACATTGCCAGCACTGCTCGCTATCTGAGGTTTCACATCGCCCATATAGCTGCAGGACAGGCGACAGAGACATATTAACCTGATAGGACTTGATTGCAAAACCTCATTGAATGGACTACGACATCTATTTTTATCAGGTAAGGATGTATCCTTTCTATAGAACCACATTCACACTCAAGCATTTATAAAAAAGCAAAAATCATCACTAATGCCTGAACCAGTGGACACACACTGGATTAACTACAAACGATTAACTGCAAAGGATGTAGTTAGTTTAATAGTGTCAGTTAATTGACATCAATGGACCATTTTAATACTGTTTGTATAGATCTATAGTGACACACCTGTAATGTGCATCGCGATGAATGAATCAGATGACCAATCTTAATGCAATACAAATGACGAACACAAGACCTTATTCATGGAAATTAATGAAGCGAACTTAAACTTAAGTTAATACCCTAAGAATGATTACATCAACTGCCATGTAATTATTAGATGCAATCATCTATTGGTATCTGATTCTTTAGGACAGATGGTGACTTGTCCACCCTAAACATAATAATTATCTTTAATTAACTCCAGAGGCACAATTTGTTGATGTTCTAAATGGTTTGTAATAAAAGTTGTGTGATGTCACTCTAGATAAGGAGGAACAAGATCACAAATGCGGTGGATAAAGAGAGGAGAGGGGTGTTAATACAGCGGGTTTGGCAACTACGGAGGCCTAGAGCAGAGAATGTGTGAAGTGATGGCAAACAAACAGATCAGCACAAGGTTCTCACTAGAAATGGCCCAGGGATCATCCACCAAAAAAGGCCAGGGTTCAATCCAATTATACAACTTAAGATGGAATGACAATGATGCAGATATTTGTAACAAATTAAGTGTTTAATTGCCTGTACTTGATAAACAAGAGGCTTAGGCTCACTTGCGAAATCCAGACTACACTTAATTACGTTTACAGCACCTGTCCAAAGCGAACGTTTATGTAGTGCCAAGACTGTGTGCCACTGGAGACAGGTTCTGGTTTCACAGCAAGTTGCTGGTTAATGCTGTAATAACCATAAACATGGCCACATTTCCACCAGCTCATATCTGGCTCCTTACGAGATACATAGTTTCAGGGTGCACGATGGATTTAGCTGACAGGTAGTCTATCAGACTAGCCGACTCAGAAACTAGTCCTGATATAGTTTTACTAGTCCTTAAAAATAAACGTGCCAGGTACCATCAATCATACTGTTATATCATATATATGTGACAGTTATGGCACATAGTAAGTGTTTTTTATTTCATAAAGAAAACAAGCCTTTTCTTATTTCAATTAAATGTTCAACCAAATGCGTCATTATTAGAAACAAATACATGTGATTTCGTAGATCCAATTGCAATCATCAGAAGAAATGACTAGTTTAATCAGGGGCACAAACGGCAGTGGTGGACAAGGCGATGCCCGCAGAATTTGAAGCCTGATGGCGATGAAGGACCAACATTGTCAGACTAGTCACTAAGTTGTATCATTTGCCATTTACCTATACTTTTCATTAGCGTTTCCTTTCCCAAAGCCAACTGAACAATCAGTAACTTGCTAAAATACTGCCCGATGCGGGAATAACGCAACTACGATCACAGAGGGACAGCATGTAACGATGTCTGTAACCCGCGCATGTATCATGTTTGTCCAAGTCACTCATCACATGATTGCTAGGTGGCACTACCTATCCTATGCTAACCGGATGTAAACAGCTGCCATTTACATTCACCGCGTTCAGCAAGTTTCCCAATCAACGGTCATACGGAATATTTAGCTGCATGTAATAAAATGCTAAAAAATAAAAAACCTTAGTCTTATTTTTGTTTTATTCCGTCACAATACCCAACTAGCATACACACAGCGTAAATTAATTCATAATCAGAGCTAGTCCGATGGGGCTTTATTTCGCAGCGTGTAGTTTAAAGGTTTGTACTCAGTTCGATTTGTTCACATTGCTCATTTTAAACTTATATCACCAGAACATTGATCATCTCTAATAACGACCATAACAAACTTGCTTGTTTTAATAATTATTTATAGTTTCAGTGAAATAATCAGACAAATTATTTAAAAAATTATTTAGGGTGCTGTTTAAATCTGACAAAAAAATGGCAAAAGGTGTTTGGCTTGCAACTTATCTGATACAATGATTATATGATTATTATAACAATAGTATGCACTCCACTGTGCACACTACATAAACTACTCAAAGACAATAAATTTGGATATTAACAAATGCCATTTGCAATGTGCTACATCAAATTATATTTACGAAATTAAGCTGCAATTGCATTATCTGGTGAAGTTGTCCATGGAATGAGGTGAAGCAGTGTCCCTGGGAATAGGAAGCGGCAATACTGGAAAGTAGGGAAGCAGTGATGATAATACATTATTTTTGGGAAGGGGAAACAGTATTTCTAGGATGGGGAAGCAGTATTTCAAGGAATGAGATGTAACACGGCAAAGAAGGGGCCAGCCATGCAGGGAATGGAACAACCCTTACCTTCTGCCACCTTGGTAGCGTACGTTGATGCGGAAGCCCGGGGGATACTCGAGACCGTTGATCTTTTCAATCGCATGTGCTGCACTCTTGGGCTGCCCATACCGCACATAGCCCATTCCTGCAGGACAAGCAATACAATTAGCCATTCAGACCCACACTGTTCGCGTTAGGGTTTAAAAAAAAAACGGCATCCAAAGATGTGACTATTAAATGGACTAAATTAATGTGTGGCCTCGATACATAAATAAATGTTCATAACATTAGCACATTTATTTAACTCCTGATTTGTATCATGATGTCAAAAATGCTGACCAGACGCCACGCTAAAGTCGTTCTAGCTAGTTTCCGAATTAGCCGTGAGACGGTACTGACATGCATTAGTGAGAACTACTATTCAGTGTTCCATTTTTCACAGTTTGGTCGTTGGGGGCGGCACCATTTTGTTGTGAAACAAAAGTTCGGTTATCGACACACAGTTTGGATATGTCGTATTTCTTTGCAAGTGATCTGTCTAACGTGGGACTAGAAATAACTTTGAAGAACCATAAAATTGCATCGAAGGGATGCAGTGAAACGTGAAAAACCGCATCCATGGTGAAACTTAAAAAACTGCGTCCCGCCTCGAAAAACTGCGTAATATCACCCCAAAACGCCGTCAGCACGAACACTGCACCCACCTATTAAGGCCAGACATGGCAGGTAGATGATTATTTTTTTATTTGTACAAACAGTTAAAAAAAATTTCACAATGCATGAAATGGGTCTTACTGAGTAAAATATATCTTGAACTTTTTTCAGCCAGACCCCCGTTTCCATGGTAACAAACAAAATGGCCGCCATTTTGAGCAAATATTGGCAAATTTGGAAACAATCCGATTTTTTATTGAACCCATATATAGTTATAATTCTTGCAATATAGTTATAATTCTTGCAAATCCATGTTCTCTAAACATTCTGTTGTGCAAAGATCAGAGCATTTTTTAAATGTGTTTTTATTTTTAAAATAATTTTTGGGTAAAATCCAAAAAAAACTATGTTTTTTGGCAACAAATATGGCTATATCTTTCAAACTATTAATGATTTTTTTTAAAGTGTCTGATCATTGCACACAGTAGAGTATGCTGAATGCAACACTGAAAACATTATTTATATAGCATAATTACTCCCAGAGATATCCCGCTTCCAAATGCTGAAATTTGAAGAAAAATGTTTTTGAAAAAATGGCAGTCAAAGATTGCATAATGAATTTGATTACATGATATCGACATGCTTGATCCATGACTAAAACTCACTTAGAGGTATGTAATTGTCATAGATTGACCTGTTTTGATAGTATGCATACAAAGGTATAATATTCTGGCAGAAAACCATTTAAAGTATTTTTTGTTAAAAAACACCTTTCACCTGGGGTGTTTGGCCTTAATAGTCAACCAAACATCACTGAACAAACACAAAGGTTCACAATCGTCCGGATTAGGTGTTTTCTATTCACTAGGTGGCGATATGTGTAAACACCATGCATCACTGGATCGATGGTGGGTGTGAAGCTATACATAACAATGTGGTACTCTCGTTCATGTTTTTAAAACTAAATCTAGAAAGGTGTTCGTCTGTGATGTTGTACATGTGGGGAGCGGTGCCTGAGCCGTAGAGCGACAAACCATTGGTTTAGGGGACTGGTATTCGAATCCTATTACCAACCACAGTTTCAAAACCTACACTATTTCGTTCACCCCACATTGTGTGTGTCTTTCGGAAGTGATACTATGAGATGTTGGTCCCTTCCACCTGGTATCTATGCCAGCCACATGACTGTACTGTGAACAACTTTCATGGAACTAAATGATGACAGATTTACACATGCTATAGAAAGCAAGATGCTATCGATAGTAAAAAAGGAACAAAATTGAGAATAATCACACGACATTACTCACCTGTGAAGTGGTCAAAGTCGCATATCTCGAGACTGGGGATGATGTCAAAGATCTGCCAGAGTTGTTGCTGGGTGACACTGGTCGACGCTATCACATCGAGTCGACACTGACCGACCTCACCCATTCCCATCCGAGGAGAGATCATATCCGACACAGACGGCACTGCAAAGCCAACCAGACAACCATCCGAACGTGGCGTTGCTGATGTCGCTGTTTGGAAATGGTTCACTCCTAGTGCGGGGATGAGAAATGTTGCAACAAAATTGCCAATGTGTTCACTACTTAAGGCTAAAACTTAGTTTAGAGTCCAAGAGAGGCCTGGGGAAATAGTAATGTAATAGTAACGATTACAAATATTGAAGTAATAGTAATAAGTTGAGCAAAAACTCAAGATAATAGTAACAGGAAGCAATGTAATAGTAATTGACATAATACTTAGATATTACTATTGAATATTTTAAGGACATTTCAACTACGTAACAATTCCATTTGATTAGGTTGTAGATTCCAGGTTTTAAGGTTGCTCGCCCTTGTCATCTTGAGCACGGCACTCATGAAGTTTTACCCTAGAGTTTTATGAGCGTCTACAAAACGAGACACTGGTACAGTGTGGCTGCTGCATTGAATAAAGGGATTAAATCGGGCTTTCACTACTTTGAAGCCAGTTCGGCCAAATGCCAACTACCCTTTTCAGCCTGTGGGTTTATTGACTGCCTACATGGTGCACACAATTCAGCCTAAACTACAGCAGGTGTAAAAAAACATCCTGATGTATTTGCATTTGAGCCAATAATTAACTGTCTGCCAAGCACCAAGCAGATCAATGTGGTTTAATTAGACTGTAATATAATCCACCAAGTTATGTGGCATTGACTATTGCTTTTGTCTTTTATTCCAGATATAAAATGGAACATATATGTTCTATCCTTAGTTAATGTAGTCAGTAGATTGTACTAAATATGGTATATACTATATTGATATATTTTGTTGTAAATATTTATGATTTTTTTATACTTTATAATACTTCCCTAATGATAATGATGAAAGTACTTGACATTCTCAAATATGACTTCAAATACTTTGGACACGGGTATCAATAAATGGCAAGTTAGATTTTGTTATTCACCTGTCTTGTTTAATTTCTTGAGACTGTGAGTCAAACAGCTGTACTGACTGTATTCATGCATACTGTGCATTATACCGTAAAATGTTCCAATGAAAAATGTAATAGCAATAGTAATCGTAATTGCTTAAAATGTAATAGTAAAATGAAGAATATTCAGCATACATGTAATAGCAATAGGAAGGAAACAAAGTAATAGTAATAGATTACATTGCAATGTAATTGACCCCAGGCCTGGTCCATGAGCCTTTCTAGCATGCATGCGTTGCAACATTGATAGTAATACACACAATTATATTTCATAAGTAGATGTTAAATCGATGCACACTAGTAAACAATTTTTCTAGGAACCATTTAAATTTTAATAAATAATTAACATGTTATGAGCAAAGTTGCGAAGGTGTATGGACAAGTTATGGGAATGAACCTCAATATTATACATACACGCTGCACTACTAGTAGGTATGGATATCATGGACCAAAGACAAGGGAATAAACTAACACAAACTTGTCTTAACTGAGTTAAACCATTTTAACCTGTCAAAACCTGTTTTGATTGGAATTTTTTCAAGTTGTTAAAGCCAAGTTAAAACTGGTTTAAACTCATTAAGGCACATGGTCTGAGTGAATATCAGCAGTGCATATTGCCAGGAAGACAATCATGCCCATAACTGTAAAAACCAACAATGTTAGTACAACATAATCACAAAGTCATGCCTTACCATTAAACTGCCTAACAGTAACACAGAAAAACTTATGCTACATACCATTGCCAGCATTTGGATTGAAATCGTTGCTTCCTTGCCCAAAGCTCATACTGGGAGGTGGACCTCCAAAGTTTGTGGGTGTTTGCACAGAACCACCAAACCTGCGAACCATCTCCTGTTCTCGGTCAGTGCGCGTGCTTGCAAACACTGGCTTGAACTCTGTTCACAGACACCACATCAGCTGATAACCCTGGGCCATATATCTCCACGGGTATTTTCTTTTTATTTACAGACACGTCAACTAATAAACCTAAGCCATATATTTGTGTCTTCTTTTTATAATATACAGTGTCTACGGAATATTATAACATCCTGGAATAAAGACATCCATTCATTCATTCTTATAAACATGAATTAGTTGTCTTGAATGTAAGAACATTATATTACATTGCTGATAGACTTGTTTATAATCTGAAAATGTTGTGCAAGAATGTAAGAACATCATGTTACATTGCTAATAGACTTGTTTAGAATCTGAACATTTTGTGCAAGAATGTAAGAACATCATGTTACATTGCTAATAGACTTGTTTAGAATCTGAACATTTTGTGCAAGAAAAAATCAAATTGCCAACACTGTTCTGGGCTTATTAAATGCAATTTGGCAGGTAGTATTAAGGTTATCTTAAAACATAACAAGGGTCGAAGAACACACAATCTCCATTTAACTATTCACCTCATGTCAGATGATGTGTAATCTATAATATAAAAAGTTCCTCATTTTGTTTCACTCATTTCACAAAATATGAACCTTTGTTAGCTCATTTGAGCGCCCGAGTAACTAAAGGACTAAGTACTAATTGTCTTCACTCACTGGTTCTGGTGTTAAAACAAATGGCAAAGTGTTGGCACGAGCTGTTCTCCTGGAGCTTCTCCGCCTTTTTTATTTCAGGGCACACTTTCGAGTTTTGCGTGACTTTCGCGGCACACTGAGCCAAATTTTACCATGTCAACTTGTTTTCATTTTTACAGTAACCAACTTGTAATTAGTAGGGAGAATACACAAATGATTATACACTTATCCTTTTTTCCACACGGGTGAATTAATTCCAACCAGTTTCTTAGAAAGCTGACGCTTTGGTTTGTTCAGAACCAACTTTGTTTGCTGATTTTCCCTACTAATGCAACGTTCCTCACCTTGCTGAGAAGCACTGCTCTAGAAGAGCAGGAATTTAATACTTACTTGGGTCACACGACTCCATGGCAAGAGCAGAATGGTAGGCACGGAAATACTTGACAAAGGCAAGACCTTTTGATTTGCCTGTCCCCTTCTCTGTCAGCACGCGCACGTACTCAATGTCACCAAACTCCTGCAATGAACACTCCACATAAACCACGACTGATAACAAAGGCCAATCAATCTACATCAGGGGCTGCAACCTTTTTAAATGGAGGGCCAAACAGATGGCACCGACTAAGTCAGCGGGCCACATACGTATTATTGAATATTGATGATTGTTAACCTAATCCTCGTGGGGACTGGTACATTATGTTAAGGTTGGAATCTGAATATAAGCAATCTTGCATTGAAATTTAACTTACAAATTATTACCGTTTACGAATAAGATTTATCATTATTATCAAACGTCTAATTGTGAACAAGTGGACGTCACTATTAAAAAGCACTCATTGTTTGTGGTTATTGTTCGTGGCACACAAATGACATCATCATGACTTAAGTTATTTCACCCTTCGTGCAGTTGCTGTGCAACCAAACAAATTCGCAACGAGCTTCGCGTGTTTGATCAGATTGGGAAACTGTTTCATCGGCAAATGCACATGATAAATCTCTACAAACATCAACTCTTTGGCGGTAGTTTTGAGTCACAGAGCCGCACTGAAGTTTGTCAGACTCTATCCGCACAGCGTCCGGCACATCGTTGAGTTGCACATGGAATGGATTGGAAAATAACTCCTCACTGTGAGTCCTACGTTTGGCAATGCATTTAGATTTGCTTTTTGTACTTTTATCTCCCACAGCTGCAACGGTCTCGATCTCCGTAAGTGGAGACGAACTGGAAAAGCTAACTGGTGATATGTTTTCGCAAATCCCTTTTGAGGTCTGCCAATTCTGGAACTTTTGTAACCGTCTGCTCCATGAACAGGGCCTATGTGCAGCGCAGCATAGCACATCGACACAGCTAGCACTCTTCACAATCGGGGAGGTCTTGATATTGTGCAGTCACCTTGGCCAGAAGGTGTTGGAACTGCTGATGGTTTAGGTAACAAGCGCGAACGTAATTGACGGTCTTCATGATGGCGCTCTTCTGCATTTCCATTTCCTTGGCATTCAGGCTTTCTTGGGGGATTATGCAGCATTTCTTTCAACCATGGAAACTGCAACCATTGTTGCCATCTGGCAGGTCGCATTGTGGACAATTTCATCTTTAATCTGCGGACCGCGTTTTCATGCGGGCCACTGGTTGCCAACCCCTGATCTACATAATCTAAATATTATTTTATTGTCTCATAACTTATATACGTCTGTGACCCTTGACCAAATGAGTGATAAGTCGGAAAAATTGTAACATTGTTTTCTTACATTCTTGTAAAGGTTGGGTAGGGTGCTTTACACGGTTTCAAAAATTATGACTGCTACAAAAATTGGTGAAGTTATGGAGCATTGAACATGGTAGGTGTCAAAAAGTGAAAATGAAGAAAACGGCTGTTGAAGTTTTACATTATATATGCAAATGGACTGCATGGAAATATTACATGCATGACATTCAAATGTGGCACACAGTATGTATGTTATGTTGCAATGATACACTGGAAGTACAAATGTGCTGCTACAAAAACTTATCAAGTTATGCTAGATTATGTCTTTATGTGTAAAACTAAGAGGACAGATTATTTGAGAGCAAAAGGTAGACTCACAGTTTGACAGTTTAAAACCTACAGGCAACTGTCCAGTTTAACAGGAGTCTATCAAACAAATAGGCACTACCACATGAAATGTCTATGAAAAATTAGAGAAAAAGTTACTGAACAGTTTTTGAAAAAAACAGCCCAACAGAACTAATTATAGTTATTGTTAAGATGTTTAACCTAGTTCTATTATCTGACATTGTGCCAACAGATTGGTGTATTGGGATCATTAAGCCTATATAATTATTATATAAACACAGCAGCAGACACTCTGACAGTGTGACTGCTGCCTGGCTAAATGGATGCAATGGTGCTTTGAAGTTAGTTCTTCTGCCAACTATCCTTTTCACACAAGCCTATAGGTTTAGTAGCTGCCAACACACTACTAAGCCTAAACTACCATGCAGGTGTGAAAAACGTCCTGATGTATTTGAACTTGAGCCACTAATTAATTGTCCACCAAGCAGTAGCAAAGCAGTTTTATAATAATAATAATCCACAAGTTAAGTGGCAGTGATCTTCTTTTTATCATTCATGTGATGTTTATTGTGTGCAGGGCGGACAAATGGTTATCATACGTAGACAGGTACAGAAAGAAACTGACGTCTTCTATAAAAAGAACACGTTTGCCTATCAATGGCATGTATTTCGCATTGTTGCCATTTCTGCCGGGCAGAATTCAAACAACCCTATAGGTAATTATTAATCAAATGTTTTTTGGTGAATCATAGTTCCAGACCATAAAGGGTTATGATGGAACCATGTCTTGCATTTAGAGGAATAATTATAATAAAAAAATATATATATATTTAAATACATGCATTGATGAGAAACTGGGAATTACTTTTCTGTGGCCTAAGAATACATCACATGCTTAGCCACATTGGTTACAGATCTAGCTAAAATGAGCTCGGTTGTGTAGCATCTGTGTGCACAGGCTTCTCACCTTGAAATGATCTTCGACGTCGTTATCCTTGAAGTGGTCGGGTACTATGATGAACAGCCGCAGCAGTTTCTCAGCCTCCCGGTGGCCGTGGACCGCGTTCTCACCTTTCCCCGCAGCCAGCAACACCTGGTTGCAAATGGCAGATCGATACATTTGAATTGTTTTAAAACCCAACATAGTTCCTAGCTTCCACTTCTTTAAACCATCAGCTTAGCTGTAACCTGTACAAAATATATAATGGTACATTTGCGATCTGCATCCCCTGTAATCATCATCCAGAGTTGGATGGTGGAGGTGTGATGTTGATTATGTTATTTAATATTTTGTATAATGCTTTATATAACTTATAAGAGCCATACTTTGAGTGGTTTGGGATGACTAGGTAGAGGCCTTCCATTCATCTCTTCGATGGCAAGAGCCGCTTCGGATGTCTTCTCGTATGTGATGTACACATTGCCTGCAACAACACATTAATACGTAGTCCATGGGGTCAGATGTACATTTATGATCTTAGTTAAACAGTAATGATACAGAGTCATGTCGTACGTACGGTTGATTTTTATTCAAACTCGATTCTTTGGTTGGGATTTGTGGTTAATATATTGTTCAGTGACAGTGTTCAGTTACCGTTGGCATTGGCAATTGCCAGTGATTTGCATTGTGTATGATGCAAAAGCTGGCTGACACGAGACAGCAGAATGCGCAGCGTACTGTAATCTACAAATTGCGCAGATCAACTACGTCTACGCGTCCAACATTACAGTCTAAGCAATTTAGGGTGTGCACATGTGATGTCGTGGTATCTACGGATCCAGTAACTAAAAGTAAAAAAGGCCAACAGTAGCATTGTGATCGAGAATCTGGCGATCACCAAAGAACAGTAACACTATAAGTTACGGCACTTGTGTAGAATCCGGACTTCTTCTTCCGTTAAGTGGCCACAATCAATATATGATTATTCTGCCACTATTCTGGGGATCTGGCGTTTGGAAAGAAAAACCCACCTCCTACAAAATATATAAAATACACCCTACTAATAAACTCTGCATAAGGCAGTGTCAGGCCCAAAAGAACAAAACAGACAGAAAAACAAGAACTACAAAGCTACTACTAATACTAGTTATCTACAGCTCTCTAACAAGGACCCTTGAGTTTGCCTAACTTTGATACATCAGTGCGTTAGTTCCATTATTTAACATTATCCCAGGTATATTTACGTTTAGGAATATTGCGTGTTAGCACACTTTTAAGGCGTAAATAGCACCCCGGTTTGCATCAACGTACGTCGCTATATCGCTCATTTTACGAGCGCGATGCGGTAATGCACGACAGCAGCGGTGCAGACGAGCGCAAACAGGGTCGCTATTTGGGCTTCAAAAGTCCGCTAAGACACAATATTTTCGTAACATAAATATGCCTGGGATGATGTTGAATGATGGAACTAACATTCTGATGTCTTCTTCTTCTTCCAATACACGCCTAGCCTCAACATGCTGAGGATACAGGCGGTGCCGTGGCATGGCAGGCGAACAGGAAATTTTTGTTTTGTTTTTAGAGTGCAATATATAAGAACACAAATTATCATGTAAATAAACATAAATACGTGCAGAAGAACTTGTTAACGTCTAAAACATGGGGTACTGCAAAGTCTGGATGTTGCTTTTAAACGCATACAGGCTGTTTTGATTTACAATATATGTAAAATTTGATGTATCAAAGTTAGGCAAAACTCAAGTTATAACAGCGAAATCGAGGTGGGTCCGGATTCTACACAAGTGCCTAAGTGACTGTTGATACACGGATTCACGGTTCCGACGCCATCTTGACCTAGATCAGAGTTGCGAGTAAATAAACGCACATGGGTACGATAACAAAACAAAAGCTACAAGACTTTGGTGTCGCTCATGCAAGTGATTAAAGCAAAATATTTTATAATACAAATCAGACTTACGATATACCAAGGTGTATATAAATGAACGGTGTATCATTACATCTTATTCTTAATTGAATATTCGATCTTATCTAATAATGTTTAACAAAATCACACTCAATTGTATCAACTTAATACAATAAACAGCAAACTGTATAAACGTGTTGGTATTTACGAATGTATGTCTCAAAACGTGCTTGTAACTTACATAAGAAAAATAACATTAACATAGAAATGGGTATCTATATCGACGC
Organism: Paraescarpia echinospica; assembly: GCA_020002185.1. Classification (NCBI taxonomy): domain Eukaryota; kingdom Metazoa; phylum Annelida; class Polychaeta; order Sabellida; family Siboglinidae; genus Paraescarpia; species Paraescarpia echinospica. The sequence continues at coordinate 77,361,819 of CM034531.1, forward strand.
ACGTGTCTTTATTTACGGTATTATTTACTCCCAGTCCCGTTTTCGAAAACTTATTTAAGATGGCGGATGCCCATATATGGTAGAACCGTGAATCCGTGTGGGTCCGCGTATTGTTCTAACCATTCTCCCGGCGTGTCTGTCGGTCCGTCGCCATGAAAATATCGGTGACGTTTCCGAATTTTTCAAAGACGGCTCGATAATCGTCTTTGCCGCAGCCTTCTCCACTGCGCCCACCCATAATAAAAATACGCGTGTACGATTCTTTGTCAACAGGCATTTTGTCGCCGTCTTAAATCAGACAATCGTCTAAAGTTTCCTGAAGACTTCGTTTCAAAAACGATCAATGCGTCCACAAAGCTTCGGAAGTTTTCGTGACAGACGTTGATTGGAAACATCGGACTTCGGAGGCATCCACCCGCGTTCTGTTACTCGGAAAAGGGTAAGACCACATTTAGATTTCCATTGGTGGCCATTATAACGTTTCCTTCATTTCCTGCAAAATGTCATACGATTTTCTTTAAAATTTCACAGCATATTTAACCTCCATCGACCGACACAAGTGCTGTTGAAAACTCGTGAAATTCTCATACCTCATTTTTGAGAAAAATCCACCCAAACCTGACACCCCTCAATTTCTCCCCAATCTGGCAACATATTTTGAAATATTGGTGCGTTCTGCAAACTAGCCACTGTGCGAATACGCGAGCGACTAGCTTATATTTATTGCTGCCTCGTGAATGATCTAATGCAGTAGTATTCACTGGACTAGCATGTGCCATGTCAAAGTGCTCGAAAAATTCACATATCGCACCAAAATTGTATTTTAAGGGTACTCTTTCAGTACTGGCGGACGAATCCTTAATGTGGTGTTACCCCAAAAGTTCAGAGGCGAGCCAGTAAGCTAGGTCAAGGCATCAACCATAATACTAAACAGCAACTTGATAAACTAAATTTGTATTCCCTGCATGGAGAGAAGACCAACTTGTAAAGCGTAACACTAGTGTGTCATATTCTTCGAATACCATCTCTACATCTCTGAGAAGCATTCTTCTTCTTCTTCACGATTATTATGGAAACCTCGGCTGTCGAGGAATAACTCCACAGTTGTTGTGAGGGTGCGCATGGGTTTAAAATAAAACAATTAAATGGTTTAAAATATAATTAAAAACAGTTAGAAGGTTACACAAAAGTTAAGATTAAAAAGTTTAAAATATAATTGTTTTACAGTTACATTATTCGTAACGGTTGGGAATAATAATAATAAAGAATTAATATATATATACCATATAAGAAGGTTAAGATTGCGCATTATAACGGTAGTGGCTATCGTTGAGCAGTCAGCCAGTTCTTCATGGAGGACCTGAAGACTGGGAGGGACTGGGCTTCGGAGGAGTCCGAGGGAAGTGAGTTCTACATTCTGATGGCAGATGGGAAGAAGGAATGGAGATAAGTGTTTGTCATTGAGTGGGGCAGTAGGAACTTGTTTTGCTGACCACGGGTTTTTCCGGGAGGCTGCCTTGAGTAGGCCAGGAGATGGGTGTAAGGCGACAAGGCCGTGCATAATTTTGTACATCATGCTAGCCTTATCCATTGTTCTCCTGAGTTGCAGGTTCTCAAGGTTCAAGTTGTGCAGGATGCGGCGGGCTGCGTGTCGCTGAACCATCTCCAGAGTGGTCTTCATGTGCTGCCGATGGGGATCCCATACCGCCGACGCGTAATCCAGGACTGGTCGGGCTAGGCCTTTGAAGCAGTGCGTCTGGACGGTGGTGGAGCATCCTTTCAGATTTATGTAGGCAAACGCGCTGAGTCTGTTGGCCTTTGCAGCTACAGCGTTCACTTGTTTGCACCAGTGAAGAGTCTCTGTGAGTTCGACGCCCAGGTATTTGGCACTTGTGACTTTCTCCAGGGTGTGGTTTTGGAGAATGTAGCTGGTCGGGATCCTGGTCTTCTTCTTGGTGACAGTCAGTAGGTGGCATTTTCCGACATTGAATGACATCTGCCATTTCTGTTCCCAGACTTCCAGTTCTTCCTGGAGATCATTCGCATCAGCCGGGGTCTTGATCCGGGAATAGAGGATGGTGTCGTCGGCGAATAGTCGTAGCCTGGCCCTGACTCCATCTCCAAGATCGTTGCTGTAGATCAGGAACAGAGATGGTCCCAGAACCAATCCTTGCGGTACTCCTGAGATAACAGAGCCAGTGTGCGAGGTTTCTCCCTCTACTACTACCTGCTGCGAGCGGCTGGAGAGAAAGTTCTCGACCTATGTGTGTGTTGCCCCTCTAATGCCGCAGTAGTCCAACTTCATGAGCAGTCTCGTGTGGGGTACTTTATCAAAGGCCTTAGAGAAGTCAAGGGATATCGCTGTCCAGTTCCGCTGCAAAGTCTTCTACAGTGAGGATGCGTTGGTTGAGTTTCGCAGGAGCGTTTCTTGCGAAAGCAATGCTGGGCATCAGAGATGATTTGGTTGTGTTCTAGGTGGCCTGTTATTTCAGATCTCACGATATGCTCCAGAAGCTTGCAGCAGACACAGGTCAAGGAGATGGGTCTATATAGTTGCCAGCTTGGCCCCTGTCTCCTTTCTTGAAAATGGGCTGGACTAGGGCATGTTTCCAGATTGCAGGGATCTGGCCTGTGGTTAGTGATCTGCTGAAGAGGAGGGTCGAGGCTGGGGCAAGTTCCCTGGCAACTTCCTTAAGGAGACGGCATGGAATGTTGTCCGGTCCTGCAGCTTTCCTGAGGTTCAGATTGGACAGTAGTTTGAAGACACCGATTTCTCCAATGGAGATTTCCGGCATGGTCGGGTGGGGGGCTGTTTTCCAGTGATGGCATGTTGCCTGTGTCCTCTGTGGTGAAAATCGAGCTGAACTGGTAGTTCAAGATGTCTGCTTTCATCTTGCCGTCACTGAATGTGAGCCCATTCCTTTTGAGTGGGGATACTCACGACGTATCGCTTCTTCTGTTCTTGATCAACCGCCAGAGGTTTTTGGAAGAGTCTTCCTTAATAAGGTGATTGACATACAGCTGGTAGCACTGCCTGTTGATGCGTCGAGTTTCTTTCTTGATGGCCCCGATTCGCTCCTAGTCCGTCACACTCTCCGTGGATTTTGCCTTCTTCCACGCCCTGTGCTTGCGGCGCGAAATTTGTCCAGCTTGCCGTTGATCCAGAGCTGGTGGTTTTTTTACCGACGTGGTCTTGGTAGGAATATGCTGTTTCATCATGGTGGTTAGGTGATTGTGTATGAGCTGCCAGAACTTCTCGGATGATGATTCCTGGTCTGTCTGGGTGTCACTGCTAAATGCAGCTGTCTTTTCCCTGATCGAGGCGAAATCTACTTTCTTCCAGATGCTGACTTTCCCTGGCTACTGGCTTCGCTCTCGATGCCTTGATGCGGCTATCGGCTAATACCATATCGTGATCACTTAGACCTGGAATGGTGGTGGTTTTGTTTACCAGGTTTGGTCTATTGGTCAGGAAGAGATCAATGAAGCGCTTACACAACTCGCGTGCAGCAAATCTTCGTAAAAGTAGAACTTCGATCGTGTTTTTATTTTGACCTATCCACGCGCATACTCCACGAACGCGCGCACATTCGCACGCACGCATGCAGTTACTGCTCTACTCCATGGAGGTACCGACAACTTGCGGGATTTCTTACCAAGTTGGAGCTTCGGCGGTGCTATGTGAGTAGTATAGCAGGCACAAATCGTTCTATGGAATGATTATGATTGGAGCAAGAGCACATTTTCCTATGTCAAAGCGATTCTTTGTAAGCTAATATACATCCGAGATGCACTGTATAATTTCCATAAGTACTTTCTCTGCTACTTATGTATTGCACATGTTTATGTATAATTTGGGTGTTATCTGCGCAAAAAGCCAATAAATAATTTAAATATTTTATTAAATTCATTTTAAGCTTGCTACCACATGGATTATTGATCATGCAGCCCGATTATAATGAATATTCATGCACGCGCAGTGAAGCACGCAAACACCGTCAACATGTTACATTCCGAGGTCAGCTGATTCAAGTAATGGCATTTTAAATAAGCAATGTTTATTATATATGTATATTGACAGCTATTTTTATTAGTGTAGGAAGCGTATGCATTTTTTTATCCTGCTTCACAATGCCGTCAGCCGAGCAATGTTTCAATTAAGTAGAATTATAACGTCCGCCGACGGCGACGGCTACAGTCGGTGTCAGCTGGGACTGGGTTTGTGTCAGGCCTATACTACTAGGGAAGGGTCTCGCCTTTCCAGTTAGTGCATTACCCAGTATTTGACATGCAGTGAATAAAAATGCACACTAAATTATCACTTTATGCAACCATAGCAAGAGGATTAACCTGATCGTGGATGTTATTTTCTTGCCTAAATCTGGGACTTGGGGCATATTTCGAATTGGGTCTTTGTGTCTACGACTACGGGTCTTTCCAGTCAGTTGTTTTTGAAAAGTCCCCGTTTCCCCACTTATTTGAACCGAAACATGAGAATATGAGATTTGTACGTTCACAGATTGTTTCTAATGCTGCAGCTATGATTGTAAGTAAGCCTGGCTGGCATGTCATCATCCATTATAAAAAGTTTTAGGTTTGTTAAAAAGTACACAATAACGTGTTGCCACGGAATTTTGCGATGCACGAACTCTGGACACTACCAGATCTGCACTGTAGTATACATACGTTTTTAATCTATGAATATATTTAAAAAATATAATAATAGATCAGATCAAGCTGTGCTACTTCATGTGAATAGCTCATTTGATATTAATAGTACTCGCTAAAACATACAAATTCAATATTTATTTTTGACATGTTACTTTACCGCTACTGTATATTTTTCGAGAGAATGGCCGATATGTCTATATGCAATATTAATTATTAGAGCAAGAATAAAGGAAAACATACAGTGCACTCTGGATAAGGTCGAACATCCAGGGACCCACTACAATGCTGATAAGTGGAACTTCTGATAACTAGAACGTTATCAGGTCTCCTTTTTGGGACCTCCGCCCAGGACCGAGGAAAAATATTTACTTATCTTAGCGAAAATCAACTTATGTGAGTTCGAGTTATCTGGAGAGCACTGTATATGACCAATGTATACAGGTAATTATGTAGAAGCAAATTAAAATTTGGCCAAAGTAATAGGCTCTTTTGTATTTCGTTTCCATTTAGCCAGCAGTACAATTGGTGATATTAAGCACTGGCGAGTATTGGCGAGATGAAGGCCACAGCAGCGGCACTGATAAAGTGGTTCCGTCATTCGTCTAGCCAAGGGCATCGTTTTAACACTGACCAGCCACATAAACCAATCTGCAACCACATTATTGTTGGCAGCTAATTGTTCATAGACGCTAACGCGCTGTGCCGCTGTGTACATGCGATATGCCATATGATATGTTCAACGCCCAAAATACCGGTAATCAGGTCTGGAAGACGAAGGCATTTGTGAAAGGGAAGCGAAGGGAACACATCGTTTGAATTGAGAGGTATGTACTATGCTATATCTATATATTGATATCGTTGCTGTTCTAACTAGATCTGAGACTAAATTCGTCCATTTTCTAGTTCAGTGATATCGCATTGTCACGGAATTGCGCGACGCAAGAACTACATAGTCATAGGAAATGTAATTTACATAGCCTCATAGCCTAGGCATAGCCTAGGCTATGGCCCGCACCTCGAAAAAAACATGAAAACGCTCACCTACAGTCACCAAACTTCACATCATATATCTACAACACGTATTCTACACATACATAATTATTACGTGATAAAAAAAGTTAAATTTACTGTCTTTTATCGATCAAAATGTACAAGAAATTCACTCGTTTTTGCGTGTATTCATTAGTTCCACCGGAAACTCCGGTAGGTGGCGTCACTTTATGGTTGACTTCAGACATGGGGATAGGCTGAAGGCAACCATAAAGTGTCGCCACCTGCCGGAGTTTACGGTGGAACTAATGAATCAAAAACAAGCGAATATTTTGATCAATAAGACAGTAAATTTAATTGTTTGATCACGTGACAAATGTATATGTGTAGAATAAGTGTTGTAGATATATGATGTGAAGTTTGGTGACTGTATGTGACTATTATCATGGTTTTCTCGAGGTGCAGGCCTAAACTGCAAAAGTACCGAATCCTGACCCACCTCGATTTCGCCGTTGTAACTTGAGGTTTGCCTAACTTTGATACATCAGTGCGTTAGTTCCATCATTCAACCTTATCCTACGCATATTTACGTTTAAGAATATTGTGACTTAGTGCATTTTTGAGGCGTAAATACTGCCCCGATTTGGATCACCATACGCCACTATATCGCTCATTTTACGAGCGTGATACGGTAACGCACGACCGCAGCGGTGCAGAATAGCGCAAACCGGGTCGCTATTTGAGCCTCAAAAGTGCGCTAAGACACAATATTTTAGTAATATAAACATGCCTTCGTTGAATGATGGAACTAACGCTCTGAGGTATCAACTTTAGGCAAAACCCAAGTTATCACGGCGAAATCGTGGTGGGTCCGGATTCACGAGTGCCTATATTATATGCGAGTAATATTGTGGCCCAGGTTATAGCCATAGCTATAACAAATAGTTGGCCGAAATAAATTATACTGGTTTACTGACCATCGAAAACTAGACTAGTGTTTCCAATTCCAGTTCAGTGACTCGCTAACACCGAGTAGCAGTGACAGGGAAGAGTGGGTCTGTAGAAACATGTTGTAGAAGCCATCTCGTCGTATTCAGCTTTACTCCTTATTTATTTTTTCTGTTGTCTTTTTCTATGCCTATGATGGTGAATCTGCTATCCCAATGTTGTGGGAAAGATTACCTGGTTGATCCAATGTTGTCTTCCTATTCTAATTTAGTTTGGATGATAATAATAGTGTAAACTACTAATATATGTTCATAAGACTGATATGCAATTAAATATTACATAACACTATATAGCAATCAGTAAGATACACAGAGACCCTTAATATATACTAAGTAACGTAAACAAAACTATATTATCCAGTGTAGATGTCTCCCAAAGGGGTAAATTGACCTGTTACCAACCCCTGTTTACCACAAATGGACAACACAAGTTTCCATCTGGTCAGTTAATCACCTTAGTTGAACTCCAAGTCACAAACATGGGCTACTTCGCTAATGGATCTCCTAGGTGCCTCCTTAGTGGGTTTGTGGGACAGCAGTGGTGTTATGGCTGCACTGATAGTGCTGCAGCTGTTACTTTCACTGTCATCTACACTCACCTCTTTAAAGTTGTCCCCTGCCGTTCTCTTGTCCCCATTACACTAATGGTAATGTCTACTACAGGATTGACATTATAACTTTGTGACAGCAGGACGTAATTATAATAAAGACATAACTCAATAGACTTTTGTCTATGTTGAATAGGTTAAGCTAGTTAATACTCACTAACTAATTAGTAGGTAGGTCCCATTAACGCTTATGTAATTGTAATTGCAATGATAAATGAAAAGTAATTATAATTGATTTTGTGTAATTTGACCCAGCCCTGCGGACAGAACTAGACAAAGACAATTGATTGAAGAAAACAAATTATTGAGCAAATAGATTCCACAAAAAGCATGCTGGCCAGTGCTTAATTGCATTAGCTATAATGGTCTCTATTGGACAGTGACAGATGGTAATCCACCATCTGAGAAATCAGTAGTAGTGGACACTGCCAGTCAAGTGTGTCCTTTGCATTAATCATTTTAGTGTGGGGACCTGAGGTTTTTAAATGCGTTACCAGATAAAATTAAAATAACATTCAAATTGTGTGGGGTGGGGGTATCAATTAATGTTTTGTGGGTGGGGGTAAATATGAGGCATCGGTATTTGAAAAGTTGAAAAGTAATTAAAATGCAGGAGGGGGCATTTTCTCAAGGTACGTGTTCATATCAAGTTGTTTTGAAACATGACTAATTGTTGCTCTTCATTTATCCTACTTGAGCCCTTTGAGAGGAGTGTATACTGGCGACAGTATTCGTTGCATGCTGCAGAAGGTGGCAACGAATGATATTCTTGGCCAATACAGCCTCAAGGGGGAAAAATTGAAGCGAAAGTTTGTGGAGTTGTCCATCTGCCAAGTTGTGATCAGTAGTTTTCTCTTTTCTTTATTTTTATATCACCTGGTCACCGATGTATACAATTACCACCTCATAGCAATTGATCCAACTCAAAACTCTGGACGTGATCCATTATTCCTCCACTGGTAATTTACTGTGCCATGGGCAAGACGCCGGTTTCCTTGATATTGTACATTTTATTATCTTCCACTTTGAGACCACATTTCAAGTTAACCACTGATGTGAAGATGTTGATTGTAGTTGCAAATGGTTAGCTTGTATTAAGTTTTAGGTGCATAACCACAAAAGTTGCCTTTTGTTTCCCTTCAAGGTATTTTAGTCTGAAATGTGTTACCTCATTTAGTTTTTCTCATTGATTTCAGAAGCGTGCACACGCATTCACAAAATTTCAAAAGTTAATGAAATTGAAGAAGTGATCGAAGAAACATTAAATCTCACAGAGGAGGGAGAAAGGCCAACAAGGTATTTGACCATGACTCGCTCTTAGTAATTTCTTTCGTAAATGAAATGCCCCCTGGCCTTGATGGCATAAGATATAGTTTCTATTGAATTTGCCACCCTGTGGTAGGCCATAGGTATAAATTTGTGGATTCCCATGAAATCAATATGACTCTCCTAGTGGTTATAATTAATACATGATTAATGTTACTGGAGAAAGCCATATTAATACACTATGTTCTTTTTCTTATGTTAAATAACACCTGTCTTTGATGCAAAATGACAACTAGATTCATGTTATTGCAACAAATACATACAAATAAATTATTGCAACAAATACATACATATACATTGTGCTTTTTTGTCCCAAAAATCTATATTGTAAAACAGTATGGTTCTCTGTGTCTGTCTGACTGTCTGTGCGTCTGTCTGTCTGTGTGTCTGCCTGTCTGTCCGTCCGTCCGCCCGTCAGTCCGCCCGCCCGCCCGCCCGTCCGTCCGTCTGTCTGTATGTATGTATGTATGCCTGTCTGTCTGTCTGTGACATATGTCTGTCTATGACATGTCTGTCTGTAGACCGTTATTACCGTTTGCTTGTATGGAGCTGAAATATTGTGTGTGATCTAGCAGACCCATTGGGGTGGTTTGTAGATTTAGATTTTTTCGAAATTTGTTTTGGGGGGTCGGGATGTTGGGGGGTCACAATATTAAAATGGCACTTTTGTCCATCCATTTTGCATGTGTGTGGCTGAAATTTTTTGCGATCTAATGGGGCCCATAGTGGTGGTTTATAGATATAGATTTAAAAAAATTCTTCTGGGTGGTGGGGATCTTGGGAGATCAAAATTTTTAAATGGCACTTATCTCCATCAGTTTTGCATGTATGGGACTGACATTTTGTGTGCGATCTATATAGAGAGTCCATTGGGGTGGTTTGATCGTACATTGATTTTTTTTCAAAATTCATCAAGGAGCGGTGGGATCTTGGGGAGTCACAATTTCAAGAGTTTCAGTGCAAGCAACAGCCTTTTTCCCAGGCAACGTCGGTTACTCAGCTAGTTGTTCAACAATACGTCATCAATTCTTTACAAAAGGCCTTTACATTCCCAAAAATAAATAGTGTTTGATTCGTATTGATATTTAGAATACATTTTTATATTCAACAGATGCCGGCAGTCACCCAGGTCCACCAGGTTGAAGATGATGACGAGGAAGATTGAGTTTTGTAACTACCATGTAACTGCCATGTGTAAATAAAAGTAATGAAAACCCATTTATTATTGTTTTATCGTTCTGTTAACATCAGGCAAAAACGTTCTGCTAACGTTAGGCAATAACATTATTTATAACGTTCTCGGAGCGTTAAGAAAACTTTCCAAAAAAACATTCCGCTAACGTTAGGGGAAAACGTTCTGCTAACGTTACGCAATAATGTTATCTGTAAGGTTACTGGAGCGTTAAGAAAACTTTCCAAAAAAACGTTCTGCTAAAGTTAGGGGAAAACGTTCTGCAAACGTTACGCAATAACGTTATCTGTAAGGTTATTGGAACGTTAAGAAAACTTTCAAAAACACTTTCTGCTAACGTTACACAAAACATTATACTAACGTTATGCCATAACATTATCTGTAACGTTCTCGAAACGTTAAGAAAACTATCAAAAAAAGTTATGCTAACGTTATGCAATAACGTTATCTGTAACGTTCTCGGAACGTTAAGAAAACTTTCCAAAAAAACATTCTTTGAACGTTATCACTAATGTTATCGTAACATAAAACTAACATTCTGGGAACCTGTTTTTGTTAGCTGTGATACGTCAATAACAAAGAAAATGTACCCCAGCTTCCAAGACAAAACTAAGTAACATTGTCATTGATTATTGTGTGCACTGACAATTCAGTATCCCTTTCGTAATGTGTCATTTGTTCCATTCTGTTTAAATGCGTCGGTGAAAATTATATAAATGCAGCTATAATTGTAATAAACCCTGTTGCCTTGTCATCATTCAATTATTTGTAGTAGTCAAAATATTGATTTTCCAGCCACGAAAGACAATCTAGATGTATAACGTTTCGACAGTAAGGTTAATGGAAATCATTATGAGTATACCGTGGAGTGAATAACACTTTCAACAAGTTTGTGACAGTGTGCCTACTGGCCCATACATATAGCCAGGTAGTCATAACATTAATTTAATTTTTTTGTTTTGAAGGTGTTTTCTGTTAGTGCATTGACACATCGCATTTATTGTACAGTATAAATGTAGGTCTAATTTTACTTGAATACAGTTGGTGGAAATAAAATACTAGTTTTATTTCATTATACCAATTATATTATTAAATGCAACCATTATCATACAATTGTAATAATGTTTACATCCCAGAAATATATAAATAATAGTTCATTACACTGATATTCTAAGTTATCATAAATTTCAATAGTAATCATAACTGGTTACATTTGTGGTGTAATCACCTCACCCTTGGTATTTACTTTTATATCAACTAAATTATAACTTCTCAACTCAGGTTCTATTTCCCGCATAACTATCTATAAAACTAAGCAGTATCTGGCTATTTTATAAAGACAACGTGATAATAAATATCAAATTCAATAAATATATAAATAAAATTCAGAAATAAATATCAAATTTAAAATCCAGTGAATAGAAGGGCACAAGTCACAAACAGGCCTGGGGTAATAGTAATATGTAATAGTAACAATTACAAATAGTGAAGTAAACAATAACAGTAATAGGTTGAATAAAACAGAATGTAATAGTAATAGAAAGCAATGTAATAATAATTGACCTATTACTTTTATATATCACTATTGGACATTTCAAAGTTAAATTTAAGTTGCTCTTATTTGCGGTATGGTTACTTAATTATTTACAAGGAAAAGAATATTTCACTAGTTTCACCAGAGTTTATGATTGCTCCTCTGAATCGTGGCCTTCAGTCAGTTTCACCCTGGAGGTTATGAGAGTTTACATAGCACTAGCAGACACTGGGACAGTGGGACAGCTGCATGGCTAAAGGGATCCAATAGTTCTTTGAAGTTAACTCTCATGCCAACTATCCTTTTCACACAAGCCTATATGTGTTTAGTGGCTGTCCACATATTAATAGGCCTAAACAACAGAGGTGTGAAAAACATCCTGATGTATTTGTACTAGTGCCAATAATGAACTGTCCACCAAGTAGCAATAGTGCAGTATGGTTTAATTACATTGATTATAATTCAAAAAGTTAAAGTGACAGCAACATTGCTTTTGTCTTTCATTCCTATATAGTACTGAAATATAAAATGAAAATATGTTCTATCCATAAACAGTGTAGTTAGTAGATATTACTAAATATGATAGTTATATTTTGTGGTATATATTTATGCATACCGTGTATTATACTATATAGTTCCAATGAAAAATATAATAGTAATATTAATTGCTACAAATGTAATAGTAATATATAAATTCAGCATGTAATACTAATAGGAAGGAAACTAGGTAATAGTAATATATTATATTGTAATGTACTTGACCCCAGGCCTGGTCACAAATGTAGTCAAATAGGATTACTGTTAAAATGTATGAGTATGATTATTGAGAAAATGAGTGTAATCAATTGTATTTACTGGTGCATGTAATTAAGATTACATCAATAGTTCAGTCATTGTCTGTACATCTTTTACAACGTTCTTGTTGGTACCATATATTGGATAACAACAGCTGCAGACAGATCTGACATAATTGGTATACCCATATTAGACTGCTTGCATTGTAGTTGGAACCTAGGCAACTTTCAAATAGGCCAACAATTAGACACGATTACTACTACAGACAAATAGCATTCCATATACTGTATGTTACAAACACAATCTGACCCAAGAATAACATTCATAAAAAGTTTACTTATTATTCTGTGTTATATGAGTTACCTGTGTAATATGGTGTACTTAATGTCTTTATCTGGGGGCAAGCAGAAAATCGGGCAAAATGAAAATAAGAGTTTTTTATCAAATTGTTACGATGATTTATATTTATTTCAACAATTCCTGCAAATACAAACAATCTATAATACAATATAATAATATTGTGTAAAATGTAGATCAGTTATTAATAAGGGAGAGTGTCAAAAATAACGATAATATTATATACACAAAAACAGCATGACAGAATGCATCTAAAATTAAATTATTTACATGTGAAAGAACACAAATTACAAATAAAGATAGCAGTTTAATTATACACCACCAAGTTGTTACGTTTATAAAATATAAATTTACCAACATAAATGTAAGTTTTTATATAGCACAGTATCCCGTCCTCAGTACTGTTCAATGCTCTTTACTCCCTGGCAGACCTGTTCAATTGAACACCATTTCTACTTCTCTGGGAAGCATTCAGCCATGCTGCAGTTAATGCGTGAAAAACTATTCGTACATAAATATCCAACACATTCGGTAGGCAGTGGTGTATATTTATTTAGACAGCTGAGTGTCCTGAAGCATCACTGAGTGAACAATCTTGTCCAAGATTCGATACGACAGCACAGGATTCAAACCCGGGTTCTCTCAATTGAGAGTCCGATGCTCTAGTCACTGTGCCACTGCGCTCCACATATCTGACAATGTAGACAACATGTATGAAACAGCGTTCCATAAGACAACAAGTGTCTGACAGTAACACTAAATGTCGAAACAGATATACTTTTCCAGATATACTGGTGAGCAGAAAGTGTTCCACTGCTACATTTTGATGTATGCCTCGAAATAACATTTACATATTTCAATTCATATACATAGAAGTAAACACACATACAACAATCCATTTTTAGATTACAAAACACACATTTGTGTTTCTAGAATGTTGTATTATTATAGTACAGAAGCTGGCATCCAAATTATACATTTAAATACCTTATTCATTTGTAGCTTGTTGACTTAATATTATTGTTTCTCAAACATTATGTCATTAATGCACATACTGTTGTTATTCTGTTACAACACTAGGCCATTTGACTACCAGCACAGTAACCCTGGTTACAAGTATGATTCATACAACATGAAAGTATGACAATCTTATGACACTGTGAAGCACTTTACAATATATTTTCTTCACAAACATTAACAATGCTTTTACCCCACATACAATTAAACACATGCTACAGGTAATATTTATATTCACTATCAGATATGTACCTTTACGTTTAGCTTAGACGTTTGCGATTTATTTGCATTCTTGGCCTAACAAATATCCTTGTTTGGATAATAGCAATATATATACATGACTGCAGATAACTGGAGTCATATCAAGAGTCACTTCACACCAGTGAATCCAAAACTAGTGATCCAGCCAGCAGCATTTAATATGTTAACTTACAAGTATAACAGTTAGGGCTTTGCAGAGTGAATCTCACGCAAGACAACTGGTCATAAATCCAGTGTAGTGGATATACATGTATGCTGAAGGTTCCTATGAAATCATTGTCTGGAATGATTCATCTCCTACCCAGTTCCTGTCTTCCATGTCACAAGATTAACTGTATTGTGGCAGTTTTATATTATTGTTAATATTTCCATCAACAACCCATGTATCGGCTTTATAAATGGTTGTGTTATGCAAGACACTTTGGTCCTGGACATTCAAGTTGGTCAACGCCTTACAAACAGGATAAACTGATTATTAAAATCTCTATATTGATCAACTGTAACATGCAAAATCTATGCACGTTATTCAGTGAACGTTTCCACCTTCTGTTCTGTTTTCTCTTCTCGTACTACATCCACCCCTGATATATGTTCCGGAAACAAAATGTTTACATACTTGATAAATATTAGATTTGCTACGCATATTCCAAAACATGAATATTTTACTAATGTTGATTATATTTCACACGTTGGAAAGAGTATAAATTATTTACAGAAAGAGCAAAACTAAATAAAAAATACACTGCATTCCTTCGTGATATGATTGAACCAAGGAATAACTACTCTACCTGAGGCAGTACTTATTTAGGTACATGTGTCCTTGTACAATGCATTGCTGGATCGACCAACTCATTTATACTACTAGTATAAATGAGTTGATTGTTGTATAAATTATTATGAATTTATGTGTGACATAATGCATTATTATATAATTTCACACTGCTCTCTTGAGTAACAGAGGGAAGGATATGAACATTATTTCACAAGATTTGTATGCAGAATCAAAACAGTTATTATAATATGATACACGATGGCCTTTTATTTTATTATTGCTATTCGCAATTACATGCAGTGACACTGATCTTACGCTAACCTGTGTCTGACACTTAACTGTGAAGGTACCGAGCCACAGGGTCGTCTGAATATGACACCCATCACCTGCCTGCATACTTACACATTTAATCTGACTGATTATATATCTGATATCTACATTGAACAGTGTCCATTCAACACGACATGAACATTACTTATAGACATCATGTTGAAGAACACAGCGTTATTTTACAAGATATCAATATGAACATTGCTACACAGATCTTGCAGCCTACTGGCATTAAATTATGAAACAATCAACTTCCAATATTACACAAAGACTATTATGAGCAGAGCAGGCTTCTTCATGGCTTGACTCCTATGGGCCATGGGGAGTAACGCAGAAAGCAATCTTACATTTGGTGCATTTGGATTCAGCGACGGAATACTGTGAACAATTTATAAACATTACTACATCAAGCTCATGTTAAAATGCAGAACATTACATTATGAAGCAGTGACAATTGATTACTGGTGTGTACAGAGCCTGCAGCAT
Organism: Paraescarpia echinospica; assembly: GCA_020002185.1. Classification (NCBI taxonomy): domain Eukaryota; kingdom Metazoa; phylum Annelida; class Polychaeta; order Sabellida; family Siboglinidae; genus Paraescarpia; species Paraescarpia echinospica. The sequence continues at coordinate 77,377,165 of CM034531.1, forward strand.
TCATCCAACCTGTCATGACACAGTCGCTCATAGACACAGTGAACTAGGAATATGACTATTGTATTTCATTGTCATGTATTGATATGTTGAGTTTGTGTGCTATTTAGCCAATATCTACTTATTAATAAAGTTATTGTTACTGCTATATGACTGGTTAATGTGTATTTATTATAATGTTTAATGTGATTGTATACTTTTCATAAATTATATAACTGTCTTCATAATTATGGACATTCCAGCCTTTCATCAAAATGTAGCGTTCAGTTGTTAGCGTGCTAATATTAGCCAGTATTAAGTTACTGTTAATGTGAAATGACTCGTTAATGTATATTTATTACCATAATTAATGTGGTTATATACATTGTATAATATGTATAAATATCTTCATAATTATGGACATTATGGCCTTTTAGTGAAATGTGTCGGTCTGTCGAGGTCGCGTGCTAATTACCTAATATTGTCTAATTAATTAAATTATTATTAAATGATTTGTTAATACATATTTATTACCATTATTAATGTGGTTATACACATGTATAATATGTATAAATATCTTCATAATCATGGGCATTATGACCTTTAATTGGAACGTGTCAGTCTGTTGAGTTTGTATGCTACATTACTAAAATTAACTAATTAATTGCATTAATTTGGTTATAATTACTACATAAAATATTAAATATTGTAAATATATTACTCTAGTCACTTTCCTAGAATGCGTTAAAATAGTAATTAACTCAGAATGCAACTTCAACATGAAGGGTGCTTTCGGGAAGGTGATATCGGCCGGGGTTATCGGCAGACGATCGAGCTATAATACGAGAGAGCAAGTGGCAGTCTGGCTACAAGAAGTAGGGTCTGTTGAGTGGATGGCGGTGTCAAACTTAAAGATACATAGACCGATGTTAAATCTTGTTAAGGCACACGTAAAGTGGATTGCACAGCTGCGAGAGGAGTGCAACAGCGGGTTGATGGAGTGGAAGGAGTTCAAGCAATAGGATGGATTTGTGTATCGTGGTGAACTGGTTGCCTAATATTGGTATTGGGAGGTAAAGGTGCCAACGTCGGATACAAGGAGGATCGAGTGCTGGAGAGAACATATGAAACAAAGGCTGAACGAGAACGTTCTCGTAGAGTCAGCGGAGGTCTGGTGTAGAGGCAAACCGCGATTAAAGGTTGTGTTAATCAAGAGGGTGTGTGAAATATACGTAGAAAGATGACAATTAAGCGGGAGAAGGCTGCCGAGGGAGAATAGAAAGTGATACTCCGTGGGGTGCCACAGCCTAGTAGAATCCACCTGCTGCCGTTTCGAAACGTTGACAATTTCGTCCACCTCCATGTTGGTTCAGTTCACCGAGTTGCTGTAGTAGATATACGGGTACTACTCATGTCGTTGGGTATAGGCCTGTAGCCTGTAGGTCTGTCAATGATTCTAGTAGGCACTGATTAACATAAAACTGCAGCCGATTTATAGGGGATTTCGCGCAAGCTTTATATAAATATATTCGTTAGAAGTGTTTACGCGTCCCACTCTAACCTCTAACATTAAACTGAATTCTAAAGCGTCGGATCCGCGGAGGCTAGTGGCGCTGAGCCCCTAACAGTTTTGTTGGTGGGGGAACTGGAAATAGGATTAGTCCCCCAATATTTAGGGAAAGGGAATGCATTTCGATGTTTTTGTGAGTGTCAAGGCGACGTACGGTAGTTTCAGTAATTGGTGAGCTTGGGAAGGTGCAACTGGAGGTGTTTGGAGAGCCTCCGGGGTGCAAGTGGAGGTTTAATTTTGGTGAGCCTCAGTTCCCCGTTCACCTATCTACGAATATTCACATGCATGTTCCGATGGCAATGGAATTAACGTGTGAGATGTGCATACGTCGAAGCAGCCCCTGAAACAAGTGGCTCGAGTCTAGGATAGCTAGGTCAACACATAAAGGCCCACAAGCTACACAAATATAAGAATCAAAACAAAGCAGCGAGCACAAATCTACCGTGCCACATGTTGGAATAGTCATTGTTAATTGTCGTCATAATTCCGTAGACAAATTTTGTAGGAAATGAAGGAAACGTTATAATGGCCGCTTATGTAAAATGTAAATGTGGTCTTAACCCATGTCGGCATGTCATGTGGTCATAATAAACTAATTTCAACCAACCGTGGCTCGGATGCAATGATGCAATGATAAACCACAGTGGAATTGGATATAACAAACTTAGCTTACTTACCTTGGCCGAGGGATCAGTACAACCGTGTTATTTATAATGTGCATCACAACTCAAAGAGAGCTGCCAGGTGGTAGATGAAAGTAAAACATATATGTTTACTATTATATAATACATATATTTAAAACACGATATGTTTAGTCATTTGCGTGACATTTTCTGTCTATCTAAACTGTGTTCAATGACCTTGGAAATAATTAATAAAATAAAAGTAGGTTATTTAATATTAATTTTATATGAGATGTCGAGCGCAGTGCCGCACTGGAGAGCATCGGACTCTCAGTCGAGAGAACACGCATGGGTTCGAATCCTGTGCTGTCGTTTCGAACATTGGGCAAGTTCGTTCACTCTACATTGCCCCACTTCACTAAATGAATACCTGACTATAGACAGTGATGGATATTTGTGTACGAATAGTCTTCACGCATTAATTGCAGCATATTTGAGTGGTTCCCAGAGAAATGGTATTCGATTGAATAGGTCTGTCAGGGAGTAAAGTGTAAAGTGCTTTGAGTAGTCCATGAGTACTGCGCTATATAAACAACTTTCCATTTTACATTTACTTTACATCGCTACTTAAATTTCTTGTCACCACTGATATGTAATGCTGCAGTAAACTATCGATTGGGCTATCCCGTCCAGTGTTCAATATAAAATGTAGTTTTTGTTACTTTATGACTATTATAAGGCACTCTGTTTTATTCCCAATCCGTGTCCACACTGAATGGGTAATGTTTTATTTCTGTGGGGCTTTGAAAACATAAAGAAGATTCGACAAACCGAAAACAGACGGAAACCTTCCAACTAGAACAATGCCTTCAAAAAGCATGTTGTCGACCTAATTACGGAGGGCCGCTCGGGGCTACGGTGCAGCTCAGTCTGCCGGTCCGCCGTTGCGTATATCCTACAGGGGTCAGCACACTGATAGTTTTCCCATTGGCGACCATGTTAACGTTTTGTCTAATTATAAGAAAACGTGACCTATAAAATATCTTAAACTTTTCACCTGCTGTTATCATCATCTCATTGACATGCTGATAGATTTTAACAAAAATTGCATACTTCTAGCTCTTGCAAAATGCCTGTATGTATGACACCCGTCAATATTTACAAATGGATGCAGGCTGTAATCCGGCTAAAGGGTCAACTAGCCAACATTTTACTGTCAACAGCTTCTACAATCACATCTAGAAATCTGACTGCTCAAATGCGCTTATGTCAGAGCAGGTGAATATTGTAAAAAAATCATTTCAAAAAAATATACTGCACTTTAACCAAGCAGGAAGTCTAACAGTGTCCTGACCCCAAATAGGTATGGTGATTTTGGAGGAAAATGTTCAAAACAACACACATTATAGGCACCAATGTTACAAGCACTGTGCACCCTGCAGCCTTCCGACGTGTTTCCCGGCCGTAGCAGGTAGGGGGAGGGAGAGGAATTCCAAGGATGCGCCCTCTCGGCCGCTGAAACAGGGAGGTTTAGACAGTATTCGCCGATAGCAGCTCGACATGGAAGGCAAGATGTCTGTACCGCGGAAGATCGGGATTGGGAGGCGGAAAAAGAAGGACGATACGGCAGCGACGGGGGACTCGGATGCTCCCACGGCAGTAGTGGGAGACGCCGCCCCATCGGGGAACAAAGGCGCCGAAGCTGGATGCGGGAACGGGGTTGAGGCGAAAGAATCGCCGGAAAAACAGGCGGTTGACGAGAAGCAGGATAAACCGGAAGTAGAGAGCGCCGCGGTGAAACCACCGGAGAAGGTCGATATTGGCGACGGAGTGGCTCCGGCTGAAACGAAGCCGAGTAACGTGGTCATCACCGAAGTCGTTGAGATACAGGCCGTACAGACGAAGATCGACGGCCGGCCAGTCGACGAAAAGGTGGAGGTCGTTAAGACAACAACGCCAGTCGACAATACCCGCGGACGCTCCACCGGAACCATCGACCAGCGCAATAGCAAAAATCTGCCGAAGCTCCGCCGGAACCGTCAACCAGTGTCGTCGAGAAAGCAGCCGATATTCCACAGGAACAGCCGGCCAGTGTCGTTGATGACCAGTCCAACGAACCGGCGACTGTGAAAGAAACCGCCATAGCTCCTATGTCAAAAGTTGTGGTTGAGACAACTCCGGCAACAACGACTACCACCGAGGAACCGGCTGCCGACAAATCCGCCGACAAAATTGAGCCGGCAACGGAGGTGAAATCAGATGACGTAAAACAGGCCGTCAAACCGTCAGAGCCGGCTTCCAAACATTCAGAGCCAGCCGCCAAACCTTTGGAACAGGCCGTCGTCGCTGCTGCTTCCGCAGCCTAAGTTGTCGCCACTGCCGCCGTTGTCGACAAACCGACTGAACCGTCGACATCCGCCGTAGAGCCACCCACTTCCGCCGCTGAACCGCCGCCTGACCAGAAACTAGAAGTCGTTCAGTTGACCCCGAAGGAGAAACTCGAAGAACTCGTTCCGTTTGATTTCGAGAAGTTTGCGTTCAACAACGTCGTGTTTCAGGGAGCCGCCCGTGGACGCACCCAGGCGACCGTCGGCCGGCCAGTCGACGAAAAGGCGGAGGTCGTTAAGACAACAACGCCAGTCGACAATACCCGCGGACGCTCCACCGGAACCATCGACCAGCGCTATAACAAAAATATGCCGAAGCTCCGCCGGAACCGTCAAACAGTGTCGTCGAGAAAGCAGCCGATATTCCACAGGAACAGCCGGCCAGTGTTGTCGATGACCAGTCCAACGAACCGGCGACGGTGGAAGAAACCGCCATAGCTCCTATGTCAGAAGTTGTGGTTGAGACAACTCCGACAACAACGACTACCACCGAGGAACCGGCTGCCGACAAATCCGCCGACAAAATCGAGCCGGCAACGGAGGTGAAATCAGACGACGTCAAACCGGCCGTCAAACCGTCAGAGCCGGCTTCCAAACTGTCAGAACCAGCCGCCAAACCTATGGAACAGGCCGTCGTCGCTGCTGCTTCCGCATCCTAAGTTGTCGCCACTGCTGCCGTTGTCGACAAACCGACTGAACAGTCGACATCCGCCGCAGAGCCACCCACTTCCGCCGCTGAACCGCCGCCTGACCAGAAACCAGAAGTCGTTCAGTTGACCCCGAAGGAGAAACTCGAAGAACTCGTTCCGTTTGATTTCGAGAAGTTTGCGTTCAACAACGCCGTGTTTCAGGGAGCCGCCCGTGAACGCACCCAGGCGACCGTCGGCGCCGTTAGGGTAAGGGTCATTTGTCTTGTCAACTTCGTGGTAACAAAACGTTACCTGTATTCCGATGGTCGTCGTTATAAATGTAATGCGTTTTACAAACTTTAGCGCGCCGTCAAATCCCTATCCTGCTAAGTCTGTTGTTTGAGCACGAAACAGAACCAATACGCTATCAAGATTCCGGATGTAATGGACATCCGTTTAAAAGGTACAACTTTGAAATCACCCGTTCAAACCTGCAAAGTTATGCATACCCATGACTATTAGGAACGTCGGACAAGGTTCCTTATAGCGAAATAAACACACTGTATGTATGTTTACTGTTAATTAAATGTTGTCCATGAATATCGCTTAACGCTTAAAATAGATATAAACACATTTAGTTAACATACTCGATGCGCATTGCCCATCGTAACGCAACGCAACCAACTACCAAATAGGTAAACTAAATGTTTAGCTTTCCTTGACGGATACCCTCCATATAACAGACGTTGCGATTGGTTATTATCCAAACCATGCCAGACGCTGTAAATGGCATATTAGCAATAATTACAGTATCTATTAGAGCCCGAATTTCCGCCTGGCTTGATTTATCTACGGGAAGATCTGCGGTGTAGCGTTTGAGGGCCTAATTAGGTCGTCGATGCGTTTCGACTTCATTAATTTAACCCGGCATGCAGCCAGTGCATAAATAACGTCGTACGTCAAGTGGCACGCTGATCTAGGCACCGCCAAGTTCCGCGCCGTCAAATGGTATAAGCGTAGATTGTTGCCTAATCCGGGCCGGTTCAGGTAGTACGTAGGTATAGGGCCTACGTCATTTTAATTTGAAGCTGAACATGTTTTGTATGTAAATCGTACGCGAGTTGATAAACTAATCTACATACGATCTTCTTGTTGCATACTGTGCTTTATACGGCGCTCATATTTTTTCAATAATGGTGTTCTTTCGTTCTCTTGATTGAAGTTGATAATGTATTTTTCAACGAGCATTTATTAAGTCGGAACACGTTTAGTCAGTTATGACAATCAGACATAATAGGACTTATTCACACACACGCATGCATGTACTCACGCAAGCACGCATGTAACACGCACACCGCACAAACACACCACACACACACATACACGCACGCACGCACGCACACCACTTGCAGCGTTGCTACTACAGCGTACTATTCAAGTACGTACAAGTACCGCCCTACATGCGCTGCTAAGGAAAAACCAAACTACAGCAGACAGCTGTTGAAGTCACAGCCTCGTAACTCGATCCCGTCAAACGGGCGTGTACTTCGCTAAACTCACAGGTTATAGAATATAGACAAGTCGTGATCGATCAGTTTGTCCCTGGATGCGCTTGTGCTGTCTCTTACCCCCCCCCCACCCTTGCGTAGGTGTCGGGAATCGGGATACACTGTCTCTCCTCCACTCCGACCGTCGCTCGTTAATTGCCTTCCTGTTCCCACCTTTCCCCTTTCCTCTCCCTGTCTAGTCCACGCCCACCTACGTAGGCTTCCGTTATTTCAACCGACCGATGGCAAATGTGCTTCTAGGCTAAAATATTAATCTCCTGGTCGTTCTGATCTGTTATCACTCATACATTGCAGTCACTGTAAATATTAATATTGATAATTCACCGTAGAGCGTAAACATACTACATTAATAACAAGTATTAAAATGGCTAATACAAGATATGGGTTACGTCATAAGTTTATATAATAGCTGTCAAAAACCTCATTCATAGACGTTGTACGTACGCCATCAAAGCCAAACATGTCTCTGCTGATAAATATCAAACCGCCCTTTTTATCTCGAGCTGCCTAAATAGAGTAACCGATGAAAACGCATTATGATAATAGGCCATAATAGGCTTTTAATGGGGATCCGCTGAACGTAACTCGTTTATGTTTATCTATGTATTCCGGTTGTGTGGCAGTGGAAAACAGTGTGCTCACTTTATTGATGTCATGTCTTCTAGCTTGACTCGAACACTCGCCAATTGCTTTGGTCTGATTGCTTTGGTATAATCGAAGAAGTAAACACGGGATAACCAAAACCCAACATCAAGGTGAACTCAGAGTTGATGTTAAGTGGTGATAGTAGGGCCGTTCCAGAAGTAGACGCATAATTATCCGTTCGAATAAGTACGTATTGGCAGGGAGTTTGCTGAATTACTTGTACTTAGACCCAGTTTTTTTCGGAGCGTGGGAATTAATCATGTTCAAAGCAGCAAGTGTCAGTGAGCAATAAGTGTTATTACCGGTTGTTTACAACTTTGTATTGGTCCTATTTGCTGGCAGGATACCGTCAACATATTTACTCTAGTGTGAAAAACAATATATAAATCAATGTTAATAAATGAGGAGCGGCCGGTGCACTTTTAAACTCACCAGTTACCAAACATGCCTACCGTTGGTCCGTGGACGTGGTGTGCAAGTAGTTTATATCACCGGCGTATGCAGATATCAGCTTTCAATTTTTTACCAGTCCCTGTCAGAATACATTGACTGTTGTGTGCCTGACACCAACAGACGTCAGTTGCTCCTGCTTGTATCTTTACATGGTACGTCTGACATGAGCAGACTGTGTTTATCCAGTCCATCCAATGCCGAGTTAACGATGTTGTACTATCTATACCTGTGAGCGTGCGTGCGTACGTACGTGCGTCCATGTGTGCGTGCGCGCGCGCGGGTAATCGCATTTTCGCGTAGTGGAGACAGCTTTTATTGTGCCGCTATCATGAAGATGTGTGTGCGTGTGTATGCACATTGTGGGGCGCGGTGGTGCACGTGTTAGAGCGTCGGACTCTCGATTGAGAGGTTCCGTGTTCGAATCCTCTTGCGGCCGTTTCGTTCCTCGAGCATGCTCATTCCATTCACGTTGCCCCGGTGTACGACTCGTACTCGCAGTGATTGCAGCGAGGCTGAATAATTCCAAGAGGATTCAATAACGTGTTTGAAGGCGTAAAGTGTAAAGCGCTACGAACAGTCCTATATATGTAATGATTAAATGCCGCGCTATATAAGAACTTACCTGTTTGCATTACGTTTGTATTGATGCGTGCGTGGATGTGGCGGTGGTGGTGGTGGTAAGGGTAATGTTTGTTTGTTTGTGTGTGTGCGTGTGTGTGTGCGTGCGTGCGTGCGGGCATGCGTGCGTGTGTGATCATCATCATCGTCATTACCATCACCAAGTGGTAGTTAGTGTACATAATATTTTCACCGTGTCCCGTTACTTGCAGGTTCTCGAGGAAGCGGACCTATGGCGCCGGATCGAGAGGATCGCCGGCACGAGCGCCGGGGCAATGACGGCTGCTATGGGTTGATAATTTAACAAGATTTAACAAGATTGCCACCCAGAGAATTAACTCTAGGTGGCAAGTGGACAAGGAAGCCCTTTGGCTTATCGAGAGTCCGACCCTTTTATCTATGTGTATCCCGCCCTTCTGAGGTATGTGTCGATTTTATTTTTAAACATATTCACGCTACTTTTCACCCACACAATCAGCAGATAATCTGTTCCATTCATTTACAGTCCTTTGTGAAAATGAAAACTTTCTTATATCTAATCTACTCTGCTCATTTGCTAATGTAACTTCATGTCCTATAGTCCTTCTATCTTTCTTAACTGAAAAAAAAATGTATATCAATATTTTCATATCCATTCAATATTTTAAACACTTCTATTTGATCTCCTCTCAACCTCCTGGTCTCTAGTGTTGTTAAACCGCATTGTTTTAGGCGTGTTTCGTAACTAAGATACCTCAGTTTTGGTATCATTTTAGTTGCTCTCCTCTGCACTCTTTCTAGCTTATCTATGTCCTTCCTGTGATATGGCCTCCACGCTTGAATACAATATTCTAAATGAGGCCTAACTATTGTTTTGTACAGCGGTATTATTAGCTCTTTTTCCTTATACGTTATGTTTCGCCTAATTAATCCAATGATTTGATTTCCCTTTGAAGCTGCAAATCCGCACTGCTCTGAAACCTTCATATCAGCACTAATGGTTAACCCTAAGTCCTTTTCTTTTACAGTAGTACTTAGTACAGTACCCCCCATTGTATATTCTACCTCTTCGTTCCCATGTCCTGTGTGGAGGCATTTACATTTCCAAAAATTTAACAGCATTTGCCCCTTTTCAGACCATTTGATCAACCTGTCAAATCATCTTGTAAATGCTGTCTATCTCCATCACTTTTAATCCTTCTAAACACTTTTGTATCATCCGCAAATTTCAACACCTTGCTTGTTATTTTATCATCCAAATCGTTGATATATATTAAGAATAATATAGGTCCTAATACTGATCCAGGTGGTACCCCACTCAATACCGATTTCCAGTTTGAAGCCTCCCCATCAACTACTACACGTTGTCTTCTGTCAATCACCCATTGTTCTATCCAGTTTATTATACCATTTCCTATGCCATGGGCCTTTAGTTTCAGCAGTAATCTTTGATGTGGTACTTTGTTGAAAGCTTTTTGAAAATCTAAGTAGACGATATCTACCGGTGATCCCTCATCTACCCACTTAGTGATGTCTTCCAAAAAACATAACATATTTGTTAAGCATGACCTCGCTTTAAAAAAAAACCATGTGGAGATGGGTTTATCAAGTTTTGTTTAACAAGAAAATCCACCATGTGATCTTTAATGAGTCTTTCTAATAATTTGCAAATCACTTATGTTAAACTCACTGGTCTATGGTTCTCTGACTTGTTTCTCGAACCTTTTTTAAATAACGGTATAATGTTTGCTTCTTTCCATTCTAAAGGAACCACTCCCTCTTCTAATGACAAATTGAAAACTGTTGCAAGCGGTACGCTAATTTGTTCTACAGTTTCCAATATTAGTTTGGGCGGAATCCCATCCACTCCAGGTGATTTATTATCCTTCATATCCCTTATTTTCTTAGCTACCATTTCCGGGGTTACAATTAATTGTCCTAAATAGTCTGAATCTGCCCCCTTGAACTAATATCTTCTCTGGTAAACACTGAACTAAAGTACTCATTCAGGTCTTCTGCCATTAAGAATCTCTCTGATATTATATTTCCAGCACTATCTTCTACAGGACCGACCTTATCTTGAACTTTCTGTTTGCTTCGAACATACGCATAAAAACTCTTGCTGTCATGTTTTATATTACTAGCTAATTGTTGTTCATAGCTTCTCTTTGAATTTCTAATTTCAGCTGTAGCTTGATTAAGTGCTTCTTTATAACTGTTGTAGTCTTCATCATTTCCAGTACATCTATATGACTTCCACATCATTTGTTTATACTAAATTTTTCTAATGGCTTCTTTCGATAAGTGTTTCTTTTTGGACCGTTTCCCTTGTTTTTTTTAGGGTACAAATTTATCGACTATGCACTTAATTTCACTCTTTAATATATTCCAGCATTCTGTTGGTGTCTTATTTTTCAGTGTGTTATTCCAGTCTATCTTTGCTAAATATTTCCTCATGTCCTTATACCTTCCTTTGTGGAAATTTCTCCTATACTGCTTTTTACTATTCCTTTCTGATTTTACTTTGATGGTAAAATGTATCTGGTTGTGATCGCTGCTCCCCAGTGGCTCACATATCTTGACATTGTCAACTAATTAATTCTGTGAGGACAAAACTATGTCTAACACATTTTCACCCCTGGTTGGTTCTAGCACATGTTGAGAAAGGAAAGTATCTTGAACTAAAACTAAAAACTTGTGGTCCTCACTCTCCATACTCTGAAGAGATTTCCATTGTATATGCCCGTGGTTAAAATCCCCCATAATAATACAGTCCCGTTTGCTTACTTCCCTTATAGCATTTTGTATTTTTTCATTCTCTTCTATGCTTATGTTTGGACTTCGATAAACTAACCCAACTGTTAACGTTGAGTTTCCTGTAACTATGTTACACCAAACAGCTTCTTCGCAATCTGCTTCTCTTTCTAATTTTATTTCATAAGCCTGGATAGATTCTTTAATACATAAAATAACTCTACTTCCCTTTCTTCCTATTCTATCTTTTTTAAACATTACATATCCTGTCAGTCCCAATTCAGCAGCTGATATATCGGTGGTGGTCCATGGTCCAGGATTCGGTTATACCTATTATATGAGGGTCAATATCTTCTACCATAATGTTTAGTTCATTTCTTTTGTTTACTATACTCCTTAATGTATCATAATGTTACACAGATAGCCTTCTAGCACATTCTTGTGTTGGTGGGGTGTTGTATTAGGTTAGTTTTACTTCTGGTAACGGCGAATCAGATGCAGTTGTTATCAGTCGCTTCTTAAATGCGATTTATAAAAAGTCGTTCGAAACACAACAATACAACCGGGACATAAATTACCACTCGAAACGGTGTGAACAATCGATTATCGCCCGTCTAACATCCGGTGCGTACCATAAAACCAGTAAAAACGCTTAACCTGAACCAACGGGGAATTTCGAAAACTAGTTAAGGTGCATGTTTTCTTTCGAGGGGTTGTCTACGAACCCCTGCACGTTTAACGTCAGATATACTAACAACATCGCAGGGAAACGTTAACATACCCGCATTGCAATCGATTATAGTTATATTTCATCATTTGGAGTGTGAAATGCATGTCAAATGGTACCTTTTCGATTTCAATTTATCTGCAGTTGTACTCGGTGGCGTAGTAGTACACGTAATTGCACGCGGCCTTGTCGATTACGTGTGCTACTACGCAGTCAACTCGTGCAGTTACAGTGCCGTGCAATTTGGAAAGATACAATTTGGCATACGTATAACATTTATTATGTTGTATATTAGTTTTGAATAGTGAACAATAGTTTGTGTGTGCATGCGTGTGAGGCGTGCGTATGTGAGAAGACCAGTTCCTAAAGAAGATGCAACCGCTGTCTTCCCGAAGCCACTTACTGCTCAAAGACAACGACCGCTTTGGAACATACAACCCCACGACCATTGGATTTCTGCTGGTAGGCCTAGGTTTAACTATAAGAGTGATGGACTCGACGATTTAAAGTTAGAACAACCTTAAAATGGAATGGGCACCACATTGAAGGCAATACAAAGAAATCGAATAACGTGTGATCGACTTAAATGTGTTGATAACAGAGTAGACACACAGTGGGTAGTTGCAATATCGACATTACTCTTGCGTAATCAGTTGACGAAATGATGACATTGAAAAGGATATAGGTGTGATGTGCATATGAGATTAACTGATATCAATCATGGTACGGTGGTTCGTCGAAGATGTATGCGTAGGGAGATCGACGGCGCCATAAAGAAGGTGAGGACACTACAGGCAGGATGACAGCGAACAAAGGTAGATAACAACATATACAAACTAGATATGTAATGAAGTGAGTAATGGAAAAGGAAATGGCAGAAGATGTCATGTCGAATATTTTTTATTACCGTAAGAATTCACAATTACAATATCAACATACAGTCCCGTATATGATCAACGGAAATATGATCAATTGAATCGAAAAATCCATGAGAAATACCAGCAGGGATTTATTTTCAAAACGCAATTTTCTTCAAAGGCTTTGTGTCTTGAACCACCCTCTCCATTGGGCAGATATGCTTGCATATAGTTCCCGACATGAGTACGATGCCCCGGTCGGTTGTTGCAGTACGCGAACCACGAGAGGGAGATTTTCCAGATGTTGCTGGACGAGCGTGTGAACAAGGACAGTGGCGAGGTGATCATACCCGACACGAAGCTCTCCAGGTAAACATCGCCCGCATGTCCACTCTCATACAGCACGACCACTGCATCATCATTCCTGTATATAGACACGGCACTACAGTTTGTCACCCACACATTGTGCACCTTTGCTGATGCAGCGAAATCTTTATTCGTATGACGTATTCAAAGTAGTTTTTGTTTGTTTTTCCATCAGGTTCAGTATACTATGCGTAGTAGCGTATGCGTGGCGTAGTGTATGTCCGCTGTGTCGTCATGCAAATCAGTTGTGTTGCTATAGGTCTATGTGTATACGATGCAGTTGGCGATGCCATGTGTAATGTGAGAGTTCGAAGACGTCGATAATGTATGCTGCTAGAACGGTTGACGCTTTTTGATCTGCAGTGCATTTGCTCTCGCTAACTGTACTAAGATGCTGTCCACGAATGTACTTTTTTCTGTCATACCACAAGACGATTCCCAAGAGGTGTTTACACAATTTCCCTTTCCAACAATGGGCACGTTATATGGTTACTAGAATGCTATGGTCCTCTGAGGCCTTATTCAACTAGTCAGCCTTTTTCAGAACATTAATGTGAAGTCGTACTTTATATGCTGGCACCGAGGGTGGTCACGGCCAGGGTACCTACCGAACTCGATTGTTATATCTCGTCCCCATTTAACGAAACGGCACTGATATTAACACGGTCGTCTGAACCACGAGGGGCAGTCCCCAATGTTGAGTGCTACTACACTATTGCAGAATGCGATGATTGCCAAGAATTGTTTGGCAAAGGCCCACAAATAAGCGCCCCAGGAACGAACGAGTAACTCGCATGAACACAAAAATCCTTGTGTAGAACACCGTTGTGTCAACAAGCGTGGTATTACACTGCAGAACGGACTCGAAGCTGACTATAAGACGCTTGCAGTGCCCCTCTAACCGTGTGCTGACAATTTATGCCCTCGAGAGATGAGGAAAATGTTACATCACACCAAACCATGCTTATGTAATCACGAGTAGCTGGCCATCCGATCAGAAATTAGAATGGTTCAAACGTGAAGCGCCCTTCCTCAGATATTATCCGGTTGTCAGACGTTATCCGGTTGTGCCTGTGTGTATAGATAGGGGGACAGACATTGGAGACCTGTGAACCCGCTGCGTGGACGTCGATAGCTGCAGCTTCGTCGCATTCCTATCCTATGTCGCGCTCTATGTGTGGGGGTAATTACCGGTGTCTCAACACGAGTTTCCCTGTTGCGAATACTTGTGTTGCGATCTAGACACATACCCAGGGGGCCAAGTGGAATGCTGTAAAAGGTTTGCCTCCAAAAAATATTACATGTATACATATATCTAGGATCACAACCTAGGTGAACAACCTTGAAACGAACTAGCGTTGTAACACTTTTCGTTTAGATATTTTGCCCTTTTTGAGTGATAACACTGGTTTGTTTACGCTCTAACATTAACAGGTTCGTATCACAAACATGTCAAAAAGTAATGTCAGCAGTACGTGGATGTTTACAATCTACTTAAATAGGAAGACTTAGCATATGAGACTGAGGTTCTAGCAAGCAGATGTGTTGTTGCTTGTCCTAAGTTTGTGCATCATCCAGTTAAGATGTTTCGGCAAAGTTTTGAATACCCCGATTTCGTTGTTATAATTACATGTTGCCTAAATTTAATACCTCATCACCCTAAACTTTGCTGCTCGGACCAATTGGGTTTACACAAAGTCTGTCACTGCTGCTGTGTCGGCACAACTCAAATCCATGCTGCATCTGAACTCCGCCAATCCACACCATGAATGTGGTCAAAACGCGTGTGGCAAAGGATGCAGAAATGGTCCTTAATGTTGTGGCAGCCGTAGAAATAAACCCGTTCACGACAACATACACCGGTCTTATCAGTATATCAACCGGACAACGCGCAGTGCAAGAAGTGGAGGGTCACCTGACCAATGTGAAAGAACTTGGTATCAGGGCATTGTTTGATTCGATATCAGGTGATCAAACGAAGACGACAATAATCAGACTGAAGACATTTCACATACAGAACGTGAAGCCCAAGAACTCAAAAGACCAGCCTGCCACTCTAGGGAAAAGCGACGAAGTTGTTGCCCTCCTGCGGATGACCCAGATCATTGCTAGTGGTGGCGAGGTTGACATTGTCTTGCATGCTGTTAAAAGATCTGCCAGAACTGTGGGTTCGAACTGCACCAGATAGCTATCTACCGATCCATGAGATGTGTGCTGCTCTTGGACCCGCACAATGCCATGTACTTCTCTTCCTGCACAGCCTTAGTGGGCGAGACACAACTAGCTATCCATATTTCACTGGTAAGAAGGCGTGGATGAACTGCAGCAAGGCAACAGACATATCAGCACTTGATAACTTTGCCGAACAAGATGACGCTCATATAATAGCAGACGTGATCAACCATGCAAGGGACCTTACGATCGCTGTGTACACAAACAAAGACGATGCGTTCGAAGGATCGGATCTACGAAAGCTTCGAGTTTACAAGTTCCTGATCGAATAACAAGTCAACGTTGTTGAAATTACTTCCACCAACAGAAGATGCATTTCGCTGCATTTGAAACGTGCAGCTTTGGCGACTATGATAAACAAGAGTGCTCATGTCTGCAAGCCCGTCTTCCCTCCGTATGAAGACTATGGGTGGGGTCTGGATACCGCAAGCTTGTTCCAGTGGCATCCACACAACCTGCCTGCCCACTGCAAATGACAAAGACCATATTCTGCGGCAGCACCAAAGGATGCAACAGAAACTGCACACGTGTCAAGAAAAACATTGCCTGTTACATTAGTTGTCGCTGCAGGGATCGGTCAAAACGTGCAGCCGTGCGATGTATGCTGCAAGGTTTGACAGCAGCGAAAACAGCGAATCAGAGAGTGACAATTAAGAGAAACTGGCAGCACTTCTAATGCTGAACTGTTAACCTTCCAGCACGTAGGCTTATGCGCAACCTACCTTCAAACATGTGGACATAGATAACTACTCTTCTGTTAAATTTGTGTTTGCTGGGCAACGATAAGTACTTTCAAGTGAGAAATCGGTCCCCGTTATGGTTACGCGTGAGAAATGATTGTTTACGCCCTACCTAACCTAGTGATGACAAGATTGTCTTATGTTCTGTTAATTCGGAGGTAAATGTTTTCAAACTACTCATAAACTATTGCTACTTAAAGCAATGTAATTTAGTATGTTAAAATATAAAAAACTGTTAACATTTGAACACGGCGATTTTCCTTTATTTTGGTTGACGGTTGTGTTTAGAGGGTAGAGGAAAGAAATCGCCTACAGGTTGGTTTAAAAGTCATGGATTCTAATACGTTTCGTTCCTCTGTAAAGTAGATTCATAGGAACAACTAATTTAGTACAAATGGGACATATGGGAGTCATTTTAACAAACATGTGTGAATTACATTTGAAAAATACACCAAAACATAACCTGAAAAGCAATGCATTTTGAACCACGATTTCTTATCTGACCAAGTCGATTTAATTTTTATTTGGCACAATTTAGCTGCATTAGTAACACTGACTTAACTGGTGCATATACAGATTGTAAGAACGTCACCATATTTTCAGAGGAAGTGTAAACACATTTGATGATGACCACAAAAATCACCTTTAAGCGTATAGGGGCATGTTGTTTAAGTGCTGTTTACATGTTTCCGGTAAGTTTTTTTGAAGGTTGTCCACCTAGGTTACGATCCTAGATATATGTAGATGTAATTTTGGAGAACAAACCTTTTACAGCATTCCAAGTCTACTTTCACACACAAAAATGCATTTGGCCCCCTGGGTAACATGCTGTAGACACAGATTTGGAATGTTCTTAATGACATTGTCTTGGCGATAGAGGCATTTTCTACAAGTATATCTATAATCGGAAAACGGTGTTCATTCTTGCCGTTAATTCTGTATGTCGTGCACATTTCCACTCGTATTTTACGACATTATGGCGAATTAAGATCTGTGGGATACAACTGTCTTGGAAACGGAAATGATCGTTCATTGGATCCTAAGAGATGCATGTTGGCGTCGCCTGCGGCAACATGACGTCTGGGGTCTGAATGTTTCAGGAGCCACACAGAACGGTGCAAAAACAGCGACAAGTTGTCAGGCAAACACACGCAACTTGCAGCAACCGCCGACAAGTTCGTTCAGGTAGGTCAAAAAGCTGTTCACGCTGAGCTATGGAAGCTAATAAAAAATTATACCTAAATGTTATGTGGGGAAGAGGGGTTAGGCCACGAGAGGGGGGATATTGCATTACAGGCTTCGGCTAGCCGCACAAAATTGTGTGTACACAATGGGACGGAATAGGACGGAATTAGATTAGAACGGAATATATAGTTATACTCTTTATATATATATACTTTATATAAAACTATATATATATATATACACCGCTGACTACAAGATTGGTCCAGTCCCGATGGTGACCGCAATAGTGATTGTCCACTGTTTATACATTATAAATAAATAAACATGTGCAACGTTTGCAGGCGCTTCAGAGACAAGGACTTGATAAAAAGGAAGTGATAACAAAGAAGGATCTGGAAGATGTGTTGTCAGAGGTTTGTTTTATTTCCTTCTAAGCAATTTGATGATTTTTGATCACACACACGCACGCACAAGCACACAGACAGGCAGGCAAACATTCATGCACGCTCACACGCACGCACAAATGTATACAAACGCGCAGGCACACATGCGCCTGTCAAATACTAGTTGGGAGGGTGTGTGCGTAAGTGGAGCCACTACTCTATAAGTATAATCACAACTGCATTACACGTCCGTGTTCATTTGTTGTTCAAACATAGACCAAGCGGAATACATCTGAAACAAAACCGTCAACACGTTTTTATCCATCGTAGCTGAATCACTATATATTTATATATATATATATATATATATATATATATGGTCAAATCCAACGAACGGGGTACACGGCATGTTTAGACATGTATCTTGAGTAATTATGTGACTAAAAGTGTGGAAATATGCTGTGTTTATCCGGCTAGATGATACCTTTCGAGGGATATATAGTTTTTTTTTTTCTAGTTTGAAAACCTTTGGAACTAAAGCTGATAAACTGGTCGTTTTTGGCAATTTTTTTAAATGTTGACCTCTATATTTTTTTAATCAGTTAGTAATCATCGTAAACCATGAATATGCACCGTGTTTATTACTTTATTAGAATACCACATGTGTATATGTTGTTACTGCCTTGTGATTAAAGCAATTTGCAAATAACCTGATTTTTTTACAATATATTGGTCATGGGGAATATTGGTGTTATCGTCCGAGGACCATTTTTCCTAATGGCATATTCATATAAAATTATTAATCGATAACATGCATACTTAGTTGTACATATATACTAGCATGTGTAGTACTAAATGCACTGCTATTTTTCAGACGTACCTTTTGGTATTGTTCTTTTTTTTCCGCCGACTCAGGTTTGGGGAAGTGTTTCGCGTTATCATCCGGGGCCCTTGTTTCTTTCGTTTTAACACAAACTTGTGAAGAATAGTAGGAGATTTTTATTCCTACTAAAGACTATCTCTCTGGCTATCAGAGCAGTCATTTGGACTCAGTCAAAATATTTTCTCTGTATGATATGGCCCGGGAAAAGCATCAAGTTACCGTACGATTATAGTTATCGTCCGATCCGCGCGACGGTGGTAGTGTTTTGAGTGCTTTTGACTAGCCTCTATCGGCTTCCAGCGAAACTACGCGACCGTTCACCATCTTGTTAATGTGCGCTACAAAAGATCGCACTAAGTAAGTATATTTCCTGATTTATGACTGTTTTGCTGGATGTAGATTGTTTTGATAGACTATTCTGATCTACGGTAACAGTCATACACATGTTATTTATGCGTGAACGTGCTCGAACTTGATGTTATATGTGCCTCTCCATGACGACCACATGTCATAACACATGAGCTATACTGCGGGATACAATGTTTCATGAATGTTTTTTTAAAGGAGGCCACGGTCGATAACGATGATCCACGGATGATAACGCAATACGTTGTTAATAGTAATACTGCATTAAGAAATGCATTGTGTGAAATAGCGTCTTAACGTGCCATTGTGTGTGTGTTGTATGATAGCCAATATATCTTTCTGTCCAATTTGACTCATTAAGTGCATTAATTACCATTATGATTGGCATTAGATCGGTTTCGGTAGAATTTGAACATTATTTCCTGATTTATTAGGATTTGGAAAAAGCTGTCATACCAAATAGTCTACAAAATAGTACAAGTTCAGCATTCTTTCGCAAGCTTTTGTATGCTACGCACACTGTGGAGAGGTTATTTTGGCCAAATTAAAATAAAATAGTGCTTTCTAGAGGGAGCCACGTTCGATAACCGTGATCCATGGACGATAACACAATACGCTGGTAATAGTAATATTGCATTGTGCTGACTTGTTTTGTCTTGTCTTTTTAACAGGCCAACATGGGGCTATAAAGAAACAGGTTGACAATCTCATCAAGAGTGGAAAGATCATCACCAATAGCGGTGAATTCTGCAACAGGCTCAGAGAAGCGAAGACCACAATGAGGTGCAGCGATGCAAGGGTATGCTAGAGTCTTGGAAGATGACCGCAGTGCCGGGCATCATAAATGCACATACGATCGTGCCAATGGGTCCATGCATGATTATTCGAGAGACACCATGCTTCCAAGATTGCTCCTATGAACAAGGGTGTGTTTTCCACCCTACGTGTGTAGGGTGGACGAAAACACTTCTGCAGATCGAGAGGAAGAAGACAGCAGTGGCAGACAAGGAAACAGAGGTGCATGAGAAAGAGGTGACTGTGAGGGAGAGAAAGAGGTGACTGTGAGGGAGATAGAGGTGCAGGAGACAGAGGTCACTGAGAATGCAGCAAAGGAAAAGGAGGTGCAGGAGAAAGAGGTGGATGTGAGGAGGATTGTGGTGCAGGAGACAGAAGTCAGGGAGAGTGCAGCAAAAGAAAAGGAGGTGCAGGAGAAAGAGGTTGATGTGAAGGGGATAGAAGTGAATGAAATGAAGAGAGTCACGGTGCAGTTAAAGAAAGGGAGCCGGAAATGGGAATACAAAAAGTGGTGGTAGACAGTTGGTTGGCCGTTCGTTTTAACAAAAAATGGTACATGACCCGGGTGCTGCGTGTCACGACCGATGACATGTTTAAAGTAGCATACATGACCCGCACTCGAGGAAACTGGAAATGGGGGAGGCTCGAGGTTGGGATTGTGGAAGCCTCAGACATCATCAAGGTGGTATCACCTCATACGGCGGTTGGCAAGATGTTCACCTTTAAGCCTCATGAAATAGAAGTTATAAAGAAATGCCATGCTATGGAGGAAAAGGATGATGATGATGAGTAGACGATGCGGTGGACATTGGACACAGAGTAGACAATGTGATGGACTCTGAGGAGACAATGTTATGGACACTGAGTAGACAATATGATGGATACTGAGTAGACAATGTGGTAGACACTGAGTAGACAACGTGATAGACACTGAGTAGACAATGTGATGGACACTGAATAGACAATGTGGTAAACACCGAGTAGACACTGAGTAGACAATGTGATGGACAGTTAAAAACGTTATCATACCAAAGTGTTACCGATTTGTAATGTTTTATTTGTATGTAAGTACATATATTATATTTGTTAATTTTTTTAATAAAATTGGTTTAATGTTCGAGTAATGCCGAGTTATTGCCCAAACAATGACATCATTTATTTGCAGACATTGCCCAGTGTAGTAAATAATGTAGACACAGTTTAAAACGCAATAACATATCACAGTAATTAAATATGGCGACTACAGTGAAGAAAATGTGAACAAAAAGATTATTCCACAACTCAAGCACTCGGAATACAACACAGAGGACAGAAGAGAACAAGGTATACATGCATAAGGGATACACACTGCGACAATTTCAGAGAAATGTCGGTTCTTCCCTCGGCATTAAACTTGGAAACACTGTCGTGACATACCTGGATTATGCAGATGACATTGACATATTTTGCACATCGCGTGCTGACCTTGTCATCGTCCTCAAGGAACTCTTCACTATAGCCAGTGGTGTTGGTCTGTCCATCAGCTGGACCAAAATGAAAGCGATGGCAATATGCGCAGACATCGATTTGCTCAACACCATCACCATCAATGGCGAAATCATCGACTTTGTAGATGAGTTTACTGACCTGGGTTCATATCTACCGATTGCTCTGTCGACCATGAGGTCGCAGTTAGAATCAGCAAAGCAGCGGGTGCAATGAAACGACTATCTAATGCTCTGTGGCGCAGACGGTGCATCTCGCGGGGTACCAAGGTAAAGATGTTCAGTGCTCTCGTCATTGCCATCTTCCTATATGTCGCTGAGACCTGGCAACTGATAGTTAAACAGGCCAAAAAAATTGATGCTTTCGCCACGAAGAGCCTCCGACGCCTCGAAATCATAAAGTGGTTCCATTACATCAGCAATAACACGATCATCAATACTCATTACCCAGCGACGCTTTCGATGGTTCGGCCACCTGCAACATATGGCATCAAACTACCCTGCCGCTCTATTGTATCAATTCCATCCACAAAACACCGGCTGGAAACTGTCCCATGGGCGTCCTCACCATCGATGGATCGACTGTGTAAAGCAGGATTTGGATGGACTGGGCCTCACGCTTGAGGCGGCCGAACGGTTGGCCGTTGACCGACCCATCTGGAAAGCGATGATAAAAAATGTGATGTGACCTCTACGCCGGATATCTGGCAAGAGCTCTAAGTGAAGTAAGGTCAAGAATAATATATATATGTATGTATGTATGTATATATATATATATAATATATATATATATGCATATATATGTCATGGTAGAGACCTCCCTCTGTATCATCATGGAATAGTAGAATGAAAGTATGAAAATGCCGGTATCAAGTATTGGAGACCACCGATAACCACACCATAGATACATGTTGACTAGTTGAACAGAGCGAACAGAACCGGTAGTTAGGGAATTATGTGCATGCTTTTTTTGCGTATCCAATACATGTTTTTACCTTATAGAGTCTCTCCTCAATGTGTCACCCCAACTTCCTCAGTACACATTAAGTTGACGTGACAGACTATTGAAAGACCCCACAAGGTAAAATCATTTCTTGGATATGTCAAAAAGAATTTGTTTGCATAAAATGAATTATTCTGAAGATTGTTCAACAATTAGGGAATTATGTGTTGTTATTTACAGGACAGCTTGTCTAAAGATGACCTCAAGGTTCTGTTCGGGGAAAAGATCTCAGTGGACGACATATTTGAAAAGCTGGTAAACAAGAAAGAGGATGGGGTAAGAAACAGTTGCTCTCTTTTCGAATTGATGGCAGAAACGTTGCTCACTTTTCGGAAATTTGTATACGTTATTTCCGTTACGGAGAAGCATGACAATGTCATCACGCATCAACAACATGTAATAGCTAATTCAGTGTGCCAAAACTTGATATTGTACTATTAAACAGGTGCGGCGCCACCGCTTATTCTGACAAATTCTAGTGTCGCAATGCGCTGTTGCACAACTCGGGTATTTTCATCCAGGGGCGGGCTTGACATGCATATTTAATTTATCCGTCAAATGCTGAATGACCTCCTTGAAGTTTGGCACTGGGGTAGGAGAATTCGTGGCAGACGTTCAAGCGTGCTATGTTTCCGTACGTGATTGAGTGACTATTATATTATGGCGTGGAAAGATGCGTATGTTACCGCGTGTTTTATACGTGATGTTTGATTTAGATCTCTAGCAAATAGTTTATGAACAATCTATTATGTTTCTTTCCGTGTATGTTGCAATACAGTAGGGATAGGCGTTACACTGTTGAAACTATTGCGACTACTTCAATGATGTTTTTAAAGTATAACATATACTAACAATACAAAACTGCATTTTCCTAAGGCAATTGAACAAGTAGGCCCTATCGCTAACACTCTAACAACAATATTTTGTTCCGTGATATAGATATATACAGCTGTATATATAATATATATATATATATATATATATTATATATATATATATATATATATACTTACTTATATAGTTCAAAACTAAATTGCAGTTACTCAACATTGTGTGTTACGTTGCTGCAGTACGAAATACTCCAATCCCTACATGGCAACTCGTGTCTTGTTTATTGTCCAGTCTAGTTGATTGGAGCCCGTTAT
Source organism: Paraescarpia echinospica (assembly GCA_020002185.1). NCBI lineage: Eukaryota > Metazoa > Annelida > Polychaeta > Sabellida > Siboglinidae > Paraescarpia > Paraescarpia echinospica. The sequence goes on from CM034531.1 coordinate 77,400,533, forward strand.
TAAATCTCTGCAGATCTTTTGGAAACTCTAAGCAGCATAAGTGTTAAACACCTTAGCATCATTAGCACCAATGGTAAGATAATTGTAGATTGTAAATGTTGATGTAATTATTAATAATTATCGTCATTTATCCCAGTCGTCGTCGCTGTTATTGAGGAAGTGTTTACGCCGTGTTTAGTTCGACCACCATCGTATCGCGATCTTCCTGGAGCAGCGAGGTCTCAACCTACAGGCCGGCTTCATGGCTGAGTTCAAGAGCACAAACATCGGCAATCTCAAAGACTTCGTGGTCACGCTGAAGGAGACAATGGTGGTCAACACGCAGCGACTAATGGTCAAGGTAAAATCAAGGGACAGTTATTATTTCGATTCATGTTATTTGTGTCATGATTAGCACATTAGCATGCAAATGTCAATTAATTTGTTGGAAGCTAATATTATAATAGAATGACCGCAGATAACGGAGTTATGGTGCGTCCTTTATGTATATATTATGACCATTGCGTTGATAAGTCGGCTAAATGTTAAGTGTAATTCGTTCATGTGGTGCTTCTTGTATTAAAATTTGAGATTATTATATAACTCAAAATCCTCAATCACTGGCCATATTTAATCGAACTACAAATGTATACTTTTCATAAGTTTACCTACTTTATTGTACACTGGCTATGTCTAAAATGACACATCATAACAATGATTGGAATTCGCAGTTGTTATCGCTGATTACAAGTTATCCCAGAACGCCAAGCACTATCTATCTATCTATCTATCTATATATATATATATATATATATATATATATATTAAATCCACAACTAAAATTAATGTCTAACATTAGCTGTATTTGATATTTCACAGACAGACAGTAGACAGACAGACAGACAGACAGTAGTTTTTATTTTGACCCATATACATATAACTCAATACGTGAGTATGTAAAAGCATAATGATCACAGAATTGTATATAAATTATTACGTGAGGGTCAGGGAGATTCCCACTAAGGCAAGAAAGCCGCTCTCATGGGAGCCACCCAGTCATAAAATAATGACAAGTCCTGGTGTATAAAAAGTAGCAATAATCGGTCAACAGATTACGTCAAAGCAAGGCCTATAACATGACACCATACATGATAATGGACGACTGGTTATTCATCCAAAGAGGTACACATAAAATATGTATTCCTGTTTGTTATTCACTCATTATGGCAAATATAACAATGTTGTAATGTACATACAGATAGATACGTCTGCAAATAATAATGTGTAACATACCTTGCAAACCCGTGTGAGCTGTGAGTGTAAACTTTATTTTTTATTAAATCAGGTGCATTATTTATAGTATGCGGCAAGGTATATATGAGGCTTTGTTTCGCAAATTCGTGTTGTACCCTGATTGTGTGTATATTATATTGCCCACGTGTGTTGAAATTGTGAATGCTATTGTTTTGATGAAGCGGTAAATTTTGAAAATAAACAGGAAGTTTGTTATGTACGTATTTATAATATAGTTTTAGTTCTTGTGATTTCAATATGTGTTCTACTTTTAACAATTTAAGACTTAAACAGTGGTTCAGTGTGAGCATTATATTTGCTTACACTAATAATTCGAACAAGTTTCTTTTGAAGTTTCTGTATTCTGTCACATTTGTAACCCCAAGCAGTAAGGCCGTAGTTTAAGTGTGGCAATATCAGTGTATTGTACAATATAATCTTTATATTAAGAGGTAATAACTGTTTTAGTCTATTCAAAACACCTAACGTCCTTGAAACCCTATTTGAAATTTTGTCAATGTGATTTTTCCAGTTAAGTTGTTCATTAAAAGTTATTCCAAGAAAATTAAATTCTGCCACTGTATTAATAGTAGTATTATCTATGATTAATAATGGAGAAGTCACATTTTTTCTACTGGCTGTTGTGAAGAGCATATACTTAGTTTTGCTTAAGTTTAGAGATAATTTGTTAAGTTTTAGCCAATCACAAATTTTTCCCAGTTCTCTATTTATAGCAACGTCTACGTTTCCATTTTGTTCATATGTTGGAAATGAGTCAAGAGTACCTGACAGGGTGGTATCATCAGCATACATTATAAAGTTAAACTTTTGGCTGGCCTTGGCAAAGTCATTAATGTATACAATAAACAACAGAGGGCCTAAAATTGAGCCTTGAGGTACGCCAGTTGAAATATTACGCATTTCTGATTTTACTTCCTCTATTTCAACATACTGTTTTCTGTCTGTTAAGTAATTTCTAATTAAACTTGCACAGAAGCAAGACATCGAACGAACCATTGGTATCAACACTCGGTACATTGGAACATTGGACTACAACCTCGGGCAGACTGACATAGACTTTCTTATCGAGGTAAATCATAAACTGTCCTGTTTGTAACATCACTTAGCATCATATTACTAAGAGTTAGTGGTTACTTTATTTAAGCTATTCCAAGACTTTATGTAGCATGTCATGTAGTGTTTGGTAGAGATGGGGGAGAGAGAGAGGGGAGAGAGAGGGGGAGATATAGGGGAGAGGGAGAGGTAGGGAGAGAGATAGGGGGAGAGAGTTGGGGGAGAGAAATGGGGAGAGAGGGGGGAGAGACAGATGGGGTAGAAAGAGAGGAGGGAGAGAGAGAGGGGGAGAGACAGGGGAAGAGAGGGGGAGAGGGTGGAGAGAGAGAGGGGAGATAGAGGGGAGAGAGGGGGGATAGAGAGGGGTGAGATAGAGAGGTGGAGAGAGAGAGAAGGGGTGGAGAGAGAGGGGGAGAGAGAGAGAGGGGGGAGACGGAGAGGGAGAGGGAGAGAGAGAGAGGGAGACGGAGACGGAGAGGGTAGAGTGAGAGAAAGAGAAGAGCATTATTCCTGACATATGACTATCCGGACTGCCAAGATGTATACTGGGATCTGCTGCCACTCTGTGTGGCATTGATACACCGAGCATCACGTTTATGTATCTTTTATTTCAATAATTCTTCTTCTTCCTCTTCATCTTTGTCCCACTTTTATGTGGGGTCGATGTATGATGACATTCGCCTCCATGTCGTTCGGTCGTACACTTCCTCCCCCGACAGTCCCTTCTCCCTGAGATCAGCCCTCATACTGTCTAGCCACCTCCTCTTCGGCCTTCCTCTCCTCCTCTTCCCTTGCACTTCCATTCCCATCGCTCTCCTTCCTACATAATTATCCTCTCTTCTCATCACGTGTCCATACCATCTCAACCTACTTTCTTGGACTTTCTTCGAAATTTCCCCCACTTTCGTTGTCCCTCTGATTCTTTCGTTTCTTATCTTGTCAAGCTTTGTGACTCCGCACATCCATCGTAGCATTCGCATTTCTGCGACATCCAACTTCTTTTCCTGTGTCTTCTTTGCCGCCCATGTCTCCGACCCGTACATCAGTGCTGGCCTTACCACTGTCCTGTACACTTTTCCCTTGATCTTCACGTTCATTCTTCTGTCACACAGCACTCCAGATACTCTCTTCCAGTTCTTCCACTCTGCACTCTATGAGTGACTTCCGCATCCAATTCTCCATCATCCGCCAATGTCGATCCTAGATATTTGAATGTCTTCACTCTCTTCACTGTCTCGCCCTGTAACCGGATCTCTAGGTCATTGTTTTCGTTGCACCTCAGGTATTCCGTCTTCTTTCTACTAATCTTTAGTCCTCGCTCTTCCATTGCACGTCTCCATTCCTCGAGCTTCCGTTCCACCTCCTCTCTTCTGGTACTGCACAGCACGATGTCATCTGCAAACAGCATACACCAGGGGGGCTGTTCTTTGATGCCCCGGCCCAACACATCCATAATCAAGTCAAACAGGTAAGGACTCAGTGAGGACCCCTGGTGCAGCCCCACTCTAACGTTGATCTTGCATGTCAGTCCTACGCTGCTCTTGACTTGCGTCCTTGCGTCTTCATATGTGTCTTTTACAAGACGTACATACTTTTCAGGCACATCCTGCTCCCGCATACACCTCCAAACCTCCTGTCGTGGCACTCTATCGTATGCCTTCTCTAAATCAATGAAGACCATGTGCAGTTCCTTCTGCATCTCCCGGTGTTTCTCCATCAACTGCCTTGCTGCAAATATGGCGTCCGTTGTTCCTCTGCCCGGCATAAAACCGAACTGCTCCTCACCTATGTTTGTCTCTTCCCTCAGCCTTCTGTCAATTACCCTTTCCCAAACCTTCATGGTGTGCGACATCAACTTGATGCCTCTGTAATTGCCACAATCCTGGATGTCTCCCTTCTCCTTGAAGATAGGCACGATGACACTGCCTCTCCATTCCTCTGGCATTTTCTCTTGTACGTATATCTTCTGCATCAGATCCCACAGCATATCGACCCCCTCTTCTCCCAAACTCTTCCAGACCTCCACTGGAATTCCGTCTGGTCCCATCGCCTTCCCAGTTTTCATTCTTTTCAGTGCCACCTCTACTTCCTCCCTGATAATTCCTGGTGTTAAGCCTTCATTTGGCACTCCATCGTCAAAGGCTGCCCTCGGGTTCTCTACGTTTAGCAGATTATCGAAATATCCTTTCCACCGATCCTTGATCTTATCCTGTTCCCATAGAACCACTCCTTGTCCATCCTTTATCTGTCTTATCTGTGTGAAATCTTTGGTAGATTTGTCGCGAGCCTTTGCTATTCTATATAACTTTCTTTCTCCCTCCGGTGTTCCCATCTCCCCGTACACCTCGTCCATTGCCTGTGTCTTTGATCTTGCTACTTCTTTCTTTGCCTCTTTCTTTGCCTGCCGATAGCTGTCTCTGTCTTCATGCTTTCCTGACGTTTCCCACTTCTTCTTAGCCTCTTTCTTAGCTCTTATCGCATCCTTCACCTCATCATTCCACCACCATGTCTCCTTGTCCCCAGGGGAGTCTCTTTCCTGTTGACATGCCCAGCATCTCCTTTCCCGCTTTCAATATCACTTTGCTGTTCTCCTCCCACCATTCCTGCACGTTTTCCAACAATCTCCTTTCCTCCAACACTTTCTCCCTAAACTGCATCTTTAGGTCCTCTTCTTTCAATCTCCACCACTTGATCTTCGATGTCACTTGCTCTGGTCTTCTTTTCTTACTACACTTAATCTCCCAGACCATCACCAGTACTTTGTGTTGTGCAGCCACACTTTCCCCGTTAATACCTTGCAGTTCTTAGCTTCTTTCAGATGGGATCTTCTACACATTAGGAAGTCTATTTGACTTTCTCTTCCTCCACTCCTGTAGGTCACCAACTGGCTCGCTCTCTTCTCAAAGAAAGTATTCCCTATCGCCAAATCAAATGCCATCGCAAAGCCTACTACCCTTTCGCCTTCCTCGTTCATCTCTCCCACTCCCCAGCCACCGTGTATCCTCTCAATCTCATCTCTACTCATTCCCACGTGACCGTTTAGGTCTCCGCCTACAATCACCCTTTCTCCCTCTGGTATTGACCTGAGCTCTTGATCCATCTGTCTCCAGAAGGTTTCCTTCTCCTCCTCTTCACAGCCCACTTGGGGGGCGTACGCGCATATGATGTTAACCACCGTCTCACCTAAGTCCAGCTTGACACTCATCAATCGATCGTTCCTTCTGCTCACACTCACTAGGCTATCCTTAAGTTCTTTGTGTAGCACTATCCCCACTCCATTTCGCCCTCGCTCATCTGCTCCACTATATAGCAACTTGCAGTTTCCTCCCAACTCTCTCGCTTTGTCCCCCTTCCACCGAATCTCCTGCACACACAGCACTCCCACCCTCCTCCTCTCCATCAGATCCGCCAACTCCCTTCCTCGTCCAGTCATTGTCCCCACATTCAACGTCCCCACTCTCATCCGGACTAACCTCTTTAACCGGGACCGCCCAAGGCCCGGTAGCTCTTGTCCACTTTTCACAGAGGTCAGGCGAGTCCTCTGCGCGTCGCTTACAGGGTACGCCCTAACTGCATCCGAGGCTCGCTGAATCATCATCATCATTTTGGATTTGGCATGATTTTTTGTGGCCGGATGCCCTTCCTGACACCAACCACAGTTATAGGCGGTGGGACTAGCCTTTGGTTCCGATGAACCACAACCTGTAAGGCAACAGGCGGTTTGTAATCAGAGTTTCCTTCTCCTAGACCGACTGCCCTCCAAGGTTAACGGGTTCGGTCTACCCGGGTTTGGAATCAGAGCTCCTTCTCCTAGACCCACTGCCTTACCAGGCTATCGAACTGGGTCTACCCGGGTTTGGAATCAGTGTTGTCCTTCACCTAGGATAGTTTGGTCCGCGGCACCTTCTTCTGTATTATCCGGTGCACCCCCTCCGAGGAAGGGTTCCCCCATCCGCCACCCGGGGGACGGGCCTCAAAGCAGGCTATCCCCAATTATTTCAATAATTGCTATATGTAAACTTATCGACGCCTAGTTTCACCCGTTTGACTGTACCTGCTAAAAGAAACACCTTGTTATAACGTGATGTGACGTTTCCTCACACAGCAAGGCCGTCGTTCCACCATTGCCTTCCTGCGGCAGTACGCCGAGCGCCACCTGCAGGACTACAAACTGGAGCCGCCGAAGCCGTATTGTCCAGAGAAACCGCCAGAGAAATAGATGCCCTCATGCCCGAGCCCAACGAAACATCTAGAGCATTAGGTGAATCAGACGCTGGCCAACTGCACAAACTGCACAAACTGCACGAACTGCACGAACTGCACGAACTGCACGCCGAGAACCAATGCATATTGTTCAGGTGTGGTCGCAAACGTTCACAAAGTCCCCACAAATCGTATATCGTTCCATATTGGTGGCTGGTGGTTTAGTTGTCATCACGTTTCGCCAAAAAAAAATCGCTCCAGTGGTGCCACCTTGCGAGTAAAACTGGTATCAATGCTCATAGCCAATAAAGTGCCTGCCAGAATCGGGAAGATTTCGTCGCTGGGTGGATGATTACTGGTTTGAATCAATACTATGCAGTATGCGATTTTGTTTGAACTTTGGGAACTTGAGAAACCAGCCCTTACATTACTTCAGATGCTTTCTGCGTTAGAACATTTACAAAGGCGTTCCCGGGAAGCATATCCGCTTTCGTGCCTTTCGCTGGTTTCCTGTTAACCGAAAATGGCAGCAGACGTTGTAACCTCGTGAATGTTTGCGAAAGTTTATATATTTAAATGCGGCACTCTGTGAAAGTTGTTTCACAAATACATGCTTCGTTATTAAAGGGAGTTTGTCTGTTCTAATTTTCATATTAAATAATAAGACTAGACTAAATATTTTGAACGTATCCTTAATTCACAGTCGCGTTTAATAACTCGAAAACATTGTTCACAATTTGAAGTTTTCTTCCGCAAAATGTAAATAAAACATTCGGCTTTTAAACACCAATATCGGTAATGTATCCAAAATCACGTGGTATAACCTATAAAGCTCTTGATGTTCTGCGTAGTCGCCATGTTCCCAAATTCAAGACAACCGATTAATCGAACTTGTTGTTGATAATTACCACCCGTGTTGGTTCGGGGTAAAGAAACAGACAACTTCCCTTTAACTAGAAGCAGTTGTACACTATTAATGATGCAGGAATGTGTAATGCAATATAGGTATATGCAATTCGTATGAGCGAGTGTAATTACTACAAAGCTACATTCAGTTATATTTCTACACCAGAATGTGTGACTGTTATTTTAAAGGATTGCAGTTTGTTTATACAGATGCCTGAACGAAATATTAGCACCTTATATTTTAATTAAGACCACCGCGTGATACCGTCGATATAACAATTTATTTTATGCAGTAAGAAATGCACGCATTATTGACTAGTAGAACTAGTTTTGGGAACATAACACTTTTTTACAGTAGTATGCAGTGTCGCTGACAATGGATTCACAAAACCCATAGTATTACTTGTTTTGTATTAATAGCATTTAGTACCAGTGCTTTGTCGATTGACGCATGCGTCGTCATTGTCAATGATTCGTATTTGGTAGTTACGCGTTATTTGTGCAAGTGCAATTCTTCAAAGTGCGAAAATTGGTTGAGTATAAGGTACAGGCGCGCATGCGTTCCATTATGTCTAATTAATTAAAACAAACTATTGCAGCGACCGATATCCGTGAACAATGTTTTATTTTACAGACAATCAGTAATCCTGCTCGGTTAGATAAATAATATGTCTACGAATCTAGATGGATTGCTATTGTGTCTGTTTGAAGATGGATACATGGATCTACAGCTATTGTGTCTGTTTGGAGATGGATACATGGATCTACAGCTATTGTGTCTGTTTGGAGATGGATACATGGATTTACAGCTATTGTGTCTGTTTGGGGATGGATACATGGATCTACAGCTATTGTGTCTGTTTGGAGATGGATACATGGATCTACAGCTATTGTGTCTGTTTGGAGATGGATACATGGATCTACAGCTATTGTGTCTGTTTGGAGATGGATACATGGATCTACAGCTATTGTGTCTGTTTGGAGATGGATACATGGATCTACAGCTATTGTGTCTGTTTGGAGATGGATACATGGATCTACAGCTATTGTGTCTGTTAGGAGATGGATACATGGATCTACAGCTATTGTGTCTGTTTGGAGATGGATACATGGATCTACAGCTATTGTGTCTGTCTGTTACAGCTATTGGAGATGGGTACATGGATCTACAGCTATTGTGTCTGTTTGGAGATGGATACATGGATCTACAGCTATTGTGTCTGTTTGGAGATGGATACATGGATCTACAGCTATTGTGTCTGTTAGGAGATGGATACATGGATCTACAGCTATTGTGTCTGTTAGGAGATGGGTACATGGATCTACAGCTATTGCGTCTGTTTGGAGATGGGTACATGGATCTACAGCTATTGTGTCTGTTTGGAGATGGATACATGGATCTACAGCTATTGTGTCTGTTAGGAGATGGATACATGGATCTACAGCTATTGCGTCTGTTTGGAGATGGGTACATGGATCTACAGCTATTGTGTCTGTTTGGAGATGGATACATGGATCTACAGCTATTGTGTCTGTTAGGAGATGGATACATGGATCTACAGCTATTGTGTCTGTTAGGAGATGGATACATGGATTTACAGCTATTGTGTCTGTTTGGGGATGGATACATGGATCTACAGCTATTGTGTCTGTTTGGAGATGGATACATGGATCTACAGCTATTGTGTCTGTCTGGAGAAGAATGTTGATTGAAATCGAGAATAATATGTTATACCATGTAATGTCGTCATAAATAGGATTACTGGAATTATGGAATCACAAAAAAATCGGTAACAAGGCGTACTCACTAATTTATACCTGCATACAAACACGAGCGCGCTGACGCACGCACACACACACGCGCGCGCACACAAACACACACATTCAACACACACAAACACGCACACACTGCGCGCGCGTCCTCCCTGACTCAATCACACATGTATTTATATTAATTCCCACTCAATCACTCAATCACACAGATGCTGAACAATGGGAGTCTGACGCACCGATCACTTCTTCTCGCGGCTTATGTCGCCAAAGAATGAACAGAACATCTAGGCTCGTCTCGACGAAAATCACCTGTGGTTATTGCATTGCTGCTATTTGTAACATAAGGAACAATATACACGTATGTATGTATGTATGTATGTATACTTGCCAACTCTCCCGGAATTTGCGGGAGTCTACTGGATTGTTGGTGTATCTCCCGGTCAAAGGCAAAATACAGGCAAATATCCCGGTTTCCCGCAGAAAATTTCCAACAGCCCCATCTTCGTGCTGAAACATTGAACTTCCAACTCCCGTTCGCAGGCGGTTCAGCTTCGTTCATGTCTTTCGCGGGAGGTCGAAATCAGCACAGTGCACATATGGTTATGGAATGAATCTATGTAGGGAGGTTGGTTTTAACAGCCACATCGCTTTCCATTTTTCAGATACCCAGTGTGCTGTTGCCGAGACGTGTCATTACTTCGTGTACCTGGTTGTTGAAAGGATGTCCTGATGTCAGGGCTCTTTCCGAGCAGATGCTTTTTAGCAGATGCCCCTGACCAGGCGCGCAGACGCCTGATCTTGGCCAGCACTGCTGCCTGTCTCCGTAGTGTCGGTGATGTAGTGCCTGTGAGCGCAGATAGTTGTTCTACTCTGGCTGGTCTCAGGCATCTAATAACGACCCTTGGGGAGCTGTTAATGGTGGTGTCCACTTTTGGCGTGTGTGCACTCCTGCACCACACTGATGTGCAGTAGCGCAGAGGTAACAGCTTCGAATTCTCGACTGAGAGAACCCGGGTTCGAATCCTGTGCGGCGGTGTCGAACCTTCGGCAAGTTCGTTTACTCTGCGTGGCTTCAGTTCACTCAGCTGTATAAATGAGTACCTGGATGTAGACAGTGGTTGATATTTGTGTACGAAGTCTTCGCGCATTGATTGTAGCGTGGCTGAATGCTTCCCAGAGAAATCGAGATGGTGTTCGATTGAATAGGTCTGCCAGGGAGTAAAGTGTGAAGCTCTTTGAGCAGTCCTGAGGACTGGATACTGCGCTATAGAAGAACGCACCTTTTACTGGTGCACAGTATTCCGCCAGCGCATAGAATGATGCCAAGGTGGATATGAGTAGTGTATTTGTACTTGCTCCCCATGTGGTGGCAGTAAATCGGCGTATCCGCGCTCCGTGTGATGCTACCTTTGCCCTTAAGTTTTCCAAGACTTAGTGTTGCCTGTAAGTCAGTGACCTGTCTAGTTTGATGCCCAGGTATGTAGGGGCTGCTTGGCAGACGAGACGTGTATTGTTCACAAACATCCATTTCGCGTTTATCTTCTTTGTTGACTAGATGGAAAACGGCAGAGACCGTTTTCTTCTCACTGAGTTTCAGTCGTCATTGTTTCAGGTAGATGGAGAGGATGTTCACATCTTTCGTGCGAGACCAGTCTCAACATGGAACCGTTGCCTGTGCCTCATTAAGATTGCGAGGTCGTCCGCGTATCCCTACTTCTTTTAGGCTGTATCGGGTAGATCGTAGATGTAGATATGTGGAACACTAATTTTTAATCGTCTGAGTCTGTTTCGCAGTCCATCGCTGGTCTTCAGTACAAAGCTTCGGTTGGAGATCATTTGCGTGATGCTGCTGACCATTCGTTTAGCGGAACTATTGAAAAGCACGTTTAGTTGTGCAGCTGAGTTTGATGTTGCTGCATTATTAGCGTTTTACATTTTGCCGCATATCGAGTAACAGAATGCAGTTGCCATCTGCTAAGCTTCCTGAGTGTCCAGCCATACTCGGTATGTTGTCAACTTTGATAGGCCTACTCGTCCTACTGCTTACCAATTCTTACCAACCCTTCTCTTGATTCGTCTCTGAGCTTAGTTTGCAAGGTTTTGGGCGCAAAAAGTTATTTGTAGTATAATTACTCCATCATCGTAGTCGTGGTAGTACAGGCTTGTATTACGCTATGTCACATGATACTGTGATTTCAAATCTCAACAACGTTCTTCTACAATCGTAGGTTTATCGTGCACGCTTACGCGCACGCCATTACCTTCACACACGGCACGCGTGTGTGTTTGTGAATGCGTTTATTTTCTTGTATATTAAAAAAGTAATCTAAAAATGGCTTTCGAAATTCAGTTAGCGTCGATTGTCCAGGCGCCGTGAGGTGGCAGCATTGTCCCATCACAACGGCCTGGATTATTAAGCTCCAGCCAATGTTACCGGTAGGGGGCTTCACCCCAGATTCGGGCAGAGACAATGATTGACTCTCACGCCAACTATGAAATAATAAATTAAATAAGGATACACTTTTATCAGATAACACTATACTATAACAACGACTGGCGAAGTCAATTACTAGTTTTACTCAGCTAACTTCCGCACTTCGCGTAGTTTGACTCAGCTAACTTCCGCATTTCGCGGTTAGTTTTGCATGGCAAACAACCCTGGCTTGCGAGGATGCAATGATGCAATGATAAACCACAGTGGAATTGGATATACCAAACTTAGCTTACTTACCTTGGCCGAGGGACCAGTACAACCGTGTTATTTATAATGTGCATCACAACTCAAAGAGAGCTGCTATGTGGTAGATGAAAGTAAAACATACATGTTTGCTATATATAATGCATAATTTATATTTAAAACACGATATGTTTAGTCATTTGCGTGACTTTTTCTGTCTATCTAAACTGTATTCAATAACCTAGGAAAGACTTAATAAAATAAAAGTAGGCTATTTAATATTAAGTTTACATGAGACGTGGTGCGTAGTGCCGCAGTGGAGGGCATTGGACTCTCAATCGAGAGAACACGCATGGGTTCGAATCCTGTGCTGTCGTTTCGAACATTGGGCAAGTTCGTTCACTACATTGCTCCACTTCACTAAATGAATACCTGACAGTGGTGGATATTTGTGTACGAATAGTCTTCGCGCATTAATTGCAGCAAAGTGTAAAGTGCTTTGAGTAGTCCTGAGTACTGCGCTATATAAAAACTTTCCATTTTACATTTACTTTACATCGCTACTTAAATTTCTTGTCACCACTGATAAGTAATGCTGCAGTAAACTATCGATTGGGCTATCCCGTCCAGTGTTCAATATAAAATGTAGTTTTTGTTACTTTATGACTATTATAAGGCACTCTGTTTTATTCCCAATCCGTGTCCACACTGAATGGGTAATGTTTTATTTCTGTGGGGCATTGAAAATATAAAGAAGATTCGACAAGCCGAAAACAGACGGAAACATTCCAACTAGAACAATGCCTTCAAAAAGCGTGTTATCGACCTAATTGCGGAGGGCCGCTCGGGGCTACGGTGCAGCTCAGTCTGCCGGGCCGCCATTGCGTATATTCTACAGCCTTCCGACGTGTTTCCCGGCCGTAGCAGACAGGGGAAGGGGGAAGAATTCGGCCACTCCCCGAAATACTCGTGCTTTGCTGCGGCGCTGCATAGGGAGGCAGACACGCATGCGCAAGAGTTCGACAGGAACAAATACAATATATTTTACTCTAAATGATGGGCAGAACAAATTGCACTCCCACTACAAAATAAAACATGTATCTAGCTGAGGTATGTCCCTTGTTGTTACACGGATGCAATATATTTTAATATTTTTTGACAATAATGTTATTTTGCTCTTTATAGATGTACATGTTTCAACTAAATTAAACCCTATGTAGATAGGCAATTATATAAATAACTATGGTATTTTAATACTGTACATTACGTCATGAGATGTATACTATTGTATTTATACTGCTTATGGAAATAGCAGCTGGATTGATGGTGCAAACATACTTAATGGTTTCACTATTAAAAGTTTCTCAGCTTCAATAAGTTTCTATTATCTAATCGTTTCATTAAAACTAAATTTTAAAATGTATAACCAGATGTACCTAGTAAAAAAGGAACATGATAGTACCATAGGTGAGAGATCGTATGTTTTTATATTCCAACAAAAGCAATGCCAATCATTCAATGCCATCAATGACAATGTCATACGACGGCTTCGCGCGTGGAGAGCTGGTGTTTTTTTCTTTTAAGCCAATCCTCTGACATGAGCTGTCGCTATGTTCATTCTCCGTTTATTCCATATGTTTTCCTTATTTTCTTTGCTGAATCTGTGACATAAACAGCAGCTGGTCCACGTTTCCTTTTGACAGTTTTATCGGTCACGACTCATTCGATCGCATTTGCGGAAGCTAATCCAAACACACACATGTTGATGACGTTTGTTGCATCTATTAACTCGGCGTAGCTAATCGAAGTCTGACGGACAGTCCCGAATATTCATGAGCTTGCCTTATACGGATCGTGAAGAACTCTCAATTTCCTGCTTTTAATGTATAAACATTACAATAACAAGTACTGAAACGGAGTGAAAAATGAAACCCGGAACTACTTTCCATATATTTTAACATGGGAAAATTTGCTCTTGCTCCAATCAAATTCATTCCATAGAACGATTTGTACCTACTATACTTGTTATGTGCATGACCCACCACGTGTAGACACGTGCCGATGGTCACCAGCAGAGAACAACTGGGTCCGAAGAATATGTAGAGTAACGCGAGAAGACAGAAGGAAGATGGCGGAAATAAGAGAAGAAACAGATTTAAAGATGAAAGTAGTGGGAAACATAATGATATGGGCAGGACACATGCACAGAATGAACGAAGACGGATATCAAAAAGATCATGGTAAGAGGGTGACAAACGACAAAAAAGGAAAACCAAAGCTGAGATGGAACGACAGCATGAAAAGAGACCCTAAGAGGGTCGGTCTGAACAGCCAAGAATAGATGGTCGTTGCGGACAACAGATAGAGTTGGAGGGAAGTAACAAGAAAAACAGAAGAAGCAACTGAGTAACGTGGACCCCAGCCCGCAAGTGGGCAAGGGGAAGAAGTTGAAATGGAAAAGTGGAAAGAGAATGGAGCAACGATTAGAATAAGAACAACAATTATTCAGACCGGAAAGAGGAATGTTTGCGTTAAGCCAACTGATGAAAAAAGGATGGAGACGGAGGGAATGTGGCTTTGGTATTGTTGCGGTATAGGAGAAGGCTTTTAACCAGATACCGGTAGAGATGGAACCCAGAGTCCCGTGTCAACGGTGATATGGTCAGACATATCAGAAGCTGAAGCTGGATGACGTGAATGAACCAACAAACGGAACAGAAGTGTTCGACCTGGTATGTCGGATGAGTTTCTGGTCAAGTTTGGTTTAAGACGCGGAGCTACATTTAGCCATTATAGGTTTTACTTTTCAGGATGTTGAAATTACTTAAAGTTGCATTCTGAGTTCCTCGATCCATGTTTAAAATACAAATTTCCAGCGAGACAACATATCCCATACACTACATATCACTTTCCGCAACTCCCTATAAACTTGTTTTCACATAATATGCCATTTTAAGATAAAACTGCACAAACTATGATCAGTTGTATCCGCGGGATCCGCGGTTTTTAATTCGCTGATTGGTTGGACGGGAGAATCAAGGGAATCACGCTGTAAACTGCGGAACGCCGCGGCGGAATGCGGCACCGATGTAAAATCTTTCTTGCATTTGGTGTGTGCATTGAATTAGACTTATACTTCATGCATAGTTAAGTATTCATGTAATACACCGTGTCCGTAAATATGAAGGCATAATATATAGATTTAGTTATACTTTTATGATTCCATACGCCGATGAAACGAATGACACCTACCTGCGGTTCCGGCAATCACTAGCGAAATTTCACCGTCTTTCCATCGCATAGAAATATACCTTCATATCGACAGAATGCTTTCATATTACCAGACATATTGTATAACATGGATATTTAAGTATGTATGAAGTACCAGTCTGATGCGACGCACACGTCGAATGTTAGAGAGATTTTTACTTCGGTTCTGCGTTGTTCCGCCTCGTTCCGCGGTTTACATGCAGGGCCCCGACATTTTGGAACGTCAACAATAACATGAACAGATGTCATGTTCGATGTTGTCTAGGCAAAGTCAAGACGTTATTAATCGTGTTGTTACTATCAAATACATCATGTTCAGTAACAATTAATGCCGTGCGATCATATAGCGTTATATGTGATTAAGAATCATCGTGTCACAAGATTTATAGTAGCATACGTCAATAACAAAGAAAATCTACCCCAGGCCCAGCTTCCAAGACAAAAAGTCAAAACAATGTAACATCGTCATTGATTATTGTTGTATGCACTGACAATTCAGTATCCCTTTCGTATTGTGTCATTTGTTCCATTCTGTTTAAATGCGTCTGTGAAAATGTATACTGAAATGCAGCTATAATTGTAATAAGCCCGGTTGCCTTCAAGTATTTATAGTAGTCAAAATATTGATTTGCCAGCCACGAAATTGCGCGACGCACGAAATTGGGACAATCTAGATGTATAACGCTTCGATAGTAAGGTTAATGGAAATCATTATGAGTATACCGTGGAGTGAATAATACTTTCAACAAGTTTGTGACAGTGTGCCTACTGGCCCATACATATAGCCAGGTAGTCATAACATTAATTTAATTTGTTTCTTTTGAATGTGTTTACTGTTAGTGCATTGACACATCGCATTTATTGTACAATATAAATGTAGGTCTAATTTTACTTGAATACAGTTGGTGGAAATAAAATACTAGTTTTATTTCATTACATCAATTATATTATTAAATGCAACCATTATCATACAATTGTAATAATGTTTACATTCCAGAAATATATAAATAATAATTGATTACACTCATATTCTAAGTTATCATAAATTTCAATAGTAATCATAACTAATCACCTCACCCTTGCTATTGGCTTTTATATCAACTAAATTATAACTTTTCAACTCAGGTTCTATTTCCAGCATAATTATCTATAAAGCTAAGCAGTATCCAGCTGTTTGTTAAAGACACAACGTGATAATAAATATTAAATTCAATAAATATATAAATCAAATTCAGAAATAAATATCAAATTTAAAATTAAAATCCAGTGAACAGAAGGGCACAAGTCACAAACAGGCCTGGGGTAATAGTAATATGTAATAGTAACAATTACAAATATTGAAGTAATAGCAACAGTAATAGGTTGAATAAAACATAATGTAATAGTAATAGGAAGCAATGTAATAATAATTGACCTATTACTTTTATATATCACTATTGGACATTTCAAAGTTAAATTTGAGTTGCGCTTATTTGCGGTATGGTTATTTAATTATTCACAAGGAAAAGAGTATTCCACTAGTTTCACCAGGTTTTATGATTGCTCTTCTGTGAATCAAGGCCCTCAGTCAGTTTCACCCTGGAGGTTATGAGAGTTTACATAGCACTAGCAGACATTGGGACAGTGCGACAGCTGCATGGCTAAAGGGATCCAATAGTTCTCTGAAGTTGACTCTCATGCCAACTATCATTTTCACACAAGCCTATATGGGTTTAGTGGCTGTCCACATATTAATAGGCCTAAACAATAGAAGTGTGAAAAACATCCTGATGTATTTGTACTTGTGCCAATAATGAACTGTCCACCAGGCAGCAGTAGTGCAGTATGGTTTAATTACATTGATTATAATTCAAAAAGTTAAAGTGACAGCGACATTGCTTTTGTCTTTCATTCCTATATAGTACTGAAATATAAAATGAAAATATGTTCTATCCATAAACAGTGTAGTGTTAGTAGATAATACTAAATATGATAGTTATATTTTGTGGTATTTATTTATGCATACCGTGTATTATACTATATAGTTCCAATGAAAAATATAATAGTAATATTAATTGCTACAAATGTAATAGTAATATATAAAATTCAGCATGTAATACTAATAGGAAGGAAACTACGTAATAGTAATATATTACATTGTAATGTACTTGACCCCAGGCCAGGTCACAAATGTAGTCAAATAGGAGTATTGTTAAAATGTATGAGTATGATTACTGAGAAAATGAGTGTAATCAATTGTATTTACTTGTGCATGTAATTATGATTACATCAATAGTTCAGTCATTGTCTGTACATCTTTTACAACTTTCTGGTTGGTACCATATATTGGATAACAACAGCTGCAGACAAATCTGACATAATCGGTATACCCATATTAGACTGCTTGCATTGTAGTTAAAACCTAACTTTCAAATAGGCCAACAATTAGACACGATTACTACTACAGACAAATAACATTCCATATACTGTATGTTACAAACACAATCTGACCCAAGAATAACACTCATAAAAAGTTTACTTATTATTCTGTGTTATATGAGTTACCTGTGTAATATGGTGTACTTTGTGTGGGGGCAAGCAGAGAATCGGGCAAAATGAAAATAAGAGCTTTTTATCAAATTATTACGATGATTTACATTTATTTCAACAATTCCTGCAAATACAAACAATGTATAATACAATGTAATAATACTGGGTAAAATGTTGTAGAGCAGTTATTAAGGGGAGAGTACCAATAATAACGATAATATTATATACAAAAAAACAGCATGACAAAATGCATCTAAAATTAAATTATTTACATGTGAAAGAACACAAATTAAAAATAAATGTAGCAGGTTAATAATAATACACCACCAAGTTGATATGTTTATAAAATATAAATTTTCCACCCTAAATGTAAGTTTTTATATAGCACAGTATCCCGTCCTCGGTACTTCTCAATGCTCTTTACACTTAACTGTGAGCAGATCTTGGCAGACCTGTTCTATCGAACACCATTTCTACTTTTCTGGGAAGCATTCAGCCATTTATATTCACTATCAGATATGCACCTTTACTCCAGCTTAGGCGTTTGTGATTTGTTTACATTCTTTGCCTAACAAATATCCTTGTTTGGATAATAGCAATATATATATACATGACTGCAGATAACTAGAATCAAATCAAGAGTCACTTCACACCAGTGAATCCAAAACTAGTGATCCAGCCAGCAGCATTTAATATGTTAACTTACAAGTAAACAGTTAGGGCTTTGCAGAGTGAATCTCACGCAAGACAACTGGTCATAAATCCAGTGTAGTGGATATACATGTATGCTGAAGGTTCCTATGAAATCATTGTCTGGAATGATTCATCTCCTACCCAGTTCCTGTCTTCCATGTCACAAGATTAACTGCATTGTGACAGTGTCTTATTGTCAATATTTCCATCAACAACCCATGTATCGGCTTTATAAATGGTTGTGTTATGCAAGACACTTTGGTCGTGGACAGTCAAGTTGGTCGACGTTTTACAAACAGGATAAACTGGTTATTAATATCTATATTGATCAACAGTAACATGCAAAATCTATGCATGTTATTCAGTGAACGTTTCCACCTTCTGTTCTTTTTTCTCTTCTCTTCCACCCCTGATATATGTTCTGGAAACAAAATGTTTACATACCTGATAAATATTATATTTGTTACCCATATTCCAAAACATGAATATTTTCCTAATGTTGATTATATTTCACACGTTGGAAAGAGTATAAATTATTTACAGAAAGAGCAAAACTAAATTTAAAAAAAAACAATGCATTCCTTCGTGATATGATTGAACCAAGGAATAACTACTCTACCTGAGTCAGTACTTATTTAGGTACATGTGTCCTTGTACAATGCATTGCTGGATCGACCAACTCGTTTATACTAGTGATCCGAGTTCGTGCATCGCGTAGTATCGTGGCCAAGGCGGTGTTATCGCTGTTTTTCTAAAACCTAAGACGTTTACATTGAATGATGACATGCCAACCACCTTTGCTCATTGCTATTGTCGGTTTAACACAAACCTTAATCGATGCAATCAAACAAAAGATAACAAATGACACAAAAGGCTACTGGACAATGGACTGTCTGAACAGGACGATGCACGAAGTTAGGGCACGTAACCCAGACGAACGATGAACATGACGCACCAGTAATACTAACTATTGGAACCGGTTCAAATTATGTGCAATGCATGTATATGGAATGTCTAATTAAGTAATTAGCACGTGTCGTTGACATAATCTCAAATGTTTTGGTTAGTGTGCTCCCCCGACTGCATCCATTCCATATTCTGGGCGCGGCAGTGCCGTCGCCAGCGCCCAGCGCCAGCGCCAGCGCCAGTGGCTTCACACGATTCGATTGACGTTAGGCAAATAACTATTATTTTAACACCGTGATTGACATAACAAGCAAGCCTGTGTATTTGCAAACGACTCACGTCGATCTCGGCCCACGTTGACCTCGGCCCACGTCGATCTCGGCCCACATATTCGACCTATTTATTTTGTAAATTAGTTTCTTGTACAATGTATGTCGTCGATTTCGGCCCACCTAGGATTCGTGTAAAGTGTAGTTTTTATTGTAAATTAGTTTCTTGTATAAGGTGTGTCATCGATCTCGGCCCATGTCGATTTCGGCCCACCTAGGATTCAAAGTTAACTACAGCTGTATATAGTTTTATTGTTAATTAGTTTCTTGTATAATGTATAGGTCGTCGATCTCGGCCCACCTATTTAGTTGTAATTTAATTAACGATAGTTGTTGGGGGGTATGTGTAACGATATATGGACTCCGATATAGGTATATTATGTTTAAAAAAAAGAAATTAAATGTTACATATGTTACATGTTGTTTACGCTTAATAAACCACGTCGATGTCGGACAACGTCGATCGCGGCCTACCTATTTTAATGAGATTACTCGCACAGTCGTTATGCTTCTAGTAAATGGAAAGGAACCTAGTTTATAGACATTTAAATTTGAATAAAAATCATTAAAAAGAGCCAAAGACCCTAGTAAGCTTAATTGGTGCTCATGCATTGTTTCGTTGAGCAGATCCTTTCAGGTTATATGTCTTTGATTTGTGTGCCATACAAATGTGTTGAGGCCTTAGTAATTTGCTTGCTTCTCTGCATTGTTTCAATGAGCATATAATGTTATGGTGTTTATCTTTGTTTTGTGTGTTGTAAGTACTTGTTGATTCGGCAGAGGCATTACTAATCGGCTTGATGCTCTTGCATTTTTACACTGAGCAGATCCTTTCATGTTATTTGTCTTTGATTTGTGTCTGTTCAGAAAGTGTGACGTAGCAGTCCGCTTGCTGCTCGTACTGGTTCATTGAGCAGTCCGCTTGCTGCTCGTACTGGTTCATTGAGCAGTCCGCTTGCTGCTCGTACTGGTTCATTGAGCAGTCCGCTTGCTGCTCGTACTGATTCAGTGAGCAGATTTATTGTTTAGTAAATAGTAATTAAGAATTTCCATTATCCACAGGCGAAGTTAAAGCTTTGTTTCTTCATACTTGCCCAATGTACAAAGTACATCGGAACAAAGCTTCCGACATCTGCATTTACTGGATCATGAATACTTTGAATGAAGATGTGAGCAGATCTTGCGTGTCAAGTCTTCCAGTGAAGTATAGAACGGTTCAGGGTAGCTGCTTATATCTATCTTGCAAAATTTGTTATTTCTTGTTTATTTAACAGACCTTTATTAATAGGTACAGAACAATTTTGCATGGATACTAAAACACAAGCAACCCAGCCAACAAAACCAGGTTCCCAGAACGTTACCAGAATGTGTGCGTGCGTGCGTGCGTGCGTGCGTGCGTGCGTGTGTGTGTGTGTACCATTTAAATCGAGGAACGGAACCAACGCTAGCCTCACCCCTTAGTACAGGAAATCAGGAGGAGAACAACAACTATTTATTTCGCATTTCTACATATACTCACCTATTCTGATAGCATAGAAACCTATGTACCATCCAGGATAGTCATCATATGGAAACAAAAATTCGTTAACCTAAATATAACACTATGCTAACATTAGCGGAAAGTTATGTGATTGCTGGGAATAAATTGAAATAAACAAAATTGTTCTCGTGATTAATTCTAGTTCAATTCATTAGTTAGGCTGCTGCCGGTGAATTGAGAAATTATGCAACTTCATAGAACAACCACGTGAAATATATTCGTACTACATTTGTATCTCCTATGTGTTCTACGCCCCTAAGTCCAACAGCTTAGGCCTAAGGCACGGTCAGTACTGGTACGCGTACCGTTTCTATAATCCACCAATCCCGACACTGGAATTAGCATACATGGGCTTAAAATGTTTTAGGTGTTCTAGATAGCCAATTAGGGCGTGTGACAGGATGTGACTGTTTGAATAGATGATTACGGCAACCAATCACGGCATGGTGCAGATGTTGTGTTTCTATAAATAATGCGATACTGTAGTAGAAAGGCTACTCACAACTCATTAGCAAAGCCGCCGTTACACCCTTGCGTTGAATGCCACAGAAGAGTACAAATAAATTCCAAAGCCGTGCAGTGCGAATCCTGCGAGAGGAACCAGAATAGATGCCACGACATACCAACTGATGGTAGAAGGTAATATTGGTTTATTTACTATCATTGTATTATGGCGTAGGTAAACAAATGGCTCATTTTGATAACAAAGTTATCAAGTCATTATACATGTTAAGTTTCAAAAATGCCAATGCTGGAGATTTATACGTAAATCGGAGGGTCTTGAAAAATGGGGCATTTATACGTAAATCGGAAGATCTATGAAAATCGGGCATTTCTACGTAAATCGGAGTAAAATATCACAAAAAGAATACTTTCATAATACAGTAACAGCCAAATTTTAGTAAATTGGAGTCTTGTGGTATAAGGAAATTGTGCGTATTTAGTCTCGGTCTCAGGGCATTATGGAATTGGATTTAAATCAGTGTATTTGACGAAAATGGTCATAAATTAGCTTTCCAAATGTGTTAAACTAAACAAATTAAAAAACGTGGACAAGCAAACCAAATATAATTATTTTTGGTACAACTAAAACTTGCATATAAGGATCAGAACTTAGCATTATCATTGGCGATAATAGAGAACCTGCGGCCGCAAGCGCGGTTTATGATGCTTGTCTAAAACTTATATGAACTGTCAGCTACAGATAATACCCAAGAAGATATAGTTAAACGGTAATTGCTGTCTAGTCAACGCAATGCGTGATTTAAACAACCTCAGTAGTAATAGAGGTCCCTTACCGGGGATGGTGGTGTCGGAGTTGTGGAAGCCCATGTTAGGAGATAGGGCTTTCCACCAGACTGCGTCTTTTCCACCGGTTATGATTTATGCAAATGAGGGTATCCCAGCAGCCTCTGCGCGGTCTGCGATTGACCAATCACGAGCGAGCTGGGCATTGTGGGCGTGGCTAATTATACAAATGACCTTATATGGACATTGTGTGCGTGACTAGTTATACAATTGACCAATCACGAGCGAGCTGGGCATTGTGTGCGTGACTAGTTATACAATTGACCAATCACGAGCGAGCTAGGCCTTGTGTGCGTGGTTAGTTCCGACCCTGGGCTAAAGAATAGGGAATTTTATCGCAAAGGTATCCGACCCCTTTTGGGGTTTTTATTCCATGTTAAAGCATAGGGAATGTTCACCCCATGTTAAAGTATAGGAGTTATTGTCGCAAAGGTATACGACCACTTTTTGAATAAAATAAAATATACCAAACAGCATTTGAATATGTCACACACGAGATTGCTTGGCCCGTAGGCCGAGGCTTCGCCAAGTGACCGAACTCTTATTTGGTTGACTATGACATGTCGAAAATGTGGTGTTATAATAAGGCGTAATGGGTAACAAAAGGGTTATAAATTCAACGGAGACCGTTTTGTCTGAAGTAATGTATACGAAATGTAGACTACATACAGGACTATGTTATATCAGGGCCTATAGCCTCGTTTTTTCGAACAGAGCGGCCATCTTGAAATTATACGTTTGGTGTCTGTTACAAAACCGTACGCGAGACGTGTCTGGGCATGTTTGTTTGTTTGTTTGTTGATGTCATCAAACTGCTACGCACAGTAATTTTGTACCCGAGGTTGACTTGGTTAATCAGATAGTGCTTTGGTTAGCCATTGTTTTGAGCTTACGTGCTTGAATATAATCCCATCATTTGATGTTATGGTCATTGTCGTTATAGCGAGTGAAAAATTACCCTGTTAACTGGTATGAACCGGTATGAACTCGTAATGACTGCTCTGTGACTGTGTGTTGGAAGAACATCTCTATATTTGGCCCGTGATAAAACATACGAGATATCAGTATTTGTACTTACCAACCATCGATATCCTGTTTGTAAACTGTTTTGATGCTGTATTTCCTGTTCAAGTCTCATCTATTTAAATAAACACGCTATGCGCGATGCACAATGTCGACTCGGTGGCCTTGACACCAAAGAGCCTATATCAATGCAAGACGGTGCAGTGCTCGCTATCTACATTGTTCGAGGAAAGTGAAGCGTCATGTTAGAACAGTACAGGTACATAATAACCTCCCAGATAAGATGTACCAGTATTATATAGTTTACCGTATTAAGGGCCAAGTGTACAAATGTCCATTAGAACGTTTTTATCTTTTTTCGTACTATAGTATTTAAATTCGTGCTTCTTCGGTAAAACCTTCCAAACTTGCTTCTGTCGTAAAACAAATAACCTGGCATGGGTAACCGAAAACGAACTCATAGATTCAACAGTTATGTTAACCACTTATGTCTATGAGTAGTTCAGTACAGATATGTTAACCACTTATGTATCTGTGTAGTTCAGTACAGATACGTTAACAAGTTATGTCTGTGTAGTTCTGTAGAGATGATAGCCACTTATGTCTGTGTAGTTCAGTTAATGTAATCAGACCAACTAGTGGTGCAAACGAAACACTATGCTTTGACCAACATGGGTCACGAAAACGAAACACTATGCTTTGACCAACACGTGTCACGAATTGAACTTAGATCAACTAGATACATCACACGAGACTATGACACGTCACACGAGAATACCGACGAGACAAGAGACGAGACTATGACCGAGATACGTCACGAGACTACGGATGGCACATCACACGAGACAATGGATGACACATCACACGAGAGTACCGACGAGACACGAGTTGTACAAACGAAACACTATGCTTTGACCAACACGTGTCACGAATTGAACTTAGACCAACTAGTGGGACAAACGAAACACTATGCTTTGACCAACAGGTGTCACGAATTGAACTTAGATCAACTAGATACATCACACGAGACTATGACACGCCACACGAGAGTACCGACGAGACAAGAGACGAGACTATGACCGAGATACGTCACGAGACTACGGATGGCACATCACACGAGACAATGGATGACACATCACACGAGAGTACCGACGAGACACGAGTTGTACAAACGAAACACTATGCTTTGACCAACACGTGTCACGAATTGAACTTAGACCAACTAGTGGGACAAACGAAACACTATGCTTTGACCAACACGTGTCACGAATTGAACTTAGACCAACTAGTGGGACAAACGAAACACTAAACTTAGACCAACACGTTGCACGAACCGAACTATAGACACGAGTTGCACAAACGTAACACTAGACTTAACCGAGATATGTCACGAGACTACGGATGACACATCACACGAGACTATGACACGTCACACGAGAGTACCGACGAGACAAGAGACGAGACTATGACCGAGATATGTCACGAGACTACGGATGACACATCACACGAGACTATGGCCGAAATATGTCACGAGACTTCGGATGACATGTCACACGAGAGTACGGATGATACAGCACACGAGACTTAGGATGATACATCACACGAGAGTACCGACGAGACAAGAGACGAGACTATGACCGAGATATGTCACGAGACTACGGATGACACATCACACGAGACTATGGCCGAAATATGTCACGAGACTTCGGATGACATGTCACACGAGAGTACGGATGATACAGCACACGAGACTTAGGATGACACGTCACACGAGAGTACTGACGAGACAAGAGACGAGACTATGACCGAGATATGTCACGAGACTACGGATGACACATCACACGAGACTTCGGATGACACATCACACGAGAGTACCGACGAGACAAGAGACGAGACTATGACCGAGATATGTCACGAGACTACGGATGACACATCACACGAGACTACGGATGACACGTCACACGAGAGTACCGACGAGACAAGAGACGAGACTATGACCGAGATACGTCACGAGACTACGGATGGCACATCACACAAGACAACGGATGACACATCACACGAGAGTACCGACGAGACACGAGTTGTACAAACGAAACACTATGCTTTGACCAACACGTGTCACGAATTGAACTTAGACCAACTAGTGGTGCAAACGAAACACTATGCTTTGACCAATACACGGCACGAATTGAATTCAGACCAACTAGTTGGACAAACGAAACACTGCTTTGACCAACACGCTGCACAAATTTTTCAATTCGATGTGTTATCGCGTGAGATTTGCTTCAAAAGGAAGCAAAGCAAAGCAAATAGACGTGTTATTGCGTGAGATTTGCTTCAAAAGGAAGCAAAGCAAAGCAAATAGACGTGTTATGGCGTGAGATTTGCTTCAAAAGGAAGCAAAGCAAAGCAAATAGACGTGTTATCGCGTGAGATTTGCTTCAAAAGGAAGCAAAGCAAAGCAAATAGACGTGTTATCGCGTGAGATTTGCTTCAAAAGGAAGCAAAGCAAAGCAAATAGACGTGTTATCGCGTGAGATTTGCTTCAAAGGGAAGCAAAGCAAAGCAAATAGACGGGTTATCGCGTGAGATTCCACCTCATTGAGGTGGAATTCCACCACAATAGACGTGTTATCGCGTGAGATTTGCTTCAAAAGAAAGCAAAGCAAAGCCACTCACTCACCCGTCGTGGCTGTTCACTCACTCACTCACTCACTCACTCACTCACTCACTCACTCACTCACTCACTCACTCACTCACTCATCCTTCGTGTCTGTTCACTCACTCACTCACTCACTCACTCACCCTTCGTATCTGTTCACTCACTCACTCACTCACTCACTCACTCACTCACTCACTCACTCACTCACTCACTCACTCACTCACTCACTCACTCACTCACTCACTCACTCACCCTTTGTGTCTGTTCACGCAGTCACTCACTCACGCACTCATTACACTATGCTTTGACCAACACGCTGCACAAACATCACACGAGAGTACCGACGAGACAAGAGACGAGACTATGACCGAGATATATCACGAGACTACGGATGTCACATCACACGAGACTACGGATGACACATCACACGAGAGTACCGACGAGACAATGTCCGAGATATATCACGAGACTTCGGATGACACATCACACGAGAGTACCGACGAGACAAGAGACGAGACTATGGCCGAGATATGTTACGAGACTACGGATGACACATCACACGAGACTACGGATGACACATCACACGAGAGTACCGACGAGACAAGAGACGAGACTATGTCCGAGATATGTCACGAGACTATGACCGAGATATGTCACGAGACTATGGCCGAGATATGTCACGAGACTATGATCGAGACTACGGATGACACATCACACGAGAGTACGGACGAGACAAGAGATATGCTACGAGACTACGGATGACACATCACACGAGATTACGGATGTCACATCACACGAGAGTACGGACGAGACAAGAGATACGCCACGAGACATTCAAAGAGGTGACCATCATGGTTTCCGACGCCACTCAACGGACACCAATGTAATTAGTCAGAGTATAGCCATCTATCGAACATGATAGTTCTCTATTCGTTGACACACATATTCGTTGGGAATAGCGGAAGCGTAGAGGCCGCCATGTCAGGTCGCCATGACATTCAATTAACTTCCGGTACTACGTTACTTCCGGCGTAGCGTCCCTAGTAGAGGCCGCCATGACAGTCAAGTGACTTCCGGTACCACATCACTTCCGGCGTATAGACCCCTAGTGGATAATCGGAGTACTACGTCACACACGACCATAGCAAGCGAATTTGAAAACTGCTACGATCGAAAACGACTATGTCAATAACATGTAAGGACAACCACCTGACAGGACTTCATTCAATGAGGTGCCAAACATCACATACCTTCATGTCAAGAGACGATCATTTGTTCGGATTCACGTCCAACGAGGCGACCATAGGACTCGTATGAGGTATCGCTTCTTTTAATGGAAAACATATGTATATGAAGCAGCCGTCTTTTCAACGTAACAATTCCATATTTTTAAATAGTGCGAGCGACCAGATACGATACGACCTTCTCGAGAGTCGAAAAAGGAAAGACCAGAATCGTCGGAAGCACGGTATATACACTAGTTTTCGGCGTGATCTCATTTGCATAATCAATCAGACCGAACGTACATCACGTGACTTCCCTTAACACAAAAACTGTGCACGTTCATGAGACAGGCGACATCTGATGGCCCCAACGGATAGCAGTGTAACTACTCAGAATAACGCCAACTACCGGCCATGATATATCTCTATTCGTTGACACACTTCCGGGAATACCGGAAGCGTAGAGGCCGCCATGACAGTCAAGTAACTTCCGGTGCGACGTCACTTCCGACGTGTCGTCCCTAGTAGAGGCTGCCATGACAGTCAAGTAACTTCCGGTACGACGTCACTTCCGGTGTAGCGGATAATCGGAGGTAGCGGTTAAAAATATCTAATTAGGTTAGCTAGAGAAAAAAGTTGGGGTTAACCTCGCGAAAATTTAAACAACAACCACTAAGGGGTTGTTGTAAAATTTTCTGAAAATTTTTAACCCCAACTGCTAACCTAATTAGATATTTTAACCTCTAGATGGCGCCACCATGTGACGTAGCTCCGATTATCCGCTAGGGGCACACCGGAAGTGACGTCGTACCGGAAGTTACTTGACTGTCATGGCAGCCTCTACTAGGGACGACACGTCGGAAGTGACGTCGCGCCGGAAGTTACTTGACTGTCATGGCGGCCTCTACGCTTCCGGTATTCCCGGAAGTGTGTCAACGAATAGAGATCTATCATGGCCGGTAGTTGGCGTTATTCTGAGTAGTTACATTGCTATCCGTTGGGGCCATCAGATGTCGCCTGTCTCATGAACGTGCACAGTTTTTGTGTTAAGGGCAGTCACGTGATGTACGTTCGGTCTGATTTATTATGCAAATGAGATCACACCGAAAACTAGTGTATATACCGTGCTTCCGACGATTCTGGTCTTTCCTTTTTCGACTCTCGAGAAGGTCGTATCGTATCTGGTCGCTCGCACTATTTGAAAATACGGAATTGTTACGTTGAAAAGACGGCTGCTTCATATACATATGTTTTCCATTAAAAGAAGCAATACCTCATACGAGTCCTATGGTCGCTTCGTTGGCCGTGAATCCGAACAGTTGATCGTCTCTTGACATGAAGGTATGTGATGTTTGGCACCTCATTGAATGAAGTCCTGTCAGGTGGTTGTCCTTACATGTTATTGACATAGTCGTTTTCGATCGTAGCAGTTTTCAAATTCGCTTGCTATGGTCGTGTGTGACGTGGTACTCCGATTATCCACTAGGTGTCTCTACGCCGGAAGTGACGTGGTACCGGAAGTCACTTGACTGTCATGGCGGCCTCCACTAGGGATGCTACGCCGGAAGTATCGTAGTACCGGAAGTTATTTGAATGTCATGGCGACCTGACATGGCGGCCTCTACGCTTCCGCTATTCTCAACGAATATGTGTGTCAACGAATAGAGAACTATCATGTTCGATAGATGGCTATACTCTGACTAATTACATTGGTGTCCGTTGAGTGGCGTCGGAAACCATGATGGTCACCTCTTTGAATGGCTCGTGGCGTATCTCTTGTCTCGTCCGTACTCTCGTGTGATGTGACATCCGTAGTCTCGTGTGATGTGTCTCGTAGTATATCTCTTGTCTCGTCCGTACTCTCGTGTGATGTGTCATCCTTAGTCTCGTGACATATCTCGGTCATAGTCTCGTGACATATCTCGGCCACAGTCTCGTGACATATCTCGGTCATAGTCTCGTCTCTTGACTCGTCGGTACTCTCTTGTGATGTGACATCCGTAGTCTCGTGTGATGTGTCTCGTAGTATATCTCTTGTCTCGTCCGTACTCTCGTGTGATGTGTCATCCTTAGTCTCGTGACATATCTCGGTCATAGTCTCGTCTCTTGTCTCGTCGGTACTCTCGTGTGATGTATCATTCAAAGTCTCGTGTGATGTATCATCCGTACTCTCGTGACATATCTCGGTCATAGTCTCGTCTCTTGTCTCGTCGGTACTCTCGTGTGACGTGTCATCCGAAGTCTCGTGATATATCTCGGTCATAGTCTCGTCTCTTGTCTCGTCGGTACTCTCGTGTGACGTGCATCCGAAGTCTCGTGACATATCTCGGTCATAGTCTCGTGTGATGTGCCTAGTTGATCTAAGTTCAATTCGTGACACGTGTTGGTCAAAGCATAGTGTTTCGTTTTCGTGACACGTGTTGGTCAAAGCATAGTCCAACTAGTTGGTCTGAGTACATTAACATATCTGTACTGAACTACACAGAGATACGTGGCTATCATCTCTACTCAGCAACACAGACATACTTGTGAAGTGTAAGACTATTAGTAAGGTTCCCAACATACGCTTTGCATTACACTATGAAAAAGACACAAGATGAGGTTTGCACAGTTTATTCGTGAACAACACAAACGTATTTACATGTCACGCTCCATAACTAAAAGAACCAGAGACATTGATACAGAGTCTTGCAAAGTTTAATCGTGTACAACACAAAAGAAAGTTATTTACAGGTCACCCTCCATTACTGCCAGAACCATATGTTTCATAGTGTTTCGCCACTGTTTCGAAACAAATTCTTGCAACCAAGTATTGATATTACACAACTGTTCGACTGTCACATCGGATAGCTTCACACCCGCGTCTAACAAAACACTCAAACAGTCTTTCACCACTGCGGTTGAATTAATGGTCTCCACAGCCTCGTCAAAGTGCATGCAAATTTGAATGTCATCAGATAACATACAATCGTGATGACATTGACTAGGATGGTCTATCTTGCAACCACGACATTGTTGTCTTGAGAGTTCAAAGATGTTACATGCTATGTGTCGTGCCAGCGTCTTCTTCATTTCAATTACAGGGAAATCAATGGTAAAGTTCGGACCAGTAAAGTCAGGAGCAGAAGTTGTGACGTTGGCAGGCTGGGTAGAAGTTGTGACATTGACAGCATGGGTAGTTGTGACGTCGTCAGGAACGGAAGTTGGTATCGATGATGTTCTGTTGTCGTTAATCGTCTCTATCGACACAGAGACCATTCGTTGACGCTTTGGTGGTAGCGAGCCTTCAATGTAATCCTGCAAGAATATTTCAATAATATTTAAAAAAATATTAAAGAATGAATGGGAATAGTACACCGTTGCTAGAGTACGGTGATAACGACGCCATTTTAACGGAAGTAAACATATACAGGGATGCCATTTTAGCAGAGGTAAACATACGCAGGGGCGACGATGGTGAAAGTACATAGTAAAACAATACAAAGTATGACTCACCACTGACGTATACAACTTGGCTTCATCGACCGTCCTCTTCCGACGGGCACAACATCCGCTGGTGACGTGGCGCTTGGAATTATATTTATGTGTGAACGATCCCCCACAGTCTGGGCAGGTGAAGGGTCTCTGCGATGGTGGTAGTTGTTTCGGGGTCGATAGGGCCTTCTCATCGGTAGCATCCGTTCGAATCATATCACTCGAGTCTGATGTATCGCAAGGGTAGTAATATGATATCTTCAACATGATGATGTTAGCCGTGGTGTCGTTGTGATACGAATGATGATCCGACTGGTAGAGCTCCGCGTTTATATAGATAGTGAATGTGCCGAAAGGTCACGTGGGCGTGCCGAACGAGCACAACATTTCTAACCTATGAGAATAGCTAATACTCTTTTGTGAGAATGTGGTTGGCTCAGAAAAGAACCGTTTCTTGGAATTTCGTCGAATTTTTCTTATGATGCTAATGATGGTGATAATGATGAACACACGAGTTCCTGTTGTTGTTGTTCGTGCTTTATCCTGGACAGTGTGTTCTTAACGAGAACGAAGCGTCGCAGGTAAGACTCCGGGTTGTGGGTCTTGCGTGTCTTGCGCATCTCGCGAAGTTTCTCGACAGACAACCTCAAGAGGGGTCGTATCTCCTTGCAGTGGTTGAATGTAGTCACTGACGGAGACATTCGCTTAGCAGGTTGACAGTCACACGGGTCGGTCGCCGGGTGTCGTCGCTTGTTGCTACCCGCAACATCTCGGTCATTGTCGGTAGCAATATCTCGGACGTTGTCAGTTGATGAAATAGAACCCATTTTCAAGATGTAATATATAATGGCCACAATACCTGACGCAGGTCTTTTATACCAGTTCGACCGAACATAATGGTCACGTGGACGTGCCGAAAGCTCCCGGATTGCAGAAAATTCAAAAGCACGGACTGCTGAGTAGAATGTACACAAGCGCGGACTGCCGAGTAGTTATTTAGTTCACAACTTATCTAACAGGGGTGCTTTCAGTTGATGATTATATATCCACCAGGTGTTTATGAACGAGAAAAACAAGAGACACGAATATTTGCAGTACTCATATGTGGTTTGCCCACTTGGACACTAGGGGATGATGTTTGTAGTTCGTGATGTACCCGTCAGGGGGCTCTATTGCACGCAAGCGTGCAAGAGACACGAATATTTGCAGTACTCCTACATTTACTTCACAACTTGTCCGTCAGATGGCACCACTTGCATATTTAGTCCCAAAAAATTCCGCTAGGTGGCGCCATCTAGTTTAGCGGGAATTATTTTAGTTCACCAACTATCCGCTAGGTGGCGCTGTCATAGTTTGGCGGAAATTATTTAGTTCCCCAACTACCCGCTAGGTGGCGCTTTTATAGTCCCGAAAAATTCCGGTAGGGGCGAGCTATTTTAGTTCCGAAAATTCCGGTAGGGGGCGCCATCTTGTTTTGGCGGGACATATTTTAGTTCACCAACTATCCGCCATGGGGCGCTATTCTAGTTTTGACGGGAAATGTTTTAGTTCCGAAAAATTCCGGTAGGTGGCGCTATCTAATTTTGGCGGGAAATATTTTAGTTCACCAACTATCCGCCAGGGGCGCTATTCTAGTTTTGGCGGGAAATATTTTAGTCCCGAAAAAATGGCGGGAAATATTTAGTTCGCCAAGTATCCACCAGGGGCGCTGTTATAGTTTGGTAGGGAAATATTTTAGTTCACCAACCAACCGCCAGGGGGCGCCCCGTGACTATTTTAGTTCCTGAAAATTCCGGTAGTGGCGCCATATGACCTTGACCTACATCCGGGTCACGTGACATTTGACCTTGACCTACATCCGGGTACTTGACCTTGACCTACATCCGGGTACTTTGCTTTTGCTTCACTCCTAATCCAACCTGCGCGGTAAGGGACCTCTATTACTACTCTCTCCGACTAAGCAGTGACCTCGTCGGGCTATTGACGACGTACACGTCTTCGTGAATGACAACACCGTTTCGTGACAGCTTGCCACTGAACTTGCCCATGGTTTGTAGGACGCCGTCGTTCGCGCCTACAAGTTTTCTAGTCGACCTGTCGAGTCGCGGACTACCTGCTTTCTTGTAGTCGTTGGCAGAGATCACAGTAACGTCGGCCCCAGTGTCCAACTTGAAGCAAACGTTCGTGCGAAGGCGAGTGTCCATTGCCTCCAAAACAATGGTGGACGTCCACGGTTGGTCGTCGTCCTTCGTCACTTCGCCGAGGAAAGCAAACTCCGACTCAGTGTGCTTAGTGACTGCGTCTACAGATCTCGTTGACCTGCATACAGCCCAAAAATGTCCGACTTTCTTACACTTGAAGCATGCTGCCTCACGCGCTGGGCACACTGACTTCTGATGAGCCGGAGATCTCCCACAACAGTCACACATCCGCGTCGAAGTTGACTGAGACTGAGCTTTCATCTTCTGTTTCGACTGGCTGGGTTTGTACGACTTCCTCGTCCGCACAAAGTCAACATTGCCGCCTGTCTTCGCCGCAAAGTTGTTCCTCAACAGGGTCTGCTCTTTCCTTGCAGCCTCGTTCTGGCGTGCCATGTCGATTGCCTTCTTCAGTGTCAATGTCGCGTCCATCTGCAGTTTCAACGACAACGCCGCATCAGTGATGCCAACGACAATACGATCCCTGAGCGCGCCGTACTCACAATGCTCCGCCAGGCAGAACAACGCAGTGATGAAACTGTCAACCATCTCGCCCTCCTCTTGGGAACGTCGGTTGAATTTAGCCCGCTCGAAAATCGCATTGCGTCGAACTACGAAGTGCGCATCAAACTTGTCTTTGACGACCGCATACACATTCCGTTGTTCATCTGTCAAGCCGAAGCCTGCCATGATATCGTCCGCCTCGTCACCCATCGCGTAGATAAGTGCGTTGACTTGAATTGTCTCGGCTTTCTCGTCCAGGGCTGACGCTGAACGAAAGCGCTCAAACCGTCGAATCCATTTAGGCCATTCATTAGGTTTGACGAAGCAGAAAGCATCAGGCGGGGCGATTTGGAATGTTTGGGCCATGACTGGGTCAAACAAGCAAACATAACGTACCT
This sequence comes from Paraescarpia echinospica, assembly GCA_020002185.1. Lineage (NCBI taxonomy): Eukaryota > Metazoa > Annelida > Polychaeta > Sabellida > Siboglinidae > Paraescarpia > Paraescarpia echinospica. The sequence continues at coordinate 77,434,495 of CM034531.1, forward strand.
CGTGGTAGATGTATGCAAAATTACTTATGCAACAACATCACCGTATTCATCTTAAAATTCTGACACCATGTGGTGTTACTACTGCTTTAGTATAACACGTAAAAAGACATGAATACTACATAAACTTGATAAAGAAAGAAGACACGTGTAAATAGAAAATGGCTGTATTCATCGAAGTCCCGGATGTAGAGGTAGGAGCGCGATAGCATAACACTACAGATACTATCACACATACTACTTGGACTGTAGTTGTGATTAAATTGATTAAGTTCTTCATTTAAGGTTGGGGAAGTATTATGTATAGCTATGCGCCTTCGCATTGCACGTTATCGTTGTAACGGTTTCGAAAGGCAGCACCACTTGTGGCTGTACGTGTTTTGCACGGGTGAGACAATAAAGGGCTTCCGGTGACTACACGAGGCTGAGTCGTTGAGTTCGTTACAAATCCCTAGAAAAACATGACATTTACAATGCCATTGCTTGAATCAACTCACCTCGGAAACTAACATGTCAACTATGTGTGTGACGTCAACGGTCGTCGTGTGGTTCACTGCGCGTGCATGAATATTCATTATACGCGGGCTGCATAATTAATCATCCACGTGGCAGCAAGCTCAAAATGATTCGCGTAAACACAACTGTTTATCGTTTTTTTGCGCAGATAACACCCCAATTATGCATAAACGTGCAAGACATAAGTAGCAAAGAAACTACTTGTGGGAAATAAATACGTTTTGATACGGTACACCTCGAATGCATATTAGCTTACAAAGAATCCCTTTAAGGTCTAAGTTATGGCCGTGCAGCGACGGAAGTTTTTCAACAGCACCCCCTCCCCCGTCTTCCGATTTCACAAGTCGAGCCGAGACAGTCCAGTCCAGTCCAGTAGCTGGTGCTATCTGTTGCTGCGGTCCACTACTACAGTAGCTGGTGCTGTCTGTTGCTGCGGTGCAGTAGCTGCATGGTGCTGTCTGTTGCGGCGGTCCAGTAGCTGGTGATGTATGTTGCTGCGCGGTCCAGTAACTGGTGATGTCTGTTGCTGCGGTCCAGTAGCTGCATGGTGATGTCTGTTGCTGCGGTCCAGTAGCTGGTGATGTTTGTTGCTGCGGTTCAGTAGTTGGTGCTGTCTGTTGCTGCGGTCCAGTAGTTGGTGCTGTCTGTTGCTGCGGTCCACTAGCTGATGCTGTCTGTTGCTGCGGTCCAGTAGCTGATGCTGTCTGTTGCTGCGATACAGTAGCTGATGATGTATGTTGCTGCGGTCCAGTATAGCTAGTGATGTATGTTGATGCGATCCAGTAGCTGATGCTGCCTGTTGCTGCGGTCCAGTACCTGGTGATGTATGTTGCTGCGGTCCAGTAGCTACATGGTGATGTCTGTTGCTGCGGTCCAGTAGCTGGTGATGTATGTTGCTGCGGTACAGTAGCTGGTGATGTCTGTTGCTGCGGTCCAGTAGCTGCATGGTAATGTCTGTAGCTGCGGTCCAGTAGCTGGTGATGTTTGTTGCTGCGGTCCAGTAGCTGGTTGTCTATTTCTGCGGAAATCTCCCGGATTTCCGCTGAAAATCTCCAACAACACCCCTCGTCTTCCAATGTTGAGTGGAGCCGAAACAGCGGAGAAACTGAAGTAACGGCGGCGCGGCGGCGAACACTTTTCAACAGTATCCCCGTCTTACAGTGTCAATTTAAGTTCAGAGACAGCGCGACGACACGGCGCTACACGGGAAGCATGCTGAACCGCTGGCGCTGATGAAAATCTCCCGGATTTCAAAGACAAATCTGGCAGGTTTAATGTGATATCCATTTCTACAGCAGAGCCAAGGGTGGCACCCGCCGGATTATCGCAATCTTGAAAACATAAATCCTTAAAAACACAATTCATACTCGACAATTAGAACTACTAAATTACGATCAATTGTCTTTCCGAGCGTTCTACCTGGTACGTTGGTAGTATAACTAACTGGCTGCTACTTCGTTGTCAGTTGTCACCATCATGGCCGCCGTTTCGCAGAAATGTTCTCTCTCCGAACTTATCATAAGGCTGTACGATGTAGATGGGCTGAAATTCGGTAACTTTTCGATGCGCACGGGCGAAATATCACCAGTGTATGTTGACATGAGAGTCATATGGTCATATCCGGATATCGTGGTGGGTGTAAACGCCATTAGATTCGGAGCTTCCTCCTGACAGTGACACTGTGACGTGTCACACACTGACTGTCACCAAAGATATTACATTATATATATTCTTTGCTGCCACTGAGTAACTACTAACTGTCATCACTGTAAATATGATCATGTATACCCATCGCTTCATCCAGTGTAAATATGATTATACTGGTGGGAGCACTAATCGTGCGTCCAGTCGTTTTTTTGCCATTTTAACAAAAACTTGATCAAATTCTTCTGTAAGATATCTACTCTAGATGTGCTAAATCTCTAACTCATATTCCATCCAATTTCTGCCAACCAAACTGTTAGAAAAGTTGTTTTGGGTGAATTACTTATGAATGAAAATAGACCGAGCGAAATCCAAATCTCGTAAAAAAAACCTGCATCAAAAGTCATGCATCCTATATGCGCTGTGTAAATCGCTGTATGGACAGAGCGTGTCACATGAATCACTGTGCGATCGGACAGTGTATTAAAATAGGCAAAGATCGTTAGAACACAAGATTTCAGTGACATGAGTTTTGACCTGGCACGGATATTCCGATCGTGAGTATATACCCATCATCGACATTGTGTCGAATCCGAGCCCACAAGGTCTCGATTTCGCTGTTATAACAAAATTTTACTATTTAATTTGTTGCCTAAATTTTATACATTAGTATGTTAGATTTGTTCCACCGTTCATTCAACATAATCCCAGGCATATTTATTTGTTGAGGAATTCTGAAAAATTGGTTCTAGTTCTGGTTGGTTGTTGTTGTTGTTTCCAGCACTCGGCAACGTTCTATTAACTGACTAGTTCTAGTTGTTTCCAGCACTCAGCAACGTTCTATTAACTGACTAGTTCTAGTTCTAGTTGTTTCCAACTCTCGGCAACGTTCTATTAACTGACTAGTCTGTATTATTGTGGTTACATTGTTATGATCTTATGAGGTCTCATTCAACTAGTCAGCCTTTTTCACAACATTATCGCCAAGCCGACCTTTCTATGCTGGCATTGATGGTGGTCACTGCCAGGGTGCTTGTCATCCTCAGTGGTTCGTTTACATCCCAAATTGAAACAGGACCGACATTAACGTGACCTCCTGGTCACGAGGGATACACAGTCCCCAATGTTGAGAGCCAGGTTTTTTTACACCAAATATACCATGCCTGCCCAGTCTGGGTATTGAACTCGGGGCGTCGGGATGCCAGGCGGATGTGCTAACCAGTACACTATCGCGCGCCCCCTGGTTGTTTTATAATATGGTGAATTGTTATTATTTCACATTTTTGTTACTAGAAAGCTGTATGTGAACAGATCTGGAAGGTGGCCGAAGGATTACAATATCAACACATTTGTGGGGTTCCGTACCAGGGAATTCCTATAGCAACGGTGACTATTGTGATCTTTTTACTCAATTTTAGCATATGCCTGGCTTCTCTTCCAGTATTTTCCATCATTGCGTATAGTTGTTGACATAATTTCAGCTGAATTAGGTCAGTAAATAACATCAGTGATGGGAATTGTTTCTACATTTAAAGCAGCCTAATTAATATACAAAAAAATAACACATAATGTATACACACCTGAGAATATTGTCTTTTCTAATATATATATATATATATATATTTACTCTGTCATAGCATGAATATTTATTACATGATTGGCTAATTTTTAGTCTAATATCGCATAGCTGCATTGTAGAAAGTTCCCTTCAGGATTTATATTCGAGAGACATGGCGCTTTTAGTTTTACTATAATTGTGTAGATCAATATCAGACATATTGAGTTATGAACGTCTGTAAACTCTCTCTCTGTCTCAATTCCTGTTCCAGTTCCTCAGTACGTCACATGACATTCCAATGTTGCTCAAGCGTCAGAATGTGAAGACGTACGGTACGGGACGTCTCATAGAAGGTCACTACAAAGACAAAGACGTTGTGTTGTTGGTGGACGACGTACTTATGACAGGAGGAACATTTCTCAAAGACGTACCAGTAAGTGTCATTTTGACTGAGTACAGAGACACCTGAATAATACGACCACCAATGTTGACATGTATAAAACTGATCTTTATAGAGACGCTTCCTGTTCCTAAATGTTTATATAATGTTCTTAAAGACTAAGAACATTATATGTCAAAGTTATATTCCCATCAAATTGTGTTTAGTAAGCCCAGAACAGTGTTCGCAGTTTGACAGTTTGTGGAGCGCAGTGGTGTAGTGGCTAGAGCTTGAGATTTTCTACTGAAAGAACCCGGGTTCGAATCCTGTGCTGCAGTTTCATACCTTGGGTAATTTCGTTCACTCTACGTTGCTCCTGTTCATTCAACTGTATGAATGAGTACCTTGCTATAGACAGTGGTGGACATTTGTGTATGAGTAGTCTTCGAGCATTAACTGCAGCGTGGCTGGATGCTTCCCGGAGAAATACAGTTAGTGTTCGATTGAATAGGTGTGCCAGGGAGTAAAGTGTAAAGCGTTTTGAGCAGTCCTGAGGACTGGATACTGCGCTATCTAAGAACTTACCTTTACATTTTTGCCCCCCTAAAACCCGTTCAATTGGTGAACACATCGGTTACAAAGACATGAGACTGTATTATATATTTAGGCATGACCGGCCTGGTTTCTGTGATCAAAACCACAAGTGGGCCAAAATACAGCTCATTGGGTGAACTTCCTGGTAACATTCACCACCCGTAAGAAGAGAACAGGCAACCTGTATTTAATTCGTTGTTTCTCATTTTTGTCTCTTATGGGTTTAATCATCACATTTTTTGAGCTGAAACAAAGTAATTGTTTTTCACAGGTGTCTATTTTTTAAATGTTGGATTGGTTGTTTCTTTATGTCAGTTCTTTAATGATATACAGGCTGAAATATTGGGCATTGTTTACATTTGGATACACTTAAATCAGGTTAATAACCTCTTTATTTTGTGACTTTAATACTCAAGTCAGAATATAATTGTTTTAGTAAGTTGCAACATCATTGAAAACACTACTTTTTGTAAATGTCTGCTGCACACTGTGTGTAACAATTTCAGTGTTTATTTAACAGATATGAAAATAAAGAAATGTCATGTTTTGATGCACATATTATTGTGATTGATCATATTTGCTGTTGCAAGGGTAGTGAGATTTATCATAATGGTTATTTGAACATTGCCTGCATTTTGGAAGCAGCCTAAACATAGTTGAAACAAGAACAACGACAACAAATCTTTTGAAATAGAAAAAATAAGAAATTGTCTGATTCCGTTGTGTTTTTAGTATCTGAGATGTGACGGTTTTGAGGGTAACTATTGCATAAAGTTCTTAGTTAGATGACTTAATGTTTCTATTGTTTTTGAAGCAACTCGGATGTGAAAGTTTGGAAGTGAATGACTGCGTAGAGTTGTTAGACCGATGACAAAGAACTGTTTCTGTTGTGTTTGTAGCAACTGAGATGTGAAGGTTTGGAAGTGAATGACTGCGTAGAGTTCTTAGACCGATGACAAAGAACTGTTTCTGTTGTGCTTGAAGCAACTGAGATGTGAAGGTTTGGAAGTGAGCAACTGTGTAAAGTTTGTAGACCGATAACTAAGAACTGTTTTTATTGTAGTCAAACGTCCTGCCGTAAGTTCAGCCTCTGCAGCAGCAGCCATGACACGGTTTCGATTTCACTGCTATCCAGTGCGGAAAATTGCAGCTGATCAATGATCTATGACTGTCAAACGACAGCCGGCCCGGCTGGCAAACAAGAATCCTGTTAAGCAATAAGCAAACTCCAAATCATGGCTCTGGAAACGTCGGCAACTGCGCGCCAGTGCTAATTTACGTCACAAGAACATACTTTCTTTCAAACGAATGGATGTATATTTTGCCGTTAGAGAGCACCACATGCAGCAGGTCTGATGATGCGAGTGATAATGGCAGTTAGTGCGAGGGATAAATTAGCGTGAGCGGAAGGGAGCGAGAGCGATCGCTCACCTAACAAATAATGCACTGCTATTGTGTTTGTAGCAACTGAGATGTGAAGGTTTGGAAGTGAATGACTGCATAGCGTTCTTAGACCGAGATCAGGGTGGGACGGAGCGTGTTAGCAGCCAACTCGATGTGAAGATGCACAGGTACGAAAGGGGTCGGATCTATTACTTACTCACCTATCTTTGTTTAAAGTAGAGCATGTGACTGAAATGATGGCAATGCAAGATCCTGCCGCTTCCATGTTGCAGGATTGTGATGTTTCGGTGTTGCAGGAGTGTGACTTTTCTGTGTTGCCGGGTTGACTCTTCTATGTTACAAGATTGTGATTCTTCCGTGCTGCAATATTGTGAATCATGTTGTACAGAATTGTGACTCTTCTATGTTACAAGAATGTGATTCTTCCGTGCTGCAATATTGTGAATCATGTTGTACAGAATTGTGACTCTTCTATGTTACAAGAATGTGATTCTTCCATGCTATACAAATTATTCTGACTATTTTCTGTTTCAGTATTATCACTCTGCCTCAGGCATTTGAGATTCTACTCAAGGCAGAGCGAGTCACACAATCAACTGTTAACAAGACACTACAGTATTTGAAGGACAACCAATTCAGTGGGCCTGTCAAGTGATTCTACTAAAGGCAGAGCGAGTCACACAATCAACTGTTAACAAGACACTACGGATTTGAAGGACTAAGTAAAAGTGATATTCTGATGACTGCACGGAAGCCAGACGTCTGGTATTTGTACTTCTATTAAGATGGTGGTGTTCAGTTGGACATTGCGTGTATATACTATTGCAACAATGCAGTATATGTGGCCTAGTATAATATTAGAATATATTAGAATATATAATCCTCTGCACTGGTGTAGTGTTTACATCTACCTCACTTGTGTGTCTGCAGTAATGTTCATGAGAGCACCATTGCAGTGATGCAGTGGCTACAGTGACAGACTCGACCATTACAGTAATGTTCATGAGAGCACCATTGCAGTGGTGCAGTGGCTACAGTGATGGACTCAGCCATTACAGTAATGTTCATGAGAGCACCATTGCAGTGGTGCAGTGGCTACAGTGACAGACTCAACCATTACAGTAATGTTCATGAGAGCACCATTGCAGTGGTGCAGTGGCTACAGTGATGGACTCAACCATTACAGTAATGTTCATGAGAGCACCATTGCAATGGTGCAGTGGCTACAGTGACAGACTCAACCATTACAGTAATGTTCATGAGAGCACCATTGCAGTGGTGCAGTGGCTACAGTGATGGACTCAACCATTACAGTAATGTTCATGAGAGCACCATTGCAATGGTGCAGTGGCTACAGTGACAGACTAAACCATTACAGTAATGTTCATGAGAGCACCATTGCAGTGGTGCAGTGGCTACAGTGATGGACTCAACCATTACAGTAATGTTCATGAGAGCACCATTGCAGTGGTGCAGTGGCTACAGTGATGGACTCAACCATTACAGTAATGTTCATGTGAGCACCATTGCAATGGTGCAGTGGCTACAGTGACAGACTCAACCATTACAGTAATGTTCATGAGAGCACCATTGCAGTGGTGCAGTGGCTACAGTGATGGACTCAACTATTACAGTAATGTTCATGAGAGCACCATTGCAATGGTGCAGTGGCTACAGTGACAGACTCAACCATTACAGTAATGTTCATGAGAGCACCATTGCAGTGGTGCAGTGGCTACAGTGACAGACTCAACCATTACAGTAATGTTCATGAGAGCACCATTGCAGTGGTGCAGTGGCTACAGTGATGGACTCAACCATTACAGTAATGTTCATGAGAGCACCATTGCAATGGTGCAGTGGCTACAGTGACAGACTCAACCATTACAGTAATGTTCTACAGCGATGGACTCAACCATTACAGTAATGTTCATGAGAGCACCATTGCAATGGTGCAGTGGCTACAGTGACAGACTCAACCATTACAGTAATGTTCATGAGAGCACCATTGCAGTGGTGCAGTGGCTACAGTGATGGACTCAACCATTACAGTAATGTTCATGAGAGCACCATTGCAATGGTGCAGTGGCTACAGTGACAGACTCAACCATTACAGTAATGTTCATGAGAGCACCATTGCAGTGGTGCAGTGGCTACAGTGATGGACTCAACCATTACAGTAATGTTCATGAGAGCATCATTGCAATGGTGCAGTGGCTACAGTGACAGACTCAACCATTACAGTAATGTTCATGAGAGCACCATTGCAGTGGCTACAGTGATGGACTCAACCATTACAGTAATGTTCATGAGAGCACCATTGCAGTAATGTCCATGAGAGCACCATTGCAGTGGTGCAGTGGCTACAGTGACAGACTCAACCATTGCAGTAATGTTCATGAGAGCACCATTGCAGTGGTGGACTGCAGTGGTGCTCTCATGAACATAACTGAATGTGGCTACAGTGATGGACTCTCAATCGAGAGAACCTGGGTTCGAATCCTGTGCGACGGTGTCGAACCTTGGGCAAGTTTGTACAATCTATACTGCTCCAGTTCACTCAGCAGTATGACTAAGTACTAGGTTATAGACAGTGGTGGATAGTATGAATAGTTTTTACACATTAATTGCAGCATGGCTGAATGCTTCCCAGATGTTGAGATGGTGTTTGATTGAACAGGTTTGCCAGGGAGTAAAGTGTAAAGTGCTTTGTGCAGTTCTGAGAACTGGATATTGCGATATATATAAAAATTGCGTTTTTGGAATTATGTCTTCACCATTGCAGTAAAGTTCATGTTGGCACCATTGCAGTAACATTCATGTTGACACCATCGCAATAATGGTCATGTTGATACCATTGCAGTAATGGTCATGTTGACACCATTGCAGTAACGTTCATGTTGACACCATTGCGGTAATGATCATATTGATACCATTGCAGTAATGGTCATGTTGACACCATTGCAGTAATGGTCATGTTGACACCATTGCAGTAATGGTCATGTTGACACCATTGCAGTAATGGTCATGTTGACACCATTGCAGTAATGGTCATGTTGACACCATTGCAGTAATGTCCATATCTACACCATTGCAGTAATGTTCATGTTTGCACCATTGCAGTAATGTTCATGTTTGCAGCATTGCAATAATGTTCATGTTTGCACCATTGCTGTAATGTGCTTGTGTGCATCATTTATGTAATGTTCATGTGTGCGACAATGCAAATCTGTTCATACATACACCACAGCAAGAGTGTTCGAATTTGCACCATTCCAGTAATGTTCACAATGTAGTATTATAATTTGCACACAACTGCTGTATAAGTACACATCAGTGCAATATGTTGTGAAAATGCACACCATTGCAATACAGTACAGAAATGTGACATTTGTATACAGAGCGTCAGCTGTCAGTATATATACATACAGCAGCTACGTCTATGTGTCCGTACATTTTATGTTGCAATGTATCATTCCATGAATTACTCATACGAAGGTCAACTGCACATTTGTAACATCGTGGTGCCGATTTATTCAGATATTAAGTAACATATCATTTTTTAATATGCTGATATTGTAAGGACACAATGATGCAATGTTTTTTATGAGATATATGTCTACACATATTTTATATAGTACTTTGCCAATCATTTACTATGCACAAGTTAAATGAATAAAATTTGTATCGTTAAATTTTTATTGTCTGTTTCTCTAATCATGTCGTAGTGTAACAATTGTGTGATAATATAAATTGTTTCTTCTAATCATGTCCTAGTGTAGCATTGTGTGATAATATAAACTGTTTCTTCTAACCATGTCCTAGTGTAGCATTGTGTGATAATATAAACTGTTTCTTCTAATCATGTCCTAGTGTAACATTGTGTGATAATATAAACTGTTTCTTCTAATCATGTCCTAGTGTAACATTGTATGTTAATATAAACTGTTTCTTGTAATCATGTCCTAGTGTAACATTGTGTGATAATATAAACTGTTTCTTCTAATCATGTCCAAGTGTAACACTGTGTGATAATATAAACTGTTTCTTCTAATCATGTCCTAGTGTAACATTGTGTGATAATATAAACTGTTTCTTCTAATCATGTCCAAGTGTAACACTGTGTGATAATATAAACTGTTTCTTCTAATCATGTCCTAGTGTAACATTGTGTGATAATATAAACTGTTTCTTCTAATCATGTCCTAGTGTAACATTGTGTGATAATATAAACTGTTTCTTCTAATCATGTCCTAGTGTAACATTGTGTGTTTATATAAACTGTTTCTTCTAATCATGTCCTAGTGTAACATTGTGTGATAATATAAACTGTTTCTTCTAATCATGTCCTAGTGTAACATTGTGTGTTTATATAAACTGTTTCTTCTAATCATGTCCAAGTGTAACATTGTGTGATAATATAAACTGTTTGTTCTAATCATGTCCTAGTGTAACATTGTGTGATAATATAAACTGTTTGTTCTAATCATGTCCTAGTGTAACATTGTGTGATAATATAAACTGTTTGTTCTAATCATGTCCTAGTGTAACATTGTGTGTTTATATAAACTGTTTCTTCTAATCATGTCGTAGTGTAACATTGTGTGATAATATAAACTGTTTCTTCTAATCATGCCCTAGTGTAACATTGTGTGATAATATAAACTGTTTCTTCTAATCATGTCCTAGTGTAACATTGTGTGATAATATATACTGTTTCTTCTAATCATGTCCTAGTGTAACATTGTGTGTTTATATAAACTGTTTCTTCTAATCATGTCCAAGTGTAACAATGTGTGATAATATAAACTGTTTCTTCTAATCATGTCCAAGTGTAACATTGTGTGATAATATAAACTGTTTCTTCTAATCATGTCCTAGTGTAACATTGTGTGTTTATATAAACTGTTTCTTCTAATCATGTCCAAGTGTAACATTGTGTGATAATATAAACTGTTTCTTCTAATCATGTCCTAGTGTAACATTGTGTGGTAATATAAACTGTTTCTTCTAATCATGTCCTAGTGTAACATTGTGTGATAATATAAACTGTTTCTTCTAATCATGTCCTAGTGTAACATTGTGTGTTTATATAAACTGTTTCTTCTAATCGTGTCCTAGTGTAACATTGTGTGATAATATAAACTGTTTCTTCTAATCATGTCCTAGTGTAACATTGTGTGATAATATAAACTGTTTCTTCTAATCATGTCCTAGTGTAACATTGTGTGATAATATAAACTGTTTCTTCTAATCATGTCCTAGTGTAACATTGTATGTTAATATAAACTGTTTCTTGTAATCATGTCCTAGTGTAACATTGTGTGATAATATAAACTGTTTCTTCTAATCATGTCCAAGTGTAACACTGTGTGATAATATAAACTGTTTCTTCTAAACATGTCCTAGTGTAACATTGTATGTTAATATAAATTATTTCTTCTAATCATGTCCTAGTGTAACATTGTGTGATAATATAAACTGTTTCTTCTAATCATGTCCTAGTGTAACATTGTGTGATAATATAAACTGTTTCTTCTAATCATGTCCTAGTGTAACATTGTGTGATAATATAAACTGTTTCTTCTAATCATGTCCAAGTGTAACACTGTGTGATAATATAAACTGTTTCTTCTAATCATGTCCTAGTGTAACATTGTATGTTAATATAAACTGTTTCTTCTAATCATGTCCAAGTGTAACATTGTGTGATAATATAAACTGTTTCTTCTAATCATGTCCTAGTGTAACATTGTGTGATAATATAAACTGTTTCTTCTAATCATGTCCTAGTGTAACATTGTGTGATAATATAAACTGTTTCTTCTAATCATGTCCTAGTGTAACATTGTATGTTAATATAAACTGTTTCTTCTAATCATGTCCTAGTGTAACATTGTATGTTAATATAAACTGTTTCTTCTAATCATGTCCTAGTGTAACATTGTGTAATAATATAAACTGTTTCTTCTAATCATGTCCAAGTGTAACACTGTGATAATATAAACTGTTTCTTCTAATCATGTCCTAGTGTAACATTGTATGTTAATATAAATTGTTTCTTCTAATCATGTCCTAGTGTAACATTGTGTGATAATATAAACTGTTTCTTCTAATCGTGTCCTAGTGTAACATTGTGTGATAATATAAACTGCACATCTACTCCAGTGTAACCTCCCTATTAAGGTCACCATTGGGACTGGAGAAGTGTCCTCAATAACAAAGTGGCCATATTAACAGAACTAATTTCGTATTTTTTACTGTTACAAGAATAATTTGGGACTGTCCTAGGGTGACCTTAATTGTGAGGTGGCTTTTTCCTGAGGTGTAAAGCAAGTTTCGACTGTACATGTTAAGTAGTTTGTACATTTTGATTTACAATTGTGTACCAGTGGGTACAACTGAATTGTGCGGATTAATGCAGTATCCCCAAAAGTACCACTTGAGTGAAGTTGGACAGTGCATTGAATAGAACAGGAGCAGGACGAATGAAAGACATTCCTTAGGTAACCCAAGTGTCACTAGTGTTCCTGGGCATAAAGTAGACACCTAGCGAGCATTTATACAGGTAATTGTTTTGGGATGACACTTTATGATTATTTCATCAATGTAAAGCTAATAGTATCAGACATCTAATTCTTAGTCACCAGGAGCAGCATTGCTGTAGTCTGCATCTAAAACCAGTCTTACATAATTTGCAAGTGTCTCCGCGTTTGTGGCCGATTGTACGACATTTGTAGTGATCCATACTGCTTTTTAAAGCACAGGATCCTTTATTACAAACAAGATGGCAGCACTGTATAACAGATCACCAATTGTGTCACTGATAATTAAATATTATTGATCATCAAAACATAATTGCAAAGTGGAAAATATGGATGACAATTTCAACAAATACATTATTGTTGCTTTGTGGTGCCTTTTTATTTGTGTAATTCCTTGGGACATGATCAGATTTCGGTACAATTTTGACATCCAAAAAGTTTGTGCTCGTAGCCCCAGAAACCATGTATATTTTTATTATAAATGTAAGCAATTGCGATATTGTACTTGAAACTAAGGTATCATGGATGAAATTGGGTCACCACATATGAATAAATGTTCAGTTTTGTCAGTGTCACTGTAAGTATGTTTTACAGAATGGTTGTACAACAATTATACGCACACATTTCTCGTTATTTTATATTAGTTTATTTCATCTTGTTAGGTGCAAAATTAATAAACTAGTGGTATAAATAAAGTAAAAGCAGAAATATAGTCTTATGTAACTACAAATTGGAATCCCTGGAGCTATGTTAACTCCACAATGACAAAAATCAACCAAACTGTGCAGTACATCGATCGTCAGGACGGATCCATGTACCAATCCACTTCAAAGTCAATGTGCAAATTAGCTTGATACTATGTCGATCACTTGCTCAATGTACAATCTATACATACATATACGCGTAGCAAAAATAGCAATAAAACAGTACCTATATAACTTAAAGGAATTTATAAAATCCTATAAAATAATCTGTAGAATTTGTTGCTAAAACTAAACGTTCACTTCAGTAGCAAACAGGTATCACAGGCATGTTAAACTGAACAATAAAAGGATCCTTGTCCACTCATTTGGTATCATAAAATCATGTTATACGGTATAAACTATATATATATTGCAGTATACTGATCTCCCGTGTGTTTCTATTATTTGTTGTTGAAATTTAAATATCGAAACAATAATTCTGAGAAAACAGTTTGTTTACACAGCAGAACGCTTATATTGACTGGTTAGGTACATGGTGGTAGAGTCGCAACATTAGAAACTCCTCTCATCCTGTTGGATGATCCAAACTCACTGTTCGGGGATTTGACTGACAACATGGCGGATTTGGTTATTTCAGCTTTGCCAAGACGTGGAACAGGATGGTCTAAGTTATAATACACACAGACAAACCACACATACATACCACACACACCGACACACATACACCACACATACACACCACACACACATACACACCACACCACACACACATTACACACACCGAAACACACACACCCACCACACACACATACACTGACACACACACACCACACGCACACCACACAAACCACACACATATATATATAGTTTACACTGGATAACATGACTTTACGATATAAGGAATGGTCAAGGTGTCTTTAATATGCCAGGGATACTTGTCAACTCATTGGACATGTCCCTGGTTGCATCAACAACATTACCATTTTTTTATAAGTAAATGTCAAACTGAGGCATGAGAAATTCTGGAATTTAAATTTTCCTCAATTTCATATTGATTTTCAAAATTTAGTAGGAGCCGAACTTTTTTCAGCAATATACATGAGCCAATGAACCTGACCTAGTCAAGTGATGCTGAACAAGAGTGTATATTTAAATCATAGAAAGTTTTTTGTGCACAATGTTTTCAAGTAAAAATAAAACAAAATAAATTTGTGATAATGTTGACAAGTTTGACAAGTAAGCGTTACCGATGTATCATGTACATCACACACATTGTCAATGCAGTCCAAATGTATCTGACGACGTACTATACACTGTAGACATTGTGAATGCACTTGAAGTGTCTCTGGATACGTAGGTAATGTTCACATCTTTGACAAGTGTCCCCGATACATATTGTCAACACATTGCAAGTGTTTTTCAATTCACAGACAAATAAGCATCACCTATGTACAATACATACACATAGGTAATGTTCACGTCATTGTGAAGTGTTACTGATGCACTATACATTGAACACATTGTCAATGCAGGGGAAATGTCACTGGATACCTCAATAATGTTCACATTTCTTACAAGTAAGTGTCACCGATATACACTGTCAACACACTTTCGATTCACCGGTAACATTCACATCGTTCACAAGTGTCACATATTTACTATACATTATACACACTGTCAACACACTGGACACATCATCAACAAGTAAGTGTCACTGATGCACTATACCTTATACACATTGTCAAGGAACTGGACACATCATTGACAAATGTCACTGATGCACTATACCCTATACACACTGTCAACATACCGGACACATCATTGACAAGTAAGTGTCACTGATGCACTATACACATTGTCAAGGAACTGGACACATCATTGACAAATGTCACTGATGTACTATACCCTATACACACTGTCAACACACTGGACACATCACTAACAAGTGTCACTGATGCACTATGTCCTATACACATTGTCAACACACTGGATACATCATTGACAAGTAAGTGTCACTGATGCACTATACATATTGTCAAGGAACTGGACACGTCATTGACAAATGTCACTGATGCACTATACCCTATACACACTGTCAACACACTGGACACATCACTAACAAGTGTCAATGATGCACTATGTCCTATACACATTGTCAACACACTGTACACATCATTGACAAGTAAGTGTCACTGATGCACTATGCATTATACACATTGTCAAGGAACTGGACACATCATTGACAAATGTCACTGATGTACTATACCCTATACACACTGTCAACACACTGGACACATCACTAACAAGTGTCACTGATGCACTATGTCCTATACACATTGTCAACACACTGGACACATCATTGACAAGTAAGTGTCACTGATGCACTATGCATTATACATATTGTCAAGGAACTGGACACGTCATTGACAAATGTCACTGATGCACTATACCCTATACACACTGGACACATCATTGACAAGTAAGTGTCACTGATGCACTATGCATTATACACATTGTCAAGGAACTGGACACATCATTGACAAATGTCACTGATGCACTATACCCTATACACACTGTCAACACACTGGACACATCACTAACAAGTGTCACTGATGCACTATGTCCTATACACATTGTCAACACACTGGACACATCATTGACAAGTAAGTGTCACTGATGCACTATGCATTATACATATTGTCAAGGAACTGGACACGTCATTGACAAATGTCACTGATGCACTATACCCTATACACACTGTCAACACACTGGACACATCATTGACAAGTAAGTGGCACTGATGCACTAGGCATTATACACACTGTCAACACACTGGACACATCATTGACAAGTGTCACTGATGCACTATACCCTATACACATTGTCAACACACTGGACACATCATTGACAAGTGTCACTGATGCACTACACCCTATACACACTGTCAACACACTGGAAACATCACTAACAAGTGTCACTGATGCACTATGTCCTATACACATTGTCAACACACTGGACACATCATTGACAAATGTCACTGATGCACTATACCCTATACACATTGTCAACACACTGGACACATATTTGACAAGTAAGTGTCACTGATGCACTATGCATTATACACATTGTCAAGGAACTGGACACATCATTGACAAATGTCACTGATGCACTATACCCTATACACACTGTCAACATACCGGACACATCATTGACAAGTAAGTGTCACTGATGCACTATACACATTGTCAAGGAACTGGACACATCATTGACAAATGTCACTGATGTACTATACCCTATACACACTGTCAACACACTGGACACATCACTAACAAGTGTCACTGATGCACTATGTCCTATACACATTGTCAACACACTGGACACATCATTGACAAGTAAGTGTCACTGATGCACTATGCATTATACATATTGTCAAGGAACTGGACACGTCATTGACAAATGTCACTGATGCACTATACCCTATACACACTGTCAACACACTGGACACATCATTGACAAGTAAGTGGCACTGATGCACTAGGCATTATACACACTGTCAACACACTGGACACATCATTGACAAGTGTCACTGATGCACTATACCCTATACACATTGTCAACACACTGGACACATCATTGACAAGTGTCACTGATGCACTACACCCTATACACACTGTCAACACACTGGAAACATCACTAACAAGTGTCACTGATGCACTATGTCCTATACACATTGTCAACACACTGGACACATCATTGACAAATGTCACTGATGCACTATACCCTATACACATTGTCAACACACTGGACACATATTTGACAAGTAAGTGTCACTGATGCACTATGCATTATACACATTGTCAAGGAACTGGACACATCATTGACAAATGTCACTGATGCACTATACCCTATACACACTGTCAACATACCGGACACATCATTGACAAGTAAGTGTCACTGATGCACTATACACATTGTCAAGGAACTGGACACATCATTGACAAATGTCACTGATGTACTATACCCTATACACACTGTCAACACACTGGACACATCACTAACAAGTGTCACTGATGCACTATGTCCTATACACATTGTCAACACACTGGACACATCATTGACAAGTAAGTGTCACTGATGCACTATGCATTATACATATTGTCAAGGAACTGGACACGTCATTGACAAATGTCACTGATGCACTATACCCTATACACACTGTCAACACACTGGACACATCATTGACAAGTAAGTGGCACTGATGCACTAGGCATTATACACACTGTCAACACACTGGACACATCATTGACAAGTGTCACTGATGCACTATACCCTATACACATTGTCAACACACTGGACACATCATTGACAAGTGTCACTGATGCACTACACCCTATACACACTGTCAACACACTGGAAACATCACTAACAAGTGTCACTGATGCACTATGTCCTATACACATTGTCAACACACTGGACACATCATTGACAAATGTCACTGATGCACTATACCCTATACACATTGTCAACACACTGGACACATATTTGACAAGTAAGTGTCACTGATGCACTATGCATTATACACATTGTCAAGGAACTGGACACATCATTGACAAGTGTCACTAATGCACTATGCATTATGCACTTGACATATATTTTGATTCACCAGTGACATCCACATCTTTGGCAAGCAAGAGTCACGGATATACTATACATTACACTGAAAACGTAGGCATTATAAACTTAATAGTGAATGCATGACCTGAAGTTGAAGACAGCAGGGAACCTGACAAATGCCAAGATTTAAACATTGAATTGGGTGATCTCCACAAAATTAATAGAAGCACGACTTTGGTATAAACTCTCTGTAGACATTAAACATTCAAAATCATCAAATATTTAAGCTATAAAACCAGGAAATTTATAACTGACAGTAATTAATATAATTAAATTATATATTGTAATCTCTAGGTTTAATTTAAGAAAATCCTTATCCTGAAGCCATTAATTCAAGTGTATAACCATGATAACTTTATTGTGGAGTATACTATTTTTAGTTGGATTTAATAGGCTACCAGCTTGACATGTTTAAAGTTCTCTGTTAGTCTCGTCAGTGCAGCTTTGTAATTAGACTGCATATTACATGGATTAGGACACATTTCCTTACAATAATAATGTTCTCATCATTGACAAGTATCGCACACAGGTTTGGGGTCAATTCCATTCCGGAAATAATATTTACTCTCAAACCTGGAATTGATTTTTGAAAGTTATGTTGAACTGATTTTTTGCAGCAATAGACATGAGCTTAATAAACTTGACTTTTTCGAGCAAAGTTGAATGAACAATTGCGAACGTTTAAATCATGTCTGAATAAGTATGACTGAGCATACAATGTCATGTTTTCATGTACAACTAAAACTGTGTTAAAATGAATTAATATTGATTTTTCCTTAGGATTTTTAAAGTTAGAATTTATAATATGAAATTTGTTCCTGCAATGGGAATTGGAATATATATTTTTTGAATTGGTACAACTGGAATTGACAAAACGGAATTGTTCCATCAGCTGGTCTCACTTGTGCTGTATATTATACACATTTTCAGTGCCCTGGACTTGTTTCTGGCTACATCTACAATGGTCACATCTTTGTCACGAGTTACCTATGTACAAACAAATAAGTACTATACATTATACGCATCGTCAACGCATTGGAATTGTCTCTGGTTAGATCAATAGCATTGATACCTTTGACAAGCGTCACCAGTGAGCTATACATTATATACATTGTCAATGTACAAAAAGTGTCTCCGACATACGTTACATTATATGTACACTTTGTCAACACACTTGGGGTGTCTTTGATCAGACCTGGATTAAACTGGTAATCGCATTTGATTGTTTAAAAGTGTGAATTTGAATTGAAAAAATCAACACATACAGTATAGAAAAAAAAAAAAAAACAGCAAAGGGATACGAGTTGAAAGTATTGATTGAAACAGAAAATGAATTTACGTTTTTATATAAATTTACATGTATAAACTACAAAATAAAGTTGTACCATGTTTGGATTTAAGATATTAGCACTACAGCACTATGCCTGTTTCTTCCAAAAGTAACATATCATACGTATTTTAATGTGGATTTGATGGCTGTAATAAGACTGGCCTTGAAATAACTGGTTGCAACTTGCTAATTTGTAAATTAAACTGGAATTTAATTATTATTGAAAATTTATTATTGAAGCATTAATCCTTTATGTCAGTGCATTGAATTGATCCTTGCTAAAGACACCATTGACAAGCATCACTGATGTCCTATACATTATATGTACACATTGTCAATGTATTAAAAGTGCCTTTGGATACATTGATAACATTCACATCTTTGACGTGTAACTGTCACCAATGTCCTGTACATTACACACATTGTCAACACACTGGCAATGTCTCTGGATACATTGAGATGTTCATATATTTTATAGGTAAGTGCCATCAACAGGTAGATGGTCGTCAATTGCATTCCAGAATTAAAATTTACTCTGATTACAAATTTTGGAATTGATTTTCGAAAGCGTGTAAGCAGTACATTTTTTCTGCAGCAGAAGAGTCAAAGAACTTGATATAGTCGAGTAACGTAGAAAGAACAGATGTTAACTTTAAAATCGTCTCTAAATAAATTTGATTGTACACATGTACAAATACAGTTATTTCAAAATTAACTGGAATTTGTTGGTTCGAATTGTAAATTTTGGATTGATTTTTACAAGGTGAAAATGGATTTTTTTTGGAATTGACTGGAATTTACAAAGCAGAATTGACCGCATGATTGATCAACGACGCACTATACGATACACACTTTGTTAACACACTGAAAGTGTCTCCGGATTCACGGATAATGTTCACATCTATGACAAGTATCAGAGATGGTCTGCGCATTATCCACACTGTCAACACACACCGTAGGTGCTCTGGGTGCACTGATAATATGTACAACTTTGATGTGTCATAAATGTACTATACATTATATACATTGTCAACACACTGATAGTGTTACATGATTCACCTGTAACGTTTACATCTTTGACAAATAAGTGTCACTGATGAACTGTATGTTATACACATTGTCAACCCACTGGTAGTGAGTGTCATATGATTGACCAGGAACGTTTATGTCTTTGATAGATAAGTGTCACTGACGTACGTTACATTACATACACTAGAAGTGTCTTGGATCAGATTCAACTGGTAATCAAATTTGATTGATTAAAAGTGTGAATTTGAATTGAAAAAATCAAAAAAACAACTGCAAAGGAATACAAGTTGAAAGTATTGATCAAAACAGAAAATGAATTTACGGTTTTACATAAATTTACATGTATAAACTACAAAATAAAATTGTACTGTTTAGCACTATAGCACTATGCCTGTTTAGCAGTTTCTTCAAAAAGTAAAATATCAGATGTATTTTATGTGGATTTTATGGCTTTAATAAAAGACTGTGGCCTCGAAACAACTGGTTGCAACCTGCTAATTTGAACATTAATTTGGAATATAATTATAACAGGAAATTATTGGAGTATTAATCCTTTATGTCAGTGCACTGAACTGATCCTTGCTAAAGACACCGATAATGTTTACATCTTTGACACAAACATAATATATATTACACACTGTCAGTGTACTCAATGCACTGGACGTGTCTCCCACATATTTCTGACGAATCCAGGTCATAGCCACTCCCAACCCCACACCCAGACTTAGTGTTGGCAGTCAACTAAAGAGAGGTATCACTTTCGTGTAGGGTGATCATCGAGAGTGCACAGTCCTAAAAGAAAACCACTGCATCATCTCTGGGGCAAAGTGGACATTTTGCCAAAGTGATCACGCTAAGGCAACATGTAGCTAGCAAATGGCAGAACTCTTTGTGTGGAAACCAAATGGAACTTATGTAACATTGGAAATGCATGAAACCAAAACAAAGAAAAATGTTGGTCTGGTTAGACTGCTTCTTGCCAATCACATGGATTAAATAACGTCATTTTCTTATTACACAACTAGGAAAATTCGATTCACATCGATGTTTCAACCGCTTTCGGAGGCCTTCATCGGGAACGACTCTTCTTCGGCTCACCAAATGTCGTGGTGAGCAAGCTTTCCCATATGTGACTCAGTCGAACAAACATTGAATACAAGTCGGTGGTAACTAACCATGTGGATAGAAACAACCGTTATAGACGGGGAGGGTGCCAGAGTGGTGGACAGAGACAACCATTAAAGACGCGGAGGGTGCCAGAGTGGTGGACAGAAACAACGGTTATAGACGGGGAGGTGCCAAAGTGTTGGACAGAGACAAAAACATGTGTGTGATGGAATAAGGAGGTCATCTAGATCAGAAAGCAACACCAATGATGAACAGAGACAAGGACGGACACCGACTGAGTCACTTGTAGGACAATATGCTCACCTCACTGTCTGGCAAGCAGAGGAAAATCAGTTCCTGATGAAGGCTGTCAAAGGTGGATGAAACATCAGTGTGATGGAATTTTCCTAGTTGTGAAATAAGAAAATTACGTTTTATAACAAAAATGTGTTAATTCTGACTGTCTGTCAATGTGCCAAGGTGGTGGGTGATTTGGTTCGTGAAAAGATTGCATTAAAAGAGTAATACAATAAACTGACATCGTGTTAAATGGTACTTGTGATCTGAGCAGTAAATGAAATGTTCTTGTTGCACCAGATGTCCACTTTGCCCCTCTCTCCCCTACGATGCATTGTACACATTGTCAACACATTAGATGTTTCTCTGAATACATCACACAATTCAAATCTTTGACAACTGTCACAGATGTACTATACACTATGCACATATTCAACACACTGGAAATGTCCCTGGATTCACCAACAAGGTTCATATCTTTGACAATCAAGTGTCACTGATGTATGAAACAGTAAGCACACGGTCAATGCACTGGATACACCGATAATGTTCATATCTTTGACAAGTGTCAACGATACAAATTGTCAAAGATTTGGCAATGTCTCAGGATACATCTATAACATTCATATCTTTGACAAGTAAGAGTCCACCGACACACATACAATGGTGACAGCATTCTGAGAAAAGACTTCCTCTATGTGACGGGATTATACTCATGACAGATGGTGTTCGGTTGGCGTCACACGTGGTATGTTGGCGTCACCCGTGGTGTTCGGTTGGCGTCACACGTGGTATGTTGGCGTCACCCGTGATGTTCGGTTGGCGTCACACTTGGTATGTTGGCGTCACCCGTGGTGTTCGGTTGGCGTCACACGTGGTATGTTGGCGTCACCCGTGGTGTTCGGTTGGCGTCACACGTGGTATGTTGGTGTCACCCGTGGTGTTCGGTTGGCATCACACGTGGTATGTTGGCGTCACCCGTGGTGTTCGGTTGGCGTCACACGTGGTATGTTGGCGTCACCCGTGGTGGTCGGCTGGCGTCATCCGTGGTGGTCGATTGGCGTCATCCGTGCTGGTCGGTTGGCGTCACATGTGGTGGTATGTTGGCGTCACCGTGGTGGTCGATTGGCGTCACACGTGGTGGTTGGTTGATGTCACATGTGGTGGCCGGTTGACGTCAAGTGACTGGAGTCAGGCCTGTGGAGTCTGCAATAGGGAAACGAGTACAAGTTCTTTGTTTCAAAATAGTAACATTGGTCTATGGATAGTATTGTCACAAAAACTATGCTAGGACATGAGAAAACATTCAAAAGATGGAAGCCACCTTGATACAGCTGCTTTTCTGTGGTTTCAGGATCTAATATAAACTATTTTAATAAGGTTAAACTGATGTTTTTGACGTAACAATGCCACTATGCATGTCAAAGATATTGGAATACTGTAGGAGTTATACAATTTTTAATGCATCTGTTACATCGCTCTGATGCTGTGGTATAGGAACAAAGGTGGCAAATGATTGTTCAGTATGCAAATGAGGACTACCTTCCTAAAATATCCTGGTTGTTTTGCAACATGGAAATTACCATGTTTGAGAGGGCTTCTTGGCATGAGTTCGCAATCAACAGATTTCATACTTGGCAAATTACTTGAGAAAAGTTTACATATACAAATTTGTAAAGGAATTTACAAATACATTTTTAACAAGTCTTTCATTGATGTTAGACCTTTGTTTCACGTAAACATTATACACTGTACATTTGGTCAGGATATGATGACCAGGTCTCAGTGGGAGGTATGATGACCAGGTCTCAGTGGGAGGTATGATGACCAGGTCTCACTGGGAGGTATGATGACCAGGTCTCGGTGGGAGATATGATGACCAGGTCTCAGTGGGAGATATGATGACCAGGTCTCGATGGGAGGTATGATGACCAGGTCTCAGTGGGAGATATGATGACCAGGTCTCGATGGGAGGTATGATGACCAGGTCTCAGTGGGAGATATGATGACCAGGTCTCGATGGGAGGTATGATGACCAGGTCTCGATGGGAGGTATGATGACCAGGTCTCAATGGGAGATATGATGACCAGGTCTCAGTGGGAGGTATGATGACCAGGTCTCAATGGGAGATATGATGACCAGGTCTCGATGGGAGGTATGATAACCAGGTCTCGGTGGGAGATATGATGACCAGGTCTCGGTGGGAGATATGATGACCAGGTCTCAGTGGGAGATATGATGACCAGGTCTCAGTGGGAGATATGATGACCAGGTCTCAGTGGGAGATATGATGACCAGGTCTCAGTGGGAGGTATGATGACCAGGTCTCAATGGGAGATATGATGACCAGGTCTCGATGGGAGGTATGATGACCAGGTCTCAGTGGGAGGTATGATGACCAGGTCTCAGTGGGAGATATGATGACCAGGTCTCAGTGGGAGGTATGATGACCAGGTCTCGATGGGAGGTATGATAACCAGGTCTCGGTGGGAGATATGATGACCAGGTCTCGGTGGGAGATATGATGACCAGGTCTCAGTGGGAGATATGATGACCAGGTCTCAGTGGGAGATATGATGACCAGGTCTCGATGGGAGGTATGATGACCAGGTCTCAGTGGGAGGTATGATGACCAGGTCTCAGTGGGAGATATGATGACCAGGTCTCAGTGGGAGATATGATGACCAGGTCTCGATGGGAGGTATGATGACCAGGTCTCAGTGGGAGGTATGATGACCAGGTCTCAGTGGGAGGTATGATGACCAGGTCTCAATGGGAGATATGATGACCAGGTCTCGATGGGAGGTATGATGACCAGGTCTCAGTGGGAGGTATGATGACCAGGTCTCAGTGGGAGGTATGATGACCAGGTCTCAGTGGGAGATATGATGACCAGGTCTCGGTGGGAGATATGATGACCAGGTCTCAGTGGGAGATATGATGACCAGGTCTCAGTGGGAGGTATGATGACCAGGTCTCAGTGGGAGATATGATGACCAGGTCTCAGTGGGAGGTATGATGACCAGGTCTCAGTGGGAGGTATGATGACCAGGTCTCGGTGGGAGGTATGATGACCAGGTCTCGATGGGAGGTATGATAACCAGGTCTCAATGGGAGGTATGATGACCAGGTCTCAATGAGAGATATGATGACCACGTCTCGGTGGGAGATATGATGACCAGGTCTCGATGGGAGGTATGATAACCAGGTCTCGGTGGGAGATATGATGACCAGGTCTCGGTGGGAGATATGATGACCAGGTCTCGGTGGGAGATATGATGACCAGGTCTCAGTGGGAGATATGATGACCAGGTCTCAGTGGGAGATATGATGACCAGGTCTCAGTGGGAGATATGATGACCAGGTCTTGATGGGAGGTATGATGACCAGGTCTCACTGGGAGGTATGATGACCAGGTCTCAATGGGAGGTATGATGACCAGGTCTCAATAGGAGGTATGATGACCAGGTCTCAATGGAAGGTATGATGACCAGGTCTCAATGGGAGGTATGATGACCAGGTCTCAATGGGAGGTATGATGACCAGGTCTCAATAGGAGGTATGATGACCAGGTCTCAGTGGGAGATATGATGACCAGGTCTCAATGGGAGGTATGATGACCAGGTCTCAATGGGAGGTATGATGACCAGGCCTCATTGGGAGGTACGATGACCAGGTCTCAATGGGAGGTATGATGACCAGGTCTCAATGGGAGGTATGATGACCAGGTCTCAATGGGAGGTATGATGACCAGGTCTCAGTGGGAGGTATGATGACCAGGTCTCAGTGGGAGGTATGATGACCAGGTCTCAGTGGGAGGTATGATGACCAGGTCTCAATGGGAGATATGATGACCAGGTCTCAATGGGAGGTATGATGACCAGGTCTCAATGGGAGGTATGATGACCAGGCCTCATTGGGAGGTACGATGACCAGGTCTCAATGGGAGGTATGATGACCAGGTCTCAATGGGAGGTATGATGACCAGGTCTCAATGGGAGGTATGATGACCAGGTCTCAGTGGGAGGTATGATGACCAGGTCTCAATGGGAGGTATGATGACCAGGTCTCAATGGGAGGTATGACACTAGAATGTTTTTTTTACAAAACTACTTAACAAATATGTTTCTTCTTTATGCCAATGGGTTTTGTGTTTACTGTCAATACAAGTTAGTTTTATAACAATTACAAACCTCTAACTAATTATTATTCATAGATAAATCTTTGAAGCAATAAATGCTATTATTCGATCTTTGCCAGCAACTTAGAGAAAATCACATTTATGGGAACATAAATTTGCAACATACTGGAAGTTTAAACAATATGCTAATGACTTCTAACTACTCCATGTTCAACACAATCTGTACACAATTAGTTTGGTTCTGTACTATATCTTTGGTGTAATGTGTAAACAAATGTTGCATTTTAATTTACAATAACATAGTTTGGATATTATCAATAAAATATAAATACTAATACATTGTGATTTTTATACAACTTTTAGAGATAAGTAAATGAGTGGTGAATCTGAAAGCATTGTGTTAAAATACTAATAATTTTTAAGTGTTGCAATTTTCCATGTGTGATAAATTTGGCCATTTTGTTTGTTGTCATGGAAACAGGGGTCTGGCAGAGAAAAATGTCATTATAGTTGTTACATAATAAGACCCACTCTACAGCTTGGGCAAAAATATATTAGTTATGTAAAAAGCCTTATCTAGGTGTGCTGTGCACCTCCCCTTAAGATATGACATAGTTAATATTATACATTCGTGGAGCAGTGCCCCCCCTTATCTACACGTACAATGATTTAATCACAAGAACACTGCATAGTAATAGTAATATGTATTCATGAGTTTTGAGCCAACCATTTGGCCTACTAACAACAGTAGATTGCCAGTTGATTTTGAGACCATCCCCCGAATGTATCTATTTGCCGATGATTTGAAACAATGTATCAACAATGTCCTGGAATAAAATAATCTAGGTCAGAACGACAGATTAATTTAGCTTAAATTTAACACTATTTATATTAGGCCCTGACACAACAATTAAACATATGCAGACATACTAAAATGACACACTATAAATTACACACATTGATCTAAACCAAATTCTACAGAAATATGCCTAATATGTCACCCACTTACATGTGTGTGATGTCATGTTTGCATCAACAGGGTGTAAATGTTTGCCCCTTTTGGGTGAACCTGGTCACGCCTCTTGCATAGTACAGTGAAACCTCACTTTATGTTCACCTCAGTAATACAGCCACCTTGCAATTAAGGTCACCTTAGGGTAGTCACAAATTATTTCCACACAGTAAAAGTATATGATATATGATACTGTCACCTCGCTACTGAGGTCACTTTTGTCCAGTCCCAAAGGTGACCTTAATATGGAGGTGCCACTGTAGATGATGTCACCAGATAAAGTTGTCACCACGGAGAAGTGTGACAAGAAGTTGACGTGTGAGTGTGAAGTATGGTTACCTGTGACGTGGAGTCACTGTGAAGTGTGACAAGAAGTTGACGTGTGAGTGTGAAGTATGGTTACCTGTGACGTGGAGTCACTGTGGTCTGTCTCTCAGAGCCTTGGCCTGACGCACTAGTTGTTGTCGTCGTGTGATGTCAACTACCTGACTGTCTCTCTCAGCCTGGGCCCTGGACCAGACGCAGCCAGGATTGTGTTAGGTCCAGGAGGTCTTTCACCTTGGCCACCTCCCTCGCCCAGTACCACTCCCTGTCGTCTTCTGGTCGCGTCTGTAGTCGCCTCAGAGCTTTCTTGTAGTTGGCGACTCGACACTCCCAGAACACGACCTGGTCTGAATGGTAGAGTTCCTGGCCGGGGGGACGTTGATAGTCCAGTCTACAACATGACACACGACAACTTGTACAAAACTGTCTCTCTGTACTTGTGCTAGGTACATCACATTCCGCTAGGGGCAGCACCGTAAATTTGTCCCGCATTCTAGACCTGAAACCTGTGACGGTTTTGGACGCCATTGCTACTGCTCCCGCCGAGATTGGGGGATTCCCCAAAATCGCTTGGCAACATTATGCAAATGAATTTACGTCGTATTTTGATGATCACATGAACCAATGAAAGACTGATCTACGTCATAGCCAGTTTCGCGGGAGTTTTCCGAGCACGATAAGCGAGGTAGGTGGATTCTAACTTTGATGTTGTAAACAATCGTTTAAAAATACGGTATAATAGATTTTCACCCCGTTAGTATCCTGTTTCTACCTTTTTTAAATACATATGCCTTCATATGATATGCATTTTATGGTTGTGGACCCCCGTGGGAGCGTGCAATCGCTCGTGGAAAAACAGGCCTGTCGCACGCTGTTCGGCGTTCAAAGTTGAAATGCGTAGTTTGTAGCCTGCGCGCGACCGGTTCAGCGGCACGTACGCCACGCTGGCGTTGCATAATTATGATGTACTGGCGCGCGCTATGCAAATCATAACATTTTTGCTATGCGGGTTAAACTGTATGCGTTTCAAGCAATCGTGAAAATAATCATAGTTTTAAACTGATTTACAAATGTAGCACTGGGCCTGAGAATGTGAGCGTAGTCGTAGACTGCATCGATCCAACATTCGTACGCCATTTCCTACGATGCAAAATCCACGCAATCCAAACTGTTTGCACCTAAATCCTAACATGTTCTGTGCACAAAAGTAACTATTGATATGTAAGTGTTGCATGGTATTCATTATTTTTCCAAATAACTGTGAAAATATTAGTTTTCTAATTTAAGGCCAGGCACGGCAGGCAAAAATGTATTATTGCATATATCTGGCATTTAAATGGAAACGTGATCGTGATTGGGTTACTTGTGCCACGTGGGCACTGACCTGCCACGTAATTGGCTGTTGTGAGGGATGGGCTAGGATCAATGGGTTTGACTCCATCTTGGAATCTTTGAAATTACCACCTACTGCAAGATTAAAACATTTAATATTAAATCCAGTGCCATCAGCACTTTTGTAATTATGTCCATTTAATTTAACATTTATTATTGTTTAAAATAAGAAATAGTAATTAAAATGTTGCCATGATATTTTAATTATTGTAATACAACAGTACTCAATGCCAGCATTTTAATAGTTGTCTTAATATTTTTGTGTGTAAGATTACTTACACAAAAACAAAGTCCAGTGACACCAATTTAATTATTTTATTTTTAGAATACACTCTTATGTTTATTAACACTAGTGGTACTGCATTAATTTGTATCACACACATACATTAATACAGTTTTCCTCTATTTCATGTTGAAGGATTCTGCTGCAAATGTATGAAGAGTAACAGTACATTGACAGTGTCCTGTGAACATTGGCACGCTTCACTTGCATTGCTGTATGACACATTGAACGGATTTTATCTACAATCGACCAACAGTGTCCTGTGAACATTGGTACACTTCACTTGCATGGATATATGATATGAAACAGTGAACCGATTATATCTACACTAGTCGGCAATGTACTCTGTTCCTCCTTCTATAGTTCCCTGTATGTGCAGTGAAGTTGACAATAGTTATTGTACTTCTGCTGTTTCAGTTGTTTTCAATGTTTACTTGTCGGCTGCATACTGTGAACAACATGTTAACATTACTTCATGTTGATGTGAGACATTAATGAACAAAAGAATTAAGTATCATTGTTGTAGTACTGACCTTTGCATTGTACTGTGAACATTTCATGACATTGAACTATACAGGAAATTATACAGATCTTGGAATGCATAATAAATTATGTTAAATTCAAGCAATGCTGTTGTGTTTCTTCACACAATGGTTGTGTCAGGGACACCTCAATGTTTACAAACAACAGTTAGTAGTTGAACTTTCATTTAGATCAACATACCATAATTATTAAGTAAAAATAAATTGGACATTAATAATATAGACAACATGGTTAGAGGTCAATTTTTTTATATAAATTAATCATTAATGGTTCACACTTTAATATGCCATTTTATCTCCAAAATTATGGTTAATATGTAGATGTGATAAATTACAAGGATTTATAAAGTTACTAAGTCCATGTGTTACACTAAATAATTTAAGTAAGTAATTTGTCAACATAATTAAATCGGTGCTCATTCAAGGTCAATTATCTAGGTCGTATCAAGGTCATATGCTATTATGGTCAAGGTTAAACATTGAGTTACTTTTAATTTGATAGCACAACATACCATAATTATTAGTTTAAAATAAATTGCACATTCATACATGCAATTAGGTCAAAGGTCATTTTTTTTAAACAAGTTACCTCACTATTGTTCATGCTTTAATATGCTACTTTATAGTCGGTGTGTACATAAATGTTCCATTTCAACACTTTATAAACATACCAAGCCCATGTGTCACACAGAATCATTTAATTAGGTCACTTGTCAACATATATAGGTCAACGGTCATTAAAGGTCAAATAACTAGGTCACGTCAAGGTGACAGTACAAGGTCAACATTTTTGGGTCATAACATTTTACTTTACTTCAATATCTTACAATATACAGATTATGTAATGTTTTGCCTATATTCAGTGCCACATGGTGGCAGCACAGTCTGCACAAGCTCCAGATCACAAGAAATGGACATGAATCCTATAGACACAATGACCCTTTTTTCAGACACTAAAAAGTGGATTTACTTTGTTAATAATAGAGATAATTCAAAATTTCAAAAAGGGTTGTAAACTACATAGCATACACTATCACATAGAAGTGATTAAATGATTATATATCAATTTTTTTTTTTTTTTTTTTAATGTACCTACTTGTGCTAGTCCATGTAACACGTGTCACACGCTGTGACTGTGTCAACAAACTGTGCTCTACTCACTGTGTTAACTGCACCAGGCCCGGGATAGTTCTTCTCACCCAGTCAACACAGGCATCAGGCAGGTAGTTGTTGCGGAGCCTACAGAACAAAGGTGTTGTCACATCATATGTCACACTCCGGGTGACGAGGACACCCCAACACAGTTCACACAGACAGTGGGGAGGGTTGTTTGTGTACCCCTCACATCAGGTCTTGGTTTTATCTCTACTGACAGTTGTTGTGATCTTTTGGA
The DNA here is from genome assembly GCA_020002185.1 of Paraescarpia echinospica. Taxonomy (NCBI): domain Eukaryota; kingdom Metazoa; phylum Annelida; class Polychaeta; order Sabellida; family Siboglinidae; genus Paraescarpia; species Paraescarpia echinospica. The sequence continues at coordinate 77,465,361 of CM034531.1, forward strand.
AAGTTCATTATGAAAACTCTGTCACGTCACCAGACTAGATTAATTACTTTTAAATTGACAAAATTTAACAACTAAATATTTCGTAAAACATTTCATGTGTAGTACATTATATGATATCTTGGAGACAATAAATAATGTCATCTCGTAGTTTTTGGTGACATCTGATGTAGACACAATTTTACAGGTTTTCCAGAAAGCAGTTTCCTGAAGTCAAACAGCAGATGTAAAACTACAAAGTTACAAGTTTGTATCAGAAGACATTTTGTGAAGAACATTTGGAAGGGGGACTTTATTGGTGGGTGGATATAGCAGATTGGGACATGGGGCGGGGTAATTATCCAAAGTTAGAAGCTGATGCTGAATTTTATAAAAACAACTTAACATCTTACCTGAGGATCTCAAGGTGAGACAACTGGACGGCTGCATTTGTGACTTTGTGAGCTCCGACATCAGTGATGGAGTTAGAGGACAAACTGTCACCAGAACAACACATTATGATTAGATGACATTTGTATATAATTGTACATCCTGTCACCAGGTGACAAGTGACGTGATGAACTCACGAGAAATGAAACTACCAAGTGTTGGTGTTTTGTGTATCTAATGTGATGACGTTGTGCATGTGAGTGTGTGTGTGTGTGAGTGTGTGTGTGTGTGTGTGTGTGTGTATGTGTGTCTGCGTGCGTGCATAGTCTGTAGTCTTTGCCAGTCAACATTTGTCAAACAGACACTCTGACCAGATTCAAGACTCTCCTTAAAACTCACTTATTTAAGCAGGCTTACTTCCATTGAAGAACTGTGCTGTATGACACTTTTTATGAACATGTGCTTTACTATTTTTTTAAATTAATTTATTTCTATATTAAGATATATTTTAAATTAACTGTTAAGATATAAATATTTAGGTAATTATCTTAATATTAAAAAAATGTCATGCATGATAATTACTTCATATATATATATATATACACATGTACAGTCATTTTAATATAATATTTGTTATCAGGATGTATAAATTTTCTTTAAAAATTCTTATAATTCCACGTGTGTTTCATAATGTGTGTATGTACCTATATACAGAGAATGTATATGGCGCTATAGAAATGTTGGTAATAAATAAATAGAGGTGTGTATGTAATGTGCTGCAGTGTGTAGACTTCACTGTCTTCAGTTCTTTTCACCTTAGCTCTGTCAATTCTCCAAGTTTGGGGATTGCCTTGGCAAGTAGAGTTGCATCCTCGTCCGTCAGGCCACATACATCAAGCCACATACATCAGGCCACATACATCAGGCCACATACATCAGGCCACATACATCAAGCCTGTTGAGAACACAAACACAAAGGATTATTTCATGTCAACACTCAGAAGTAAATAAACGATGCCATTCATATAAATCATAGTTAATCATTCATCTTAACTTAGGCTTAGGCCTTAGCTTTACCAGAATAGTGATTAGGCCAGTCATTAGATGTTTGACAATATTTGGTGATGAATATAGTGTATTTCAAACTACACGACTGCAATTAATGTGACACCAGATGTGATATCCTGCGTATTATGTTAGATGAATTAAGAACCGCTCCCTTGTTTGAATAAAATTAATGTTGCCATTAGCCACCGGTACTAAAGTGTATTCGTGAGTAGTATTCTTATAATCACTAAATAACAGTTGGCGATGAGGATCAATGTAAGGATCAAGGTAGTCTCATTCTACATGGCAATAACGATCAATGTTAGTCAAATTCCGGGCTTTGATCCACACACACCAAACCATCAACAACGGCGGAAAGATGGCAAAAGTGGATGCGCAATTTCGAGCGCATGGCGAGTGCAGCTGGGTGCATTAAATATGAGCAGAAACGGGACGTGTTGTTGCACACGGCCGGTGAAGCGGTACAGGACATCTTTGACACATTAGGAGACACAGGTAAGACATACACCCAGGCAAAAACCAAACTAACCGAACATTGTACGCTGAAAGCGTACGAACCATTTAACAGGCACGTATTTCACTAAGCAGAACAACGGGGAGATGAAACCGTTGGACAGTTTGTGACCAGGTTGAGACAACTTACGATCTCGTGTGACTATGGTGACAAAGTGAACGAATACATCCGAGATCAGGTCATCAATAAATGCCTTTCAGAACAATTATGTATAAAACTGCTAGCAGAAGGTAAAGATCTGATGTTGGACTGGACGCTTGAAGTGGCCAAACGTGCGAGTCATTGGAACGCCAAGCCAAGGAAATTGCTTATGGCAATGCCGGCCCAGTAGTACATGCTGTGTTCAACAGACTTTCCAAACGGGAGGCCACAAAGCGTACAGGAAAGACAAGGCAACAACAACAACAGATACATTGTGAGCGATGTACACGATGCAGTCTACAAGGCCACATTGGAGATGAGTGCTGCAAGACTTCATGAGTGAGGCAAACTGCTTGAACCATGCCGTCGCAGCATACATCCATACTGATCAGCAACAAATCAACAAGTGCAGAATTTCAGGTAATTCCCGGAAATTCACCTCCACTTCTGGGTAAATCAACAGCAGAGAAACTTGGTGCCCGGAAGTTGGGAGTAAACTTTGTACACCGTGAGAAATTGACTGTTGACAAGATCGTCGCACAGTATCCCGAATTACTCACATGAATCGGTCGTCTCAAGAATGTAACCGTCACCATTGAAACGGTACTGGATGGCATCAATGGGGTGAGAAACATCAGCGATGACATCATCATGTTTGGTGTGAATCAACAGGATCATGACCATGTTCTATCCGAGTGTCTCGGTAAACTGCACGAGTCTGGACTCACAGTCACAGTGAACTTATCTAAGTGTGACTTTAATAAGTTGAAGCTCGAGTGCTTTGGCTACGTGTTCTGGAAACAAGGCATCTCACCAAATCCGAAGAAGGTGAAGGATCTGCACCTTTTCAAAGCAAAGGATGGTCCGACTTCCTTCAATCATGTGGAGTTCAACACTGCAAAATCACGCCACTATGGCCAATGCACAAGTGAAGAACTTTAACAAACTGTTAATAAAGGCAGTCCGCTCAGCCGATGTACAACATCGCAATTGGCGTCGTGAACTGCATCAGTTTCTCCGTAACTACCGATGCACTCCACACAGTTCTACACTGTTCACGCCTCGTCTTCTTCTCTTCGGTTGGGAACCGCGCACCAAGTTACCCGAGTCTTCCATGCACCGGTCGACTCCCCCCGATGACGAAGAGGTTTGAAAACAGGATGCTATCGTCAAGAAGAGAATGAAAGAATACGTGGACCGGAAGGCAAGAGCCACGGCGTCCTCGATCGACACTGGCGATGTCGTGCTTGTAAGGCAGTGCAAGACAGGGAAGCTGTCTACACCGTTTAATCCCAAGCCGTTGGTCGTCACCAGCCGAAAGGGCTCCATGGTAACAGCACGTCGACAGGATGGGTCTAGTGTAACGAGAAACACGTCTATGTTTCACAGAATGCCATATGAAGTAGCTTAAGACAATCCAGTGACGAATAATGAAGATACCAAAGAAGAGACAGAGACGGCAGTAACCCCAGAAGCAGCATCTCCAGGACGAGATACTATAGAAATAACACCGTCCGTGATGGCCGAAGAACCACGAAGGTCGGCACGCACCAGAAAGCCTACTCAACGGCTGCTAGGGCAGATGTGAGGCAACACATGCGAGTGTGACTGGGACTGTAATTTGAGTTTCAAGTCAAATGATCAATTGAAGAAATGTCAGAGGGTGCAGGCAGATTGCTGCCCTGTTGAGATCAATGACATGTCATAAGATATACAATAGTGTTTTGAGTGGACACCCTATTATTTGAGTGGACAGATTAGTGCTTGATTGGACACGCTAAGGATTGAAGGAACATTCCACTGTCTCCAGTGTTTGGTTGAAGAAATATTCAATTGTAAAGGACGTTTTGCATGAACCCTGTATTGCAGGATTGAACTTTATTTTAATATAAACATCATGCATATCTGCATATGTTTAGATAGTTGTAATTCGATTTGTAACTCCAGGTGAGGAGGGATGTAATATCCTGCATATTATGTTAGACGAATTAAGAACCTCTCTCTTGTCTGAATAAATGTTGTATGCGGCCGTTACCCACCAGTACTAAAGTGTATTCGTGAGTGGTATCCGTATAACCACTAAATATAACACCAGACATCATCAGTTCAGTGTAATCAACATGCCTTAGTTGGTTCAAATGTGTCAGACGGACGAGTGTCTCAAGTAAGACCCCCATCATCCCCGGGTCATGAAGGTCGGGGTTCCCGTTGAGGCTAAAGTAATAACACGTCACGTCTGTAATTACTGCGATACAAAGTTAAACATTTTATTGCACACAACAAATTAATAATAATAATATAATAATAATGTCAACATGTAGAACGCCATAATTCTAGACAAAAGTCCATTCAGAGCCGCCAAAATAGATTAATACATGAATATTAAAACAAGGTAGTTAAATAAATGATAATAAAAATAAATAAATAAATTGCTAAAACCGTGATGCATAATGCATAGGCAATGAAATTAGGTGGTAAAAGGAAATAGCATAAATTAAAACGTGACATAATATGTGCATCATAAGGCATAAATGAAATAAGTTATTTAAAAACACTATGTCATGTACGAGATCACAGACTAAACTAAACATTGAATGCTACACGGAACAGGTGGGTTTATAAAAGTCGTTTGAATGTGGCTAGCGCTGTGACTGTCTTTAATTCTAACGGAAGACTGTTCAACATCCGTGAGGTCGAAACTGAGAAGGAGCGATCGCCGTATCTGCTGTTGGATGGCGGCACACGCAGGTCGTTGTTGTCGGCTGAACGTAGTGCATGCGCTGGTCGGTACGCGTCGAGCAAGTCGGTGATGTACGACGGGGCAATGCCATGTTGCACTTGGAATGAAAGCTGCCGTATTTTATACACGATTCGCTGCTTCATCGGAAGCTAATGGAGCTTCTTTATCACCGGGGTGATGTGATCTCGCCTGTTGCAGCGGACTACCAATCGAGCTGCTGAGTTCTGCACGCTCTGCAGTTTCGAGATAAGGACGTCTGGGATGCCGAACAGCAAAGCGTTCCTATAGTCGAGTCTCGAAATGACCAGTAAATGTATTATTCGAGCCGCTGATTTCTCCGATAGACACGATCGGATGGAAGCAAAGTTACGCAGGTGAAAGTATGCAGCACGACATACGTGTTGCACTTAACGTACCATCGACATTTCAACGTCGAACACAACGCCGATGTTGTAGGCACTCGGACTAGGAGTGATGTCACAGTCGCCGATCTTTATTATGATGTTGTGTTTCTTTTGGTTGGGGCGTGGTGCCAAGACGAGCGCGACTCTTTTGTCCTCACTGACTTTCAGCAAATTGGTGTTCATCCACGCGCGGATGTCGTTGACACAGTGTTCGATTGTATGCAGCGATGACAGTCTGTCGATTTCATCAGTGATGTCGAATTTGATGTACAGCTGCGTGTCGTCTGCATACATGTGATAGTTCAATTTGTATTGTTTGACGATATCGCCGATTGGAGACGTGTAGATGGTGAAAAGCAATGGCCCCAATGCTGAGCCTTGGGGAACACCGAAAGCGATATTTGAATGGTCGGAAGCACGGCCTTGTATTTTCACGGATTGTGTTCGATCGGTCAAATATGAGCGGACCCATTCTAGCGCGGAGCCAGACACACCAATTCGTTTTTCTAGACGCGAGATCAGAATGTCGTGGTCAACGGTGTCGAATGCGGCAGACATGTCGAGTAGTACGAGTATCACCCCGTGCCGCCGATCTAGTGCCTGAAGAATGTCATTCTGTACAAGCACTAGAGCAGTTTCAGTTGAGTGGTACGGTCGATAGGCCGACTGGTTCCCGTCGAGTAGGTTGTTCGCAGTTGCGTGATCGAGTAGGCACCGTGCGACCTGTCTCTCGAGCAACTTGGAGACAAAAGGGAGATTCGAGACGGGTCTGTAGTGTGACAAGTTGTCAGCGTCTAGATTAGGCTTCTTTAGTAACGGGGTGACGTCAGCATGTTTTAGGCAACGAGGGGCGACACCGTGTGTGATGGATGCGTTAATCAGTTGCGTCAGAATTGGCGCTAATCCGTCCGAAACGTCTTTAAGTAGCCAAGTTGGCAATGGGTCGAGCGCGGGGTAGTCACCTAGCGTCTCACGAATCATCTCGACCTTTGCTGAGAAGAAAGTGGCGAAACGTATTGCGAGTTCTTGCGTGTTGTCGTTTTGTGGTAAGTGAGCGGATGTCCGTCGCTGCAGGAGCCCGTTCATCAAACGGTACAGTCGTCTTGAATTGCCACCGCATTGATCAAGTTCGAATGCAAAGTAGTCCGATTTTGCAGTGTTGATTAGTTTCTTGACGTATGCACATTGTGCCTTGTATATATCGCGATGTACAGTAAGGGAAACTTACATAAGACCGACATGCTCACATATGTATGAATACATTTAATTCTTGTTAGGAAACGTGTAAGATGACTGACTTCTAAGATAACGCTGACGTAACGTTTCAAAGGCTGTTTTTAATACACCAACTCTGTGTCACAGTGAAATGATTACCGAATAAAAATAATGTAAATATCTCAGACTTTCAGTTTGACTGTAAACAACAAACAATAACAACTATCATCCGGTTTTTTTCTGAACGTAGTTTCCAATGCAATGATCACATGTACGTTATTTTGAATTGTACTCATATATTCTTAGATTAACAACATTAAATGACATGTTGAATCAATGTTTATAATTTTTCAAATAATTCCAATAGTCAATATGCATCCCATGGTACTACTGAAAGTGTTGATACTTTTCATGCTGATACCAATACCTTAGCTGCCTGAGTTGGGTCAAGTCTTTAATGCCAGCCACCAGGTCTGTTCCAGAGATGTTGCAGTTGTCCAAGCTGAAATACAATAAATAATTTCAAATTAAATATTTATGGCAGTAATTGATGCTTGAATTAGTCTGATAGTTTGATAAATAATACAAGTTTAACACAGGATTGGTACCTCAAGAGATAATGGTGGTACTTGCTAAGTTGTTCTCATGTGCAACATTCATTATTATTTTCCATTTATTTAACAGATTGTGAAAATGACGGCCATATAATTCATATTAAAAAGGAAGTGATAGTGTTAATAATCAAATTCAAACATAATTATCATGACAGACCACAATTTGTTTACCTATACATGCGTTAATTTCATTTTGTGGTCTGCACATGCACGCATGCACACACATTAAACATGTGATTTTGTGGGACGTCAAATTGCACATGTATCAAGATTGAGTCACAATGAAAATTTTAAATTGCAGATCCATTGTTTTATATTTTTGTTTAAACTGGCTTAATTATATTTTATGGCAAACCAATTAATTCAGTTGTTTTTAATAAATATTTTGCTTTGAAGTTCTCTTGTTTAATGTGGAGCTCAGCACTGTAGTCTGAAAACAAATTTCAGCAGGGTTTTGTACCATCGAGGATTACCGAGCTATGTGGACTAGCAAAATATGGAATACCACTTTCAGTCAACATTTACCATTCCTGTCGGCATGTCTACTAGGGCCTTATCCAGGTTTTATTCAGACCAAAACAACGAGGTTGTGTGAGCAATAATCATAACAAGACAGAAGGATGAAGGAGTCTTGGGGGCGCTTCATTTGAAATTAACTGTATTTTATGGGCTAAGTGTTGGTTATTTGCGGTTGGGGCATTAAATGTGTACCAATATATGTTTGTGCACAAAATGAGGAGACAGAGATGCAAATGATGTGGCTTATCTGGATACTGTCTTTCCCCCCATGCAAAGCCTTGTACCACAGCTAGTAAATCATATTTTATCATTTTCAGTTTAGTGGCAAATGAGAACATCTTGTAACAAGTACAAATGTTTGTTTTGATAGACGACATGTGACACATCTCATACAAGGACCATATCACCAACGAAGAAGTCTGCAACAAGTCATAAGACCCTTTGAAGACCTCCTGATGACAGTCAAGAAACGAAAGCTAAAGTGGTACGGCCACGTTACTAGATCAACTGGCTTTGCAGAAACCACCCTGCAAGGCACTGGGCCAGGAAGTAGAGAGAGGGAGACAGAGGAAGAGGTGGGAAGACAACATCCAGGGGTGGACTGGATTGACCTTCGCAGGGTTTCTGAAAATCGAAAGAAATGGCAGGAGCTGTCAAGTCATCAGTGGTGCCCCAACGACCGCCTCGATATGGGACAGTGAACTAAACTGAACATAGTGAAAATAATAACTTGATATCAAATACAATCAAATTCATTACTTACTTCAGAACAGTAACGTCGTCACATTTTGTCATCACATAAGCCAATGATTTCTGCTCAACTGGGCTCATATGTGTGTTGTTGAGATTCAGTTCCTTGCCATTATCCAGTACAACGTACTTGATTTCAATCCACAGATCTGGCTGTCTCGACTCAAACACGAGCAACAGCAGTAGGAGTATGCCAGCCTTATTGTCGCGTCTTCTTTGTCCAAACTCTTGCTTCACAACTAGCCTGATTAAATCACGTGCTGTTATGTTTGTCTGGTATCCCAAAGATTGCAGAAATCTTTTGTTCTTGGGATCACCAACTAGTCCAGATACAAACACCAAAACCATGTCCAACTGTCCTTCATTTCGTGTCTGCTTCACGACTGTTTCGATTTCTTCTAGGTTTGAAACTAGGCCAATACCAGCAAAGAACTCCTGAACAAGTAAGTGACAAAAATAAAACAAGTGTGTTACTCTTCTGCACAATTCGCCTTCTGCATTCACTTTGGAAATATTCAGAAGACCACAATCTGTTGTGTTCTTCAGTTGCTTCTCTGCACAATCTGTTGTGGTCTCCTGTGGTAATTCATGTGCTTTAATGTCACCTTTTGAGAAAACGACTTTGATTGGTTGTTGACTCATGCCTTCTTTTGCCAGAGTTGAATGTTTGAGCAGTGGATCTTTGATTTCAGCAATAATGTCATCATCGTTCAACAGTTCTTTTCCTTTGAACTTCGGATGATGTTCAATTGCGAAATGGACTACACACTTGATCAACAACTGCGTAATTGTTGCTGGCAAAGGCGCTTTGCTATCTTGCTCCAGTCCCATCTTTGCAATGCGACATACAAGATTACAAAGCATTGGGATGTATGCTAAACTACGAATGTTGATGTTCTGTTTGATGTACTCCCAGATGTGTGATTCTAATCTGCTCTGTCCACTGCAAAACTTACGCACATAGTCAAAAATCCGTGATTCATCGAAGCCATATATCTCAGTGATCCGGTCAAATACCTTGTGTTCAGTAACACCCCCCGGCCGAGAGGTAACCAACAGACTGGCTAGAGTCAACATTTTCCCACATATGATAGACCCTATTAATTGCGAAATCATGACTTTCTCGTTGTGATCATAGGCTTTCGACTCTGATGCAGATGAATACGAACCAAACTCATCCAGCGCGTCAAAAATGAAAAGAGTTCTTTGCGACATATGCATCAGATATTCATCTATAGCATCACTGCTTGGCTTCGGGATACCTTGATGTGTAAACAAGAGATCATCCAAAGAGCATTCTCCAACATGTGAGAGGTCTCGCAGAGAGAAGAAGTGTATATTGTCAAATGTACATGACAACTGACCATCTTGTTGCCACATGTCAAGCAGCCTCATTGTCAAAACAGACTTGCCTATGCCAGCCCGGCCAGTGACCAACACCTTCAATGGATTCGCAGTCTTATCATCTGGAGAAAATAAGTCTTTAACTTTAATTTCCTTACAACGTCCCATATCCATCTGTTGTTCCAGGTAGTTGACGTTTGATCGTTTCTCTAATCTCTGATACTGTTCGCTTGTGTTGTGAACACGTAAGTCGATGTAAACATCACTAAGTTGTTTCAGTGTTGTATTCTCATGATATCCTTTCTTCCCGAGATAGGTTTCAACTGTGCGCTTGTGAACCTGTTTGAGGTTTTCTTTTATATTCTGCAGTTCTCCTGAAAAACAAAAACCGTAGTTATAGTGAAGTAATTAAAAACAGATAATTATGCATGTTGGTCAGAAACCTATATTACAATTACACAAATTGGTTTGATATTAGTACGTTGATTTACTGCTCACACTATTATTTTGCAGTGCAACTGCAATTTCTTGAAGAATATTTAATCATAAATTAAAATGTATAAAATTATTTAAATGAAAATACAAATGTTTGAGTATATATATATATTTGAGTATGTACATATATGTATGTACATAATATCCATTTTTGCAGATGATATCGATGGTGTGTCAGGCGAAGCGAAGAACAAGAACTCTCCAACTTGCTGGCACTTGGTGCGATGACAAGACAAAAAGCCACCTGGATCGTCAACATCTCACTCAGCTCGAAAATCACACTGATGCGCTCACTTGTGATGGCAATCTTCCTTTAAGTTTACAAGATATGGACCATTAATTACTGCAGACCTGCAAAGAAGAATCCAGGCCATGGAGATGATATGCTACTGCAAGATTCTGTGAATCTTATACAAGAACCATATCATCAACGAAGAGAATCAAGCAAGTCATTGGGCCCTCTGAAAACCTCTTGATGACAGTCAAGAAATGTATGCTGAAGTGATATGGTCATGATACAAGGTCAATCCCGCCTTCCAACGACACTGTGCCAGGAGAAAGAAAGAGAGGCAGACAGAGGAAGAGATGGGAAGACAACACACAGGAGTGCACTGGCTTGACCTTTGGCATCTCACAGAGGGCAGCAGTGAATCGAGAGAGATGGTGACAGCTGTCAGGAAAGCTTCAGTGGTGCCCCAACGATTGCATGGTTATGGGATTGGAAAATATATTATATATATATGATTCTGTTCGACAGAGGAGCTTATTAAGAAATGGTTTGAACTAAGATTTGTAGATCATTCTTACATTTGTATATTCTGTGACGATTTTGTGTTATTTTATTACGTTATAACTGCATATTGCTGGAAGTCTCTTCATATTAATTCTGATAATATTCCTAATTTAAGATTCTTTTTAACTCCACCGTTGCCTGATCCAAAGTTTAGGATGAGAAAGGAGGGTTGTGCGTTGGGCTAAGAACCCACACCGTAAGAACTGCTTGCTACAGAAACGTCAACAAATTAAAACGGTCAGAAAATCTTATGTGGCCAACTGGGGGCTGAGGCAACTTTGCTACTTGTGACGAGCAGGGATGAAAGCCAAAAGGAAGTTTCTGTTCCAACACAGTCAATGGCGGTATCCATGCAATGAGTTAGAGTAGCAGTGTGGAATGTGCGTACAATGGATGAGACAGGACAAACAGTGCAAGTGATGAATGAGATTAAAAGATACATCAACATACTGAGACTGAGTGAGATGGGATGGAATGAATCAGGCAAGATGGTGCTTTCCTCAGGAGAAACAATTTGTTATATTGGGCGAAGTGATGGGCAACACCATGAAGGGGTTGTTCTCGTTATGAATAAACTTGCTAAGAAAAGTCTGATTGAATGTCGACTCACGTACCAGCAGAGCATTCCAAATTTGTCAAGATCTCCATCATGCAGTGTTATGCGCCAACCAAACGAGTAGATGAGAAGGATGCATTCTACAACTGCCTGCAGGAGCAAATTGACCAGGCACGTCGACATGACATCCTGATAATGATAGGGACATGTACGGTAAGGAGGGCACGGACAATGAAGGATATGAAGCATTCGTGGGATTGCAAGGTATAGTGAGAGAAATTACAACAGAAAGTGCTTTGCAAACCTTTGTTCAAAGAATGTATTTCAGTATGTATTGTACATGCAGTAGAAAATCAAGGATGTCCCATAGTAGAAGCAACCATCTACCATACAAGAAACGGATTTACATGAATCATGCTAGGAGGTTCCAGTTGACACAAAAATCAGTGCATCTGCCAAACAAAATCCTCACTGAAAGAAAGAATTGCTACGTTGCTCCAAAGAACGCACACAGAAACATTACCTTCAACACGTTGGCGTTGTTGCTGCTGCAGCTGCGAGATGTCGCGTTGTTGGACCAGTTGTTGTTGTTGCTGCTCTTGAACGGCTGCTCAAATTTGTCAACACAGCTTACATATGGGTTATAATATTGTAGATGATTTAATATAGAATGGCATCCGACTATGAGTAACATCGTTAAAAAAGAAATCTTTGAAATCGTCATTCTGTCCTGCATGGTGTCATGCCCTCATGTATATAAGAAACATCAAATATAGAACAGTCTGACGTGACACAAAGAAGTTCACTTGTATTATAATATGTTACCATCAATAAAACCTCACGTTTCGTAAAGGGCTATGATCCATTCTATAGTAACATACAATTAGAGGTTCGTGGATGTGGCGAAACTTGCGCCCGTTAATATTACCAAGTTATGGCTGCTTAAAGTATTAACAAGATGTGTGAAGCCTGGGTTACATGTGTGCCATAAGGTGGCAGCACGTTTGTCATTCCTCACATGCGCCTGGGAGAATACTGCACTTTGAAATATTATCGGTTGTCTCGTTTTACCCCGATTCCGGGTGGAGATCATGATTGCATGGCTCTCAATGTAACTATAAAACATAATATAAGAGTAAACGTTTATCAGTTAATATTATGCTTTCAAATCTATTCAAAATGTAACCAATATTGTAACTGTTAAGTCAAACAATAAAAAACAAATCATTAGTACTTCTAGTGTTGCAATTTTTAGATGTGCTATAAATTCCACTATTTGGTGGCCATTCATGTTCGTTACCATGGAAACGGAGGGCTGGGCAGAAAAATGTTGACAAATTTTTTACTCAGTGAGACCTTCTCTACATCAAGGGTACAAAAATTGCTTTAATTGTGCTTAAAATTCATATCTAGCTGCCATACCAGCCCTTGAGCCATTGTGGATAAATAGCTTAATTTATGTACATCAACTAAAACGTCATAATATGTCAGATAACACAATTTCTAGATATCTACTCAATATGTTGCATTACACATTAAGCGATATTAACCACAATACCAACAGTTTTATTAAATATCAAAAACATACTATTAGCTCATATTTTTGGACTATTGTGAAGATTGTCACAGTTTCCTCTTGGTGACCTTGTGGCGGAATGGCCCCACCTTTTTGTAACTATTTGCTTAGGTTTATATTCATAGTGGTTTTATACCTCTATAGCGACAAATAATGTATATCTGTAAATTGTTGTCATGTTGTAGGAATGTGTGCCTGAGAAACTTTGATGGGGATGTACAAGGGTTCAGTTTCCCATCTGATTTGCATGTTAGACATCACATTCCTACTATCTTTATGCCCAAAAGTGGCTGCATTAGAAGCAATCCACTTTCCAATAAAAACGTCATCCTTTGGCCAATTTCAATTCTCAAACTACATTTGACTTGTGTTGGTTATTGCACAAAAGCAATGTCACTGTCACTTAACTTGTTGAATTATAATCAGTGTAATTAAACCATATTGCTCTACTGTTGCTTGGTGGACAGTTGATTATTGGCACAAATACAAATACATGAGGATGTTTTTCACACCTCTGTTGTTTAGGCCTAGTACACTGTAGTGTGCAAACAGCCACAGCTGTCACACTTTCACAGTGGTCAATTACTATTACATTGCTTCATGTTACTATTACATTGAGTTTTTATTTAACATATTACTATTACTTCAATATTTCTAATTGTTACTATTACATATTACTATTACCCCATGCCTGGGCTCAACTAACCCAGTGGCTCAACTAACACTGCCTTTCCATACAAATGCCCTTGTTGAGTAGCGCCATATACTGGGTAAAAATGTATTGTGTTTTCTCATCTTTTGTGGGTTACTTGCGGGGGATCAAAGTTGCGATTGGTTGTGATTCCGTATCATGGAACACAAGCGGACCCTTTCAAACAGTTTTATGGTGTTGGCGTTAGTCCCATAAATAAATGACCTTTTTCTCCCCATTCAGGGATTGCGGTCGGGGGAACTGACCATCTAAAATTGCTGCTATTAGTCATTATAAACTCACAGAGTACTAGCGGACCTTTTGAAACTTTGTTTTAGTCTTGGTGTCACTCCCATTAATAAATGTAAATAACCATACTTTTTGCTTACGTCAAGGGGTGATTTCAGGGAAATTCATCATCCCAGACCCGGCAGCAAAACATTTTTTTCATGTCGGGGAATGATCCATTGAATAATAAATAAAATAAAATAAATTGTTTGTAATAAATAAAAGCTCTCGGCTCCAGGTCTGGTTATTAGCTTTAGCATTTTGATCAGAGTTGGCAAATGTTTGAATTGGATAGGTCCATCATTTCAGATATGTCATTTTATTGGATTTCTTGTTTGGTTTCCATCAACAGAAGAAGAGGCTATGTCTAACATGGAACCGTTGCAATGATTCAGAGTTTCCACAATATTCGTATTTATTATGGTGTAGAAATTAAATGGTCACGGTAGCAAGTTTAATTTGAAATTGCAGTCATAGTGACAAATGTTGCCTTTGGTTTGTGGCTTGACAGATAGGCAAACATTCACAAAAACCTACCTTTAATAGCATCCAAACGTTCCTTCAAGGCAGAAATCTCTGTTCCAAAGATTTCTGTGGTAAAGGACATAATTTCCTCAATCTGAAAATAACAAAGTACGACTTTAAATAATAATATATACCGGTAATTGTTTTTTTACATTTCATGCCTAAATACTTAGAAATCAAGCTATCTAAATCGATAAGCCATATTAAAGTTGTCAACAGACAGACGGAGTTAAGTTAGATTGAAAGGTTGAAAGGGTAAGTGTTTTAATTGTGGCGGAGTAGTGTGATATTTTGTACTGATCTAACAGTAACAGGGAGCAAATTCCAGAGTTGGCACAGCAACTGAGAACGCCCTACCATGTAGTTCCAAAGCTGGTATTAACCCTAGGAAGAAAAAGTAAATCAGAACTAGGTGAAGCTGGATAGGTTTACTTACAGGAGCTAGCAATTAATGTAAATAAACCAGCTGCTGACAGAAAATTGCCTGGTAGATAATAACACAGAGCTAACAAAATGATACAATACCGGACAGGGAGCCAGTGCTGATGCCAAAGAATCAGAAGTAAGTGCCAAAACTGCCGAGACCATGCCACAACCCTTGCTAAACAATTATGCACATATCGTAATTTCATAATATTTGTAAGAACAACATTATCACAAAAATAACAATAATCAAGTATGTTAGTAACAAGACTAGTGCAGTTTCAATAGTTTGCCACAGAAATAGGCAAATACTGATGAATAAGGCGTAACTCACAAAAATGATAATATGGCCAATTCAGATATTCAGTTACCTCCTCACGAGTAACCGACAGTTCAATCTTCTGTTTCCAAATGTTGCGTTCAGTCTGAAGGACTCGGGTGTCATTGACGTCTAGAGGAAGAACTTCAATCTGTAAGGAAATGAAATTACACTGAGCAGATCTGACAATAAAAGTCATTCTTGCAAATTTCCCAAGATTACCAGCTTTCCTGTATTTATTTACATAGGAAAGGTACCTAAATTATCTAGTTTGTCAGTAATATAATCAGTAGGAAACAATGTGGCTAAGTACGGACGTATGTCATAATTCTATTGGTCGGGTGACATGGCATGTGTTTGGACGTCCATTTGCTATTGTAATGATGTTTTATGAACACGAATATCCAACATAAACAATCAAACCAGATTAATTCCTTATCTCAATTTGCATGAAATCTGAGAAGTGAAATTAGAAACACATCTTAGTTCAACTTAACAGAAAATGGTTAGACCATCCAATGTTTTGAACCAATTTTTTCTGTCCGATATCCTTTTTATTCTGTAAATAGCACGAACATGTCCCAAAGTTTGGTGTTATGTAATAACGGACACAACACAATTTCCATGTCTCCTAACTTTATCTCACGTCAGATCAAAACTACTGCGTAGCAACTCAACTGGATATGTAACGGCTCGAACAGTTGGATAATTTAATGACAAAAGTAAATACTGGTGATTCTGAGTGACTAAATAAAAACATTACAAATTAATGATATTGGAAATTAATATGTGGACATCAAATCAAAGAAGCAAGAACAAAGATGATTGTTTTCATGCATACAACAGCCTGATAGCATTCTTCAGTACTAAGGCAAGGGAAACTGGTTCGTTATAAACTATTACGTTTGTACATCATACAATAAAACAAGGAAACAAATGTGTACTCAATGTTATGTTTTAGTAACCCTGCATTACATTTAAGGACGTGTATATTTTACGTCATCCATCTACTATTACATCCATTTATTTGAATTTGGACTACCTGCTGAAGTTGCAGCACAGCTCGCTTGGCCTTAGCATCTTTCTTGAGCTGTTTCGGATCTTCTAACAGTGTCGTCATTGTCTTGATGTAATCTTTCAACTCGACGGTAGTGAGCTTAAAATTGGCCGAATGAAACAATTTGTTTCTGATTTCTTTCACCTGTATAAACACATACACACAACCAACCTCTTGCATCAATACCTTCAATGCATACCCCGTGTATTATTTAATTACTGACACTTCCAACCTAATTCCTAATAACTCTTAAAAACACTGGTTGTTTAGACTGCCAAGAAATGATGCATGACAGCAATATAATAATTGATAAGTTAGAATTCTAAGCAAACAATGTAACAATTTTTTTCCACATTGAAGTTAAAACAGTAAACATTTAAACATTGTAATACACCCTGTAGATGTAACTTGTAATACACCCTGTAAATGTAGTATACCCTGTTATGTGTTCCGATTTGATACTAAACATGCTATATATATGTATGTCAAAATGTTAACATAATGTTTTAGCCATTTTTGAGATATTTTTGTATTTTCATTTGATTATGAATGCTTGATTTGCCGATATTTTTCTGCCAACATCCCTGTCCTGTCTGTCCATAACCATCCCTTTAAATGCTGATATTAGGCTACATTGATTTGATTTGTGGACATACTTGAGCTATAGTCCCTTATTGTTGTATGGTTTTCTGGAAGGACGTAGCAGAGAGGTCTATTGACAGGAGAGTTTCTGCTCTGTGTGTTCTGTGCATTGCCAGGCAAAATACCAGGTATAATTTGTATGAATTTACGTGATATTCAGATACATTTAACAATGTACACCCTTAGGTCAGATGATATTAATATAAAACATGACTCTCGTCAGTCAACATAAGTGAAGAAAATGGTTAACAGCAAATATTGGAATTGTCTGTGGTGCCATCAGCAAGACAAAATTACAAGTAACAAAACAACTGTGTATATTTGCAACCACATGAATGCATTATGCTAGATACTGACAGACTTAATCTCTGCATTAGATCTGGTTACATATATTTAGTACCGGATTAAGGGCAGGGCCGACTGGACAGAACTGTTACAAAATATAAACGACCGTGCGGTTTGGAGGGCCACGATCGCCAACACCTGTGACAGACATGGCAGATGATTGGGCAGTTGCTCAGGGGCCCCACAAAATAGTTTACATCGGGACCTCCATGAAACGTTTATTGGATCATGGCCCCATGGCATTGGGGTCAAATGCAGGTAATGAAAAGCTTGTTGTGCCTCTGCATTGTAACGTGACACACAAATACACACACACATGCGAGACGGTTACCAACTTTTAATTTTTTTTACATTTATTGCACAGGTTGACTTGCACAACGACAATCTAGATCAATTATTTGGCATTGAGCGGTTAGCATAATTAACTGTACATTTCATTACAAAAATCAAATTCAAAATGTGATGCTTCTATCATGATCATTAAGTCACTTACATCCTCAAACGACTGTCTGCTTGAGATACGGCTGTTGAACAACTGACAGTTAAGAACCAACTGCAGTAAACCTATGGGGTCGGTGTCAGGTGCGCCGGCCCTGAACGCCTCTTGACCTGGCCCCATAAAGACTTTCGCCACCTCCCAGGCATCGTTCTCCCACCTAGACTTGTCTGTGTTTATCCAACATGGGTTTGTTCGTGGAGTAAGTTGGGAGAGTATGTCTTGGTTCCAGTCCCGACGCCGTTTGGCACAAACTGTGCACAGACCAGCGACCCTGGTGAATAATATTAATAATAATTTATTTCCTTGCAATCGCCAGATTGAATAAAATACAGGAAACATGGTAAAACATTATATCTGTTAAAACTAGTACATTTTGTTAGAAAACAAATTAAGTTAAAAAATTTTGTTAAAGATATATCTATGTGCGAAGTCACGAAAAGTGGAACACTTTGATAAAAATTGGAAGTGAAACATTTTCTTTCCCAAAATATTTATTTTCCAATATTTTCCAGTGTTGCAGTAGAGGGATGAAAGTGTACCAAGGTGATAAGTAGAAGATAAATTATTGCCTGGTGCTTATTGTATAGGAGGATGAAATATACATTTTTGTGTCGAGTCTGTCACACTTATAAATCTATGTGTCCTGCAAAACATATTCTGTAGTTACGATTCTTTTTTGTTTGTAGAGGTCTGTTGTGATGGTAATGACCAGACAAAAATAAAATTACTAGGTTTTCCATCGAAATAGTCGAATGATAATGCCGACATTGCAAAATTGTGTCCCTTTTCAAAATAAGCTTCAAAAAGTTCCAACTAAATTTGTTTTTATTAATTAACTGTCTGGGTCTATCTTACACCTCACACCTAGCTCAGCATACCTCTCATGGGGAACCGAGTTCAACAAATTCCACTTTTTCGACGAAAATCCCTTTTTGGCTAGCCAATCAGTAATTGTGACAGACAATAAGCGACAATGTAAATAAAAATAAACCTTTATTTTTAAATTGTCTCATTACTTGGTTGGACATTTAGTTTATGATCTACTCGTAAATTCTGTATTTGTAGCCGCACCCCTAATTGAAGCCGCACCCCGACTTTTGACCTAACCTCTGACTTTCCTCCGCGCAGTTTGTCACAGGCAAAAACCTTATTTAAAGCCGCACCTGGACTTTGAGCCATGACCATTTTAGCCCTGCGTGTGACATACTTCCTTAGCGCTCCCAATAAAAAAAAATTAAGAGGTTCCATAAAGAAAGTCAACTTTGCTATTAATTAGCATAAATGAATGAATAAGGTATAATTTTATTGGTAAAAGACTTAATTGTAATGTGTTGATAATAACTACATCACATTTTATATTATCGTTGGAATATTACTATGCGTGAATGTTGTCAAAATGGAACAAAAAAAAAATTCACCATGCTACCAGAAAATAACTGAGTGGTTGAATGTCCATACATCCAGTGAACGAAATGTAGCCATGCATTTAAGCTATACGGTAAAGCTAGAATTATAAAAATATTTTGAGAAGTTTTATTTGCATGCCATTTTATGTAGAATCATGTATAAACTCGATGTTATAAATGCATTGAAAAGACTAGAGCTGGTTCAGTGTAGTTGTACCAGCTGTGTTGACTTCAAAGGTGTTTGATTGACAGCTAGTAATTACAATGTAATAATTGTCGCCGCCGTGAGAACGGATGTGATCTTGTGGTTTGGCCTAGTTCTTCCAGTTCCAGACAGTTGACCCAGGCACGTGGGATAATAACACTGTATCTTGTATCAGGGGAAGTGCAATTTACTCCAGTGCAAAGGGGCACTTGTAATGGTGTTGTGTTGACAATCAGGTGAAGCCTGGCTTCAGCAAAGCTAGGGTGTGAACGTTGTGCTTAGAACTTGGCTTAAAACATCTACACCTGATACCATGAGCAAGCGTCTGAACAAAGCAGACAGTTGTTACAGTTGATGCCTGCTAGTGTGGGACAGTTGCTAAGAACGGCGGATACCATCATATTCAAAATTTCAAAGATGTTTGTGCGTGGCCACGATCGGCGATGCTGACGGCCCAGACACGAATACGCGAAACGACGCCGCCATGCCAGCGTTCTTTGATAGCGACAGTGACAGTTACTTTGGAGGATTTTAGTTGTGAGATCGATGATGCCATCATATTTGAAGATGTTTGCCCAGTGCACGTGGCACGGATACATGGAATGACACCGCCGGAACGGCATGGCATTCTTCAACGGTGACGATGAAACTGATTTCGATGACGATGGATTTTAATGTTTTCACATGTTTTGGTCTTTGTTTCTGAACACTTTATGGACACAGGTTTTTATGTGTTATGTAATTATTTTGTACCAGTGGCCGTTGTAATACAATGTTTTATTGATACATCCGACTTCGTTTTTTTGGTAAGTTTTTCACTTATTATAAACGTTACAGCACTTGTGTAGAATCCGGACCCACCTTGATTTCGCTGTTATAACTTTTGTTTTGCCTAACTTTGATAGATCAAAGCGTTAGTTCCATCATTCAACATCATTCCAGGCATATTTATATTAAAAAAATATTGTGTCTTAGCACACTTTTGAAGCCCAAATAGTGACCCGGTTTGCGCTAGTCTGCACAGCTGCGGTCGTGCGTTCCGCATCGCGCTCGTAACACGAGCGATATATCAGCGTATGTTGATGCAAACCGGGGCGCTATTTATGCCTTAAAAGTGCGCTAACACGCAATATTCTTAAACACAAATGTGCCTCGGATAACGTTGAATAATGGAACTAACGCACTGAGGTATCAAAGTTAGGCAAAACTCAAGTTATAACGGCGAAATCGAGGTGGATCCGGATTCTACCGTTACTACTGATAACCCAGTGACTCCAGTGAGCCAATTTTCAATTTTTTTGGGCAAATTACTATATTTAAAGCCGCACCCCAACTTTGCCGTCATTGTTATAATTTTGGGTACACACTATTGCAATTAAAGCCGCGGCTACAAATACAGAATTTACGGTAAATCACTTTCTTTTTACCAACTGTGATGGAAATTACTTTAAGATAGTACTGCAATACAGTAACTGAAAAGTGAAAATCTGACCTCATAATTTTCAAAATCATCACTAAACATGTGATTTACACAAATCTTAATAAATCACAATGTTTGACCATCCTGTTTATGGTGATTCTCAAGGATTTCATGTTCTACTTTCAAATGCTATTCTTGATCATCTGATGAGATGGATTTGTAATGAGCTGGACTTTCTGTTGTTTCTCCTGATGGCTCTCAAAACAGTTATCTCCACATGTTTGGAACAGGCACTTTGAATACAATCACTCAACCTTGGAATCCCCATATATATGATTGATAGATGTAATGGCTTGAATCTCAGAAAGTTGTACAGGAAAGGCTAGATTTTCATCTTCAAATATTTTGCTTTCCTTTTCTAAGCCTGTTAGTCCCAGAGAGCATGCTAATGTCCCTGGACTCTGCTTATAATTAAAAACAGCCAATGTTTTAGCCATTTTTGAGATATTTTTGTATTTTCATTTGATTATGAATGCTTGATTTGCCGATATTTTTCTGCCAACATCCCTGTCCTGTCTGTCCATAACCATCCCTTTAAATTCTGATATTAGGCTACATTGATTTGATTTGTGGACATACTTGAGCTATAGTCCCTTATTGTTGTATGGTTTTCTGGAAGGACGTAGCAGAGAGGACTATTGACAGGAGAGTTTCTGCTCTGTGTGTTCTGTGCTTTGCCAGGCAAAATACCAGGTATAATTTGTATGAATTTACGTGACATTCAGATACATTTAACAATGTACACCCTTAGGTCAGATGATATTAATATAAAACATGACTGTCATCAGTCAACATAAGTGAAGAAAATGGTTAACAGCAAATATTGGAATTGTCTGTGGTGCCATCAGCAAGACAAAATTACAAGTAACAAAACAACTGTACAATGCAGACTGTTATTAGTAGATTGCCAGCCAACAGTTGGCAAAATGATGATCTTTGGGACAATACAAGTTAAAGCATTGGAAACCGTCCAGAAGTAGGCATCTGTTTGTATTTTGTTCTAAGACCAGACATAGCAGGTAGATAGAACTCTTTTTTAATTTATGCAAATAGTGCAATTTTTTCTGTCCAAAGTATAGATTGGGGGTGTTACTGAGTAAAAATATATTGAACTTTTTTTCACCCATACCCCCGTTTCCATGGTAACAAAGAAAATGTCCGCCATTCACAGTGTGACAGAAGCGACATTTACAGGGACGGAATTGGTTAATTCTTTGCTACTCGTTAACAGCAACTAACTGATTAATGGTTTTGTATCTGTGAATTACAAATGGTTCAACTTGTGTACAGCATATTTTTCCCGATTTTGTCTCCCTCTTATTTCCCTGGGAAAATAAGGTGTGACAGACACGACATACAGGGACGGATTTTTTTGATAGTTTTCCACTAATTATTTGTTTATGAATTATATTTGTTCAATTTCATTTTTGGAAATCAAGTCAGGGTGGTTTGTTAGGCAGACAAAAAGTGTGTTATGTTAATTTAGCAAATTACCTTTTTAAAAGAAATATTATGATACAACCACTGCTCAAAACTGCCGTCTCTTGAAAAACAACACCTTTGCCCCCCTCAATAACTTGGCAAAGGGTAGAAGTAGATAATTACTTTTTTCACCCAAAAATACCTTGGAGTATAAATTCAATATAAAAAATAAACGGAGGCCTCCAGTTACTCTTGCAATTTTTGTTTTTAGCTTCGAAATGTTGTTGTCAAAAGTGTTTACTTTTTTATGCAAAAATACACAAATTTTTAGGTCTTCAAATAATTTTAGATGAGCCAAATCTCAGTGAAAGTTGCTAAAGTTGTCTTTCCTTACAGATAAGACCACATATTATCCATTAAAAACTGAAAATGGGATATTCATTCTAATATCTGTATAGCAAACCTCAGAAGTTTAGAAAATGAAAGTGTTCCGTTTTTCGTGACTTCGCTCCTATACATACATACATACAAGAATTATATATACAAACACATATTATACATATACACACACACACCCAAATGCTTATGCACATAAAGATTAAGCAGATACATGCATGCATAAATACGTACATTCACATATATATATTCACATGTTATTAATATTAATTCAATATAATAAGAACATTCAGTGATAAGAATGTAATCATAGATCCCCAACAGTTACATACGTGCAAGTGCCTCTGCATGGTAGACGGGGGAACTTTTGAAGCAGCGATTGGTGATAAGTCTTTATCGGACCTTCGCAGAAGGCATACAGCCCTTCAGCCGTGCATAACAACGCAAGACCCGCTTTCACCCAATTGACGTAGTCTTTATCTTGAAATCTTTGTAGCACAGCCATGTTTCTAGCTGGTGTGGTTGCTGCACCTATACAATATTTAGTGTGTTTAAGGAAATGTTTATAATTCACATGAAAATAGCACACAGTGTCCAAAACATAACTGATAAAAACTAATACAACAATGTTAGTTGCTTCAGCTGGACCCTGGTGGTCTTAGTGAGTTTACTCGGTCAATATAGCAATGTCGTAACACACCAACTATGTGAATATTGACTACACATAATATTTGGGACTATTTAGTTGTTATCTCTTAAGGCCAGACACCCCAGGTGAAAAGGTGTTTTTAATCAATATACTCATAATGGTTTTCTGCAAGATTATGATACCTTTGTATGCATACTATCAATAAAGTTCACTTCTCTGACAATTACACACCTCTAAGTGAGTTTTATTCATAGATCAAGCATGTCGATATCAAGTAATCAAATCCATTATGGAATACCGCCACTTTCTCAAAACAATTTCTCAAATTTTTGCATTTGGAAACGGGATATCTCTGGAGGTAATTATGTTATACAAATAAGGTTTTTAGTGTTGCATTCAGCAGACTCTGCTCTGTGAAATTAATAACTCATCAATAGTTTGAAAGATATAAGCATATTCGTTGTCAAAAGCCAAGGTTTTTTTTTAACTATTCAAGAAAATAAAAATGCTCTGATCTTTTCACAATAGTTGTTTTACAGAACATGGAACTGCAAGAATTATAATTATATACATATACTCAAAAAAGAATGGCAGTGTTTCCAAATCTGACAATATTTGCAATTTTTTTTGGCTATTTTGCTTGTTACCGTGGAAACGGGAGTCTGGCCAAAAAAGTTAAATATATTGTTTACTTAGTAAGATCCATCGCATACTTTGGGCAACAAAATTGCACAACTTGTTAATAATCGTATCTACCTACCGTGCCTGGCCTTAACAAATTACACCAGGCATGTTTGATGTTTATATATGTACACTATGTCTCTATGTGTAATTTACTGAAAGTTAATTATTTTTCACTACTGGTTATTTGTACCTAGGTTCACACTTTGACCAAAATATTCACTGTCATATTGTAGGAAGTATTGTTCTAAACGAGACGTGCTTGACTCACTTTAATTTTGATAGCAATATTAGATCATATCTTTCATAAGTGCTGTGCTAATACAATGTATAAATTCTTAACTGCTAAACAACATCTCAACGTAGTGTTTTACAGCTACATTTAATAAAATTGCATTAGAAATGAGGCTATAAATGTCAGAAAGTATTTACCTCATGCACGGTGCATGATGATCACCTTTCCCCATGTGTGATATCACACTAACGCGTTTGCACTTGGACATTTTCATGCTGTCAATATACATCCTTCGTTGATGGTCACAGCCTGAAACCCACATTGATGAATTATAGTAGACAGGACAAATCCAGTGTCGTCACCGTTTTCTAATTCTGAAACGATATCAATCTCTGACATGGTTGATTAACCTCAACAAGAAACTTATTTTTCTTCTGAATATTTCATGTAATTCAAGAGACCAGGTCATCAGTGCATTCAATATGAGAAATATTCTAGCGACGATGATCACACAGGAACAGAAATGGACCATTTGTGAACAATGAGGAGGCTGAACACTAATGTTAGAATGGTGATGTTCATAGTTTGTGTCCATCATGAAAACCATTATTATTAACAGGAAAGAAATTATTTTGGAATATGTCATTGTCGTCAAAATATTTGACTACTTATTCAACGACAAAGTCAATTACAACTAGGTGAGGAAAGCAATACCTTGGACTGCTGTTGTCAACACGAATCAACAATAAATATGGTAAACATAAGAAAGAATATTGAGGAAAGAAACAACAAACGAACAAAATAATGAAAGTAGGCTGCGATTTAAATATGTAACGAAAAATAAATAACAGAATGAACCAGCGTTTGTCAACGAACCATTAGATGTGCTTTTATATTAGTTGACTCTGAATATGACCACCCTGACAGACTCTGAGAGACATCCTTTACACATATCTATACAAATATAGACCAATAGTTACGACTGGCGTGGCCTCTTGTTGGACCAGAACAGATACCCGTGGCTGTCTATTGACCAGTTGTGGTCTCCCATTGCAGGTGTCATCACTGGTGATTGGCGAGTCTCTTGTCAATGTCTATCCCATGTTGACTTGAAACACCAAAAGACACAACTGGTGAATTGCGTAATACCATTTACGTCAGACATGTAGCTATCTTTTTCACAGTACGAAGAAACGACCTTAATTCCCGGAAAACAACAACTTGATTTGGTTAATTATTTGTTAATTAGCTCCCACGAAGCCATTAATGATTACTGACAAAAGTTAGTATGGCAAAAGAACATATTTCCTCGTCTTCCCTGAATAGTACATTCTACCACGGGTTGCACACCACACAGTTGAAGTGTTGATGTCACATATTCAATGATATTGTGCCGTTTTAGAAACGTATGCATACAGTGGAACCTCGCTGTACTGTCACCTCTGTAATACAGCCACCTCGCAATTAAGGTCACCCTAGAACAGTCACAAATTATTTCCACATAGAGTAAAGTACACAATATTAGTCCCACTAATACGGTCACCTTGTTATTCAGGTCATTTTGTCCAGTCCCAAGGGTGGCCTTAATAGTGACTAGTGAGGTTTCACTGTACCAATTTTAAATAATCACTTTCAACATGTGTATAGGGACGTGCGCGTGTGTACACGGACTGCATAAACAGGCAAAATACACGTGAACTGGTGAATAAGAACATCAAAGAGAACCTATTAGTTACCAGCTTCAGCACAGGTGAATATGTTGATATGTTGTTGTGAGTCACTTGATCTGTTCACAGTGGCATTGATCTGTTCACAGTGGCATTGATCTGTTCACAGTGGCATTGATCTGTTCACAGCGGCGTTCAGTGTGGATGAGTTGCAATCGCTGTCTATCCCATTTTGTCTTGAAACAGCCAATATTTATGAAGGGTGAGTAATGTAATTGGAATAGAACATTCAATAATATTATATCAACAAGAGAAAGCAATATTTCATGATGTGTTGCAGTTGTGTAATTGCTTCGTAAAAATGAACATTAATTATTTCTACGTTATATTATTTAATTACTTATCTTATATTGCCTAAACATCTACACATGAATGTAATACTGATAACAAATATGCATTATTTATTACGTATAATTAATTTTATATATCTTATATTGCTAAACATCTACATATGAACGCAACACTGATAACCAATATGGATTATCTACATTATATAATTGAAGTGGGCAGAACGTAATTATAATTTATTGCATAAATGAAGGTATGAACGGAGAGCATACTGTATTTTATGCAATGGCCGGGACGGGCCCAGTGTGGGTATTGAGGTAAGGGACTGAGGCGATAATTACTTCCAGCTGTTTGGCTTAAAACCACCCAGCGCCTTCAGCCAATCACGATATGTAAGGATTAGGCTCCATCCTTTTAATTGGATTAGTGGTTAAGCCGCCACTTCTGCGTTAGGTATCTGTGTGTCATGACGTGTCTGATACTTCTAAATCCGCCCTCCTCCCCACCTTTTTGTTTAGGCACGTTTAGTTAAACAGAATTATTGTACACCGTTGGTAGAAAAAGAAGTTGGAAAATGTCGCAATGCTTTCCCAAATTTTGGAATGAACACAGGGGCATATCCCCAATTCTTGAATGTGTTGGGTTTTGGTGCGTCGACAGGCTTTTTGTTTTACAAACGGTATATATTTTCCTCGTGTTTATACAGGATAGGCGGAATGGCCCCACCTTTTTGTAACTGCATGTGTCTATTGGTGGTGGAATGTTTGTATTGTTTGCTTAGGTTTATATTCATAGTGGTTTTATACCTCTATAGCGACAAATAATGTATGTCTGTATATTGTCGTCATGTTGTAGGAATGTGTGCCTGAGAAACTTTGATGGGGCTGTACAAGGGTTCAGTTTCCCATCTGGTTTGCATGTTAGACATCACATTCCTACTATCTTTATGCCCAAAAGTGGCTGCATTAGAAGCAATCCACTTTCCAATAAAAAACGTCATCCTTTGGCCAATTTCAATTCTCAAACTACATTGGGCTTGTGTTGGTTATTGCTTAAAATTAATTTTAGATAACTTATATTGCCCCAAACATCTACATGTCAATGTAACACTAATAACAAATATGC
This sequence comes from Paraescarpia echinospica, assembly GCA_020002185.1. NCBI lineage: Eukaryota > Metazoa > Annelida > Polychaeta > Sabellida > Siboglinidae > Paraescarpia > Paraescarpia echinospica. Next base: position 77,492,859 of record CM034531.1, read on the forward strand.
AATATATACATTTAATAATTTAAATGAGCAGAACGCAGTTAAAACATTTTTGCATACAATTTATTTTAAATATCCTATATTGCCCAAACATCTACATATGAATGCAACACTGATAATAAATATGCATTATCTACATTAAATAACCTAAATGAGCCAAACATAATTATAATTTCTGGCATATAATTAATTTTAAAGATACTCCCTGAGAAACATTACCCCATCCAGTAGTTACCTGACGCGTCAACACTTGTCTGTCAATTAGTACATATTACGGCAGCACCTTGGTCACCAGTGGTGTTCCATTTTGGTGTTCGACTTGCGATCAATGTTAGCTTCACCAATCATCCCATTTTGATGTCGGACTGTCTGGAATTACAAACAAATTGTAAAAAACAAAACTAGAGCCCTTTCAATAACAGTACAATTTTATTTTAGTGACCTGTGATTGCTAATAAATATACAGTATATCTGAAACAAGTAAATTATTTTTAAAGAGTTAAAGAACATTGTTATAGCAGTTCGACATTACCCGGTATGTATCATTGTATCAGCTGGAGTGATGAGATGAGAATTATGGTTCCACTGTCGATGTCAGAGCGACTTGTACCATTCGATAATTGTCCAATTACACAAATCAAATCAATTATTTTTTCATTTGTCATTTCAATTACACTTTTTCACTATCAAAAATACATTAACGGGACCTACCAAAAAGAGTACCGATGATATGGCCTGCATGGGTATGTAGAGTAGAATAGGTCAATCATAAAGTAGAATTGATTGAAAAACTGATTTTCCCAATTTGAATTGAAACAAAATAATTAAAAACTAATTAGACCGGAATTGAAATCACTAAGATAATTTTGTACAATGAAATAAAACATTTGTTTTGCACGGTGATGACCCTGAAACCACAACTTTTGTGTATTGAAAACAATCTTTGGTAGAGCTGTTTTAGAAGTTTTTGTTTTTAAACATGTGTTTAGAATGGACTCTCAAGCTGATATGCAACCATGAATAGTAAGGTAAAAAATATTTCCAAACAGAAATATTAATCAAGTTGATATTCTTTCCTCTCGTCATTTAAAATAATTAAAGTAATGATATACAAATATTTGCTTTCAGTCTTTTGTGTTTTTGTAAACATTGGCACGACAGAGACAGTGTCAAACCATAATATTTCTAACATGTCATTTAAACACACTGATCAGTGCTAGTTACCAGTGCATGGACATTCAGGAGACTGGACGTGTTGTGTTGTTCATCACTTGTTCAATTCACTGAGGGCGGACGTGCTGCAGTCAATATCTATTCCATTTTGTCTTGAAAAAGCCAATGATACACAAATTTAGATACCTTCTTCGAGGCTATATTTGGCGGAGATAGATCGTAGAAATTGGTGGTGCAGAAAAGTTGATAAACAAGTGGAATTACTGATTGATAAGTATTATTCTTGCCTTAATATCATTCATAAAGTTGCAATAAACATATATTGAGTAGCAGTTGTGCTTAAAGTTAGTTAGTTATAGTATTTTAGAATACCTTAGTATAGTGAGTGATAATAGGGTAACTCACTTAGGCTTCGATAATTTGAAAACAAGATTTAACAAACCTGATTATGTGGTAGAATATATAGGAGATAAAGTAACAACCATCAAACTACTTACATAAGATAATATCTGTGTAAGCCAGTACTTGCTAGATATTTTGATTAGGTAGCATTGTTGTTAAAATTAAGCAAGGGCGATAGTCGGGCGGCGTAACCTAAATAAATAAAGCAGCCTAACGTAACGTAATTGATTGTATTTAAATTAGGTCACTACCGGTAATGTTAGCGTTCGTGTCAGGATAAATAGTTGGCTGTGTAATTGAAATTTGTAACCTAAAGTGTGCTGTAGTACACAGGAAACAGTCTTTATAAAGACTAAGTTAGTTAAGTTATTAAATAATTTCTGATCGGGATATGGCGCCTTGCAAGCGGCAAGTCAAGGCAAAGCGACACTTGGTGTGCGATCACTGCCACAGCTGGGTAGATTTTGCATTGTCCGGCTGTGGGAAGTCATGGGCAGAAACCATGGAGGAAGGATTCACCTTTCAGTGCATTGGGTGTTGGAAGGTGGAGTGTCTGCAGAAGGAGATAGTTAGGTTGACAGATATTGTGAAGGGAATGGAGATGGGAATTAGCAAGGAGGCAGGTCGAATGGAGAGAGACGACAGGGAGAGAGGTGAGAATACTGCAAGACTGAAGGAGAATAGCAGTGGCAAGAAAACTGAGGAAAGGAGATTGAGAGGAGGGAAGGTGATTGGAGAAGAAATTGGAAAATCGACAACAGAAAACGTGACAAGCGTGAAGGTGACAGGGAAGAAAGTGACCGTAGAGAAGGAGGGAGGGAAGATGGGAAGGGAGAGGAGAGAGGAAAACGAGATGGGACGAACGAAGAAGGGACGAAAGGAAGTGAGAGAAAATGTGATAGAAGAGAAGTCGATAAAAGGGAAGGTGACAAGAGAAAAAGCGACAGAAAAGAATGGATCGGAAGAGAATGTGACAGGAGAGAAGACGACAGGGGGGAAAGACAACAAGCAGACAGATGCAAACCGAAGAAGGAGCTATTCTAAGGCAGTGATAGAGGGGGCAATGAGGAAAGAGAGGGTGTTTATGGGCGACTCCATTATGAGAAAGACGGACAAGGCACTGAGCGAGGGGAAGGACATCGTTGTTTGTTTACCGGGGGCAAGGATTGAACATGTAACTGACAGGGTAGAGAAGGTATTGGGACATGGCAAGGGGGGGTCTATACTGGTACATGTAGGAACAAATAATGCAGACAGGGAGGGAACAACTGCGATAGTACAGAAGTATAGACAGTTAGTGAGGAAGCTACAGAAGACGAGAGTTGAACAGGTTATTCTGTCAGGAATTTTGCCAGTAATGGGAGGAAGGGGGGCAACGTATAGAAACTGTAAGAGGATGGCGATCAACGTACTAGTTGAGCAGATGTGTGACGAAGAGGGGGTGGGATTCACAGATTTATGGGGATACTTTGTTGGGAGGGAAGATATGTACATGAGAGATGGCCTCCATCTTAGTGGAAAGGGGGCAGCAGTTTTCTCAGAGAACCTGCTGCGATCTGTTGACAGTGGGACAGGTTGTATCTATTTAAACTAGATTCGCAGGGGGACTCACAGAAAAGCCTGAAAATGGAGGCATAGATAAAGACAGCACAAATAAATCAGCAAATAACAGTGTGGAAAACTCTTCTGAAGCTGGATATAAATGTGTTTGTTTAAATGCAAGGAGTATAGTAAACAAAAGAAATGAACTAAACATTATGGTAGAAGATATTGACCCTCATATAATAGGTATAACCGAATCCTGGACCACCACCGATATATCAGATGCTGAATTGGGACTGACAGGATATGTAATGTTTAGAAAAGATAGAATAGGAAGAAAGGGAGGTGGAGTTATTTTATATATTAAAGAATCTATTCAGGCTTATGAAATAAAATTAGAAAGAGAAGCAGATTGCGAAGAAGCTGTTTGGTGTAACATAGTTACAGGAAACTCAACGTTAACAGTTGGGTTAGTTTATCGAAGTCCAAACATAAGCATAGAAGAGAATGAAAAATACAAAACGCTATAAGGGAAGTAAGCAAACGGGACTGTATTATTATGGGGGATTTTAACCACGGGCATATACAATGGAAATCTCTACAGAGTATGGGGAGTGAGGACCACAAGTTTTTAGTTTTAGTTCAAGATACATTCCTTTCTCAACATGTGCTAGAACCAACCAGGGGTGAGAATGTGTTAGACATAGTTTTGTCCTCACAGAATGAATTAGTTGACAATGTCAAGATATGTGAGCCACTGGGGAGTAGCGATCACAACCAGATACATTTTATCATCAAAGTAAAATCAGAAAGGAATAGTAAAAAGCAGTATAGGAGAAATTTCCACAAAGGAAGGTATAAGGACATGAGGAAATATTTAGCAAAGATAGACTGGAATAACACACTGAAAAATAAGACGGCAACAGAATGCTGGAATGTATTAAAGAGTGAAATTAAGTGCATAGTCGATAAATTTGTACCCTTCAAAAAACAAGGAAAACGGTCCAAAAAGAAACACTTATCGAAAGAAGCCATTAGAAAAATTAAGTACAAACAAATGATGTGGAAGTCATACAGATGTACTGGAAATGATGAAGACTACAACAGTTATAAAGAAGCACTTAACCAAGCTACAGCTGAAATTAGAAATTCAAAGAGAAGCTATGAACAACAATTAGCTAGTAATATAAAACATGACAGCAAGAGTTTTTATGCGTATGTTCGAAGCAAACAGAAAGTTCAAGATAAAGTCGGTCCTCTAGAAGATAGTGCTGGAAATATAATATCAGAGGGATTCTTAATGGCAGAAGACCTGAATGAGTACTTTAGTTCAGTGTTTACCAGGGAAGATATTAGTTCACTGCCAGTACCAGAGGCTAAGTTCAAGGGGCAGATTCAGACTACTTAGGACAATTAATTGTAACCCCGGAAATGGTAGGTAAGAAAATAAGGGCTATGAAGGATAATAAATCACCTGGAGTGGATGGTATTCCACCCAAACTACTATTGGAAATTGTAGAACAAATTAGCATACCGCTTGCAACAGTTTTCAATTTGTCATTAGAAGAGGGAGTGGTTCCTTTAGAATGGAAAGAAGCAAACATTATACCGTTATTCAAAAAAGGTTCGAGAAACAAGTCAGAGAACTATAGACCAGTGAGTTTAACATCAGTGATTTGTAAATTGTTAGAAAGACTAATTAAAGATCACATGGTGGATTTTCTTGTTAAACAAAACTTGATAAACCCATCTCAACATGTTTTTTTTAAAGCGAGGTCATGCTTAACAAATATGTTATGTTTTTTGGAAGACATCACTAAGTGGGTAGATGAGGGATCACCAGTAGATATCGTCTACTTAGATTTTCAAAAAGCTTTCGACAAAGTACCACATCAAAGATTACTGCTTAAACTAAAGGCCCATGGCATAGGAAATGGTATAATAAACTGGATAGAACAATGGTTGATTGACAGAAGACAACGTGTAGTAGTTGATGGGGAGGCTTCAAACTGGAAATCAGTATTGAGTGGGGTACCACAGGGATCAGTATTAGGTCCTATATTATTCTTAATATATATCAACGATTTGGATGATGAAATAATAAGCAAGGTGTTGAAATTTGCGGATGATACAAAAGTGTTTAGAAGGATTAAAAGTGATGGAGATAGACAGCATTTACAAGATGATCTTGACAGGTTGATCAAATGGTCTGAAAAGTGGCAAATGCTGTTCAATTTTGGGAAATGTAAATGCCTCCACACAGGACATGGGAACGAAGAAGTAGAATATACAATGGGGGGTACTGTACTAAGTACTACTGTAAAAGAAAAGGACTTAGGGTTAACCATTAGTGCTGATATGAAGGTTTCAGAGCAGTGCGGAATTGCAGCTTCAAAGGGAAATCAAATCCTTGGATTAATTAGGCGAAACATAACGTATAAGGAAAAAGAGCTAATAATACCGCTGTACAAAACAATAGTTAGGCCTCATTTAGAATATTGTATTCAAGCGTGGAGGCCATATCGCAGGAAGGACATAGATATGCTAGAAAGAGTGCAGAGGAGAGCAACTAAAATGATACCAAAACTGAGGGATCTTAGTTACGAAATACGCCTAAAAAAATGCGGTTTAACAACACTAGAGACCAGGAGATTGAGAGATCAGATAGAAGTGTTTAAAATATTGAAGGGTTATGAAAATATTGATAGAAATATTTTTTTCTCAGTTAAGAAAGATAGAAGGACTAGAGGACATGAACTTACATTGGCAAAGGAGCAGAGTAGATTGGATATAAGAAAGTTTTCATTTTCACAAAGGACTGTAAATGAATGGAACAGATTAACTGCTGATTGTGTGGGTGCTAGTAGCGTGAATATGTTTAAAAATAAAATCGACACATACCTCAGACGGGCGGGATACACATAGATAAAAGGGTCGGACTCTCGATAAGCCAAAGGGCTTCCTTGTCCACCTGCCACCTAGAGTTAATTCTCTGGGTGGCAATCTTGTTAAATCTTGTTAAATTATTTGGGACGATTAGTGATTACGTGACATTCAGTCTCGTATCGTAGCAACGGCCCTTGGCGGGCTATACACAACAACTGCAAGAAGGCTCGTCAGCATCTATTGCAATCAAACGAGGGAAACAGTTCACTATTTTTTGAGCTTCAAATCTTTGGCCAGTCACCTGAAGAACTTGTATGTTACTCTTAGGCTCTAGAGGTGGCATTATCCATCAAAATACTGCTGCATAGTTTGAGTCCCATGGTAGACAATGCATAGTTTGAGTCCCATGGTAGACAATGCATAGTTTGAGTCCCATGGTAGACAATGTATAGTTTGGGTCCCATGGTAGACAATGTATAGTTTGAGTCCCATGGTAGACAATGCATAGTTTGAGTCCCATGGTAGACAATGTATAGTTTGGGTCCCATGGTAGACAATGCATAGTTTGAGTCCCATGGTAGACAATGTATAGTTTGAGTCCCATGGTAGACAATGTATAGTTTGAGTCCCATGGTAGACAATGTATAGTTTGAGTCCCATGGTAGACAATGTATAGTTTGAGTCCCATGGTAGACAATGTATAGAGTCCCATGGTAGACAATGCATAGTTTGAGTCCCATGGTAGACAATGTATAGTTTGAGTCCCATGGTAGACAATGCATAGTTTGAGTCCCATGGTAGACAATGCATAGTTTGAGTCCCATGGTAGACAATGCATAGTTTGGGTCCCATGGTAGACAATGCATAGTTTGAGTCCCATGGTAGACAATGCATAGTTTGAGTCCCATGGTAGACAATGTATAGTTTGGGTCCCATGGTAGACAATGCATAGTTTGAGTCCCATGGTAGACAATGCATAGTTTGAGTCCCATGGTAGACAATGCATAGTTTGGGTCCCATGGTAGACAATGCATAGTTTGGGTCCCATGGTAGACAATGCATAGTTTGAGTCCCATGGTAGACAATGCATAGTTTGGGTCCCATGGTAGACAATGCATAGTTTGAGTCCCATGGTAGACAATGCATAGTTTGAGTCCCATGGTAGACAATGTATAGTTTGGGTCCCATGGTAGACAATGCATAGTTTGAGTCCCATGGTAGACAATGTATAGTTTGGGTCCCATGGTAGACAATGCATAGTTTGAGTCCCATGGTAGACAATGTATAGTTTGGGTCCCATGGTAGACAATGCATAGTTTGAGTCCCATGGTAGACAATGTATAGTTTGGGTCCCATGGTAGACAATGCATAGTTTGAGTCCCATGGTAGACAATGCATAGTTTGGGTCCCATGGTAGACAATGTATAGTTTGGGTCCCATGGTAGACAATGCATAGTTTGAGTCCCATGGTAGACAATGCATAGTTTGGGTCCCATGGTAGACAATGCATAGTTTGAGTCCCATGGTAGACAATGCATAGTTTGAGTCCCATGGTAGACAATGTATAGTTTGGGTCCCATGGTAGACAATGCATAGTTTGAGTCCCATGGTAGACAATGTATAGTTTGGGTCCCATGGTAGACAATGCATAGTTTGAGTCCCATGGTAGACAATGTATAGTTTGGGTCCCATGGTAGACAATGCATAGTTTGAGTCCCATGGTAGACAATGTATAGTTTGGGTCCCATGGTAGACAATGCATAGTTTGAGTCCCATGGTAGACAATGTATAGTTTGAGTCCCATGGTAGACAATGTATAGTTTGGGTCCCATGGTAGACAATGCATAGTTTGAGTCCCATGGTAGACAATGCATAGTTTGAGTCCCATGGTAGACAATGTATAGTTTGGGTCCCATGGTAGACAATGCATAGTTTGAGTCCCATGGTAGACAATGCATAGTTTGGGTCCCATGGTAGACAATGCATAGTTTGAGTCCCATGGTAGACAATGCATAGTTTGAGTCCCATGGTAGACAATGCATAGTTTGAGTCCCATGGTAGACAATGCATAGTTTGAGTCCCATGGTAGACAATGCATAGTTTGAGTCCCATGGTAGACAATGTATAGTTTGGGTCACATGGTAGACAATGCATAGTTTGAGTCCCATGGTAGACAATGCATAGTTTGAGTCCCATGGTAGACAATGCATAGTTTGAGTCCCATGGTAGACAATGCATAGTTTGGGTCCCATGGTAGACAATGCATAGTTTGAGTCCCATAGTAGACAATGCATAATTTGAGTCCCATGGTAGACAATGCATAGTTTGGGTCCCATGGTAGACAATGCATAGTTTGAGTCCCATGGTAGACAATGCATAGTTTGAGTCCCACGGTAGACAATGCATAGTTTGGGTCCCATAGTAGACAATGCAAAGCATTCTGTTGTGTGCAACCAAGATGGCAGATCATCTTGACGACTGGACACCAAATAAGGGCATTGACGTAAGACTGATGGTCCCAATAGACGTACACCATACATGGTAGATATCAACATATACGTGAAAAGGATTACTTCACAATGTGCTTTCACCAATAATACTGCATTCGTCACTGTTCTAGTATTGTAACACCCACATAAACAAACAGGAATATTTCCAATTTGTCGGAATAACTGAGGTATCATGTCAGCGCAACATGTTTGCTTAGTCAGTCATCTTACATTACCAAACATCTACGTATAAATGCAATACAGCAGTCATCAATATGCATTATATATATTTAATAAACAAATAGTTTCATTTTTATATATTCCACAAACCAGATCCAACAATTACCTGGCACGCTGACAATTGTCTGCAGATGGTACAAGTTGCGGCGGTGTCTGACAGTGGTGTCTGGCAGTGGTGTTGTATTTTGTTGTGGAGTTCTACTTTTTCTTAATGTTACAGCAGTCATCCACTTTCATTGTCAAGCAGTCTGAAATTGGAAAATTACATAGTAAAAAGTACAATACTGTCTCACATACATGCCTGAGGAATGTTGTTCTCACTATAAAACATGTTTTCTAATGTTCTTTCAACTATAATAATGGGAAAATATAATAACAACCCTTTGTAACGCATCGTGATCCCCAGTGTCAGAGTCAAACTAAAATTAACAAACAGGATTATAAAAGAACTCTTTATCAACAATGTGTGACCCAGTTTCAAGTAAACTGGTGATGAGTTTCGATAATAGTCACATGCTTTATAAATCATCTGTCAACCAGTGTCAAATTAAACCTAATGAAACAGGACAATAGCCTCACCCGTTACCACTGCAGTGTGGCCCAGTGTCAAATCTAATTTTGAAACAGAGTAACCAAATACTTCAAAAACAAATGGTGATAACAGCTACAAATAAAATCCTATGAGATGGGGCCATGCCCACACTGTTCTAAAACAAAGACATCCGGTAACAAGTCAACACTAATATGACAGGGACAAAACACCCTTCATAAACAAACTATGACATCCAGTGACAACTCAAGGCTATTGAAACAGAGCCACGCCCACACCCTTTACAAACAAACAGTGATACCAAGAGGTAAATCAAAGCTAATTGATTTAGACATATCTACACCCACCCTATATAAACAAACTGTGACATCCAGTGACAAATCAAAGCTAACTGAAACATGGCTACACCACACCCTCCATATACACACTGTGGCATCCAGTGTTATATCAAAGCTAATCTAATGAGACATGGCTATATCACACCCTCCATAAACACACTGTAGCATCCAGTGTTATATCAAAGCTAATGAGACATGGCTACACCTCACCCTTCACAAACACACTCTGACATACATTGATATGGTTATGCCACACCCTTCATAAACAAACTGTGACATTCGGTGACAAATCTAAGCTAATGAGAAAGGGCCATGCCACACCCTTCATTATAAACACACTCTGACAGACATTGTCAAATCTAAGCTAACGAGAAATGGCTACACCACACCTTTCATTATAAACACACTCTGACAGACATTGTCAAATCTAAACTAACGAGAAAGGGCTACACCACACCTTTCATTATAAACACACTCTGATAGACATTGTCAAATCTAAGCTAACGAGAAAGGGCTACACCACACCTTTCATTATAAACACACTCTGACAGACATTGTCAAATCTAAGCTAACGAGAAAGGGCTACACCACACCTTTCATTATAAACACACTCTGACAGACATTGTCAAATCTAAGCTAACGAGAAAGGGCTACACCAGACTTTTCATTAGCACACTTGACATACATTGACAAATCTAAACTAATGAGACAAGACCACGGCTACACCCTTCACAACAAACCGACATTCAATGACAAATCAAAGCTAATTGAGACATGGCTATACCAAACCTTTCATTAGCACACTCTGACATCCTGTGACAAATCAAAGCAAACAAAAAAGGGCCATGCTACACCCTTCATAAACAAACTGGTATCCAGTAACAAATACTTGCCGATAACGCCTCCGTTATGTCAAACCTAACAAATGCAACAGTAAAAATATCTCCATTATGGTCGACTAATAACCTACCAACTCGCAACATGTTAACTAACAACATATCAAACAACTGTTTTCCTTGGTGAACAGCAACAAGGAAAAGGTATGGAGATTTGCCCCATGTTTCACCTCTACCGATATGTTAACCTTGGCCTATCTTGTCTGTAGTGTACGTAGTTCAGTTGTAAACATTTTCTGTTACACTTACGCAACTGGTTTCCATAGGCCTACTAGCACAATACAGTATATTATCATATCGACATAACTAATAAAAAATATGGTGTACTTACTAACTTAGTCTTAGTTAAGTTTTACTCACGTTCTTCAAAACAGAATTTTCACAGCAAGCACACCATACGACATAACCCCAAACTTGCCTACACACACCGCCAACTAAGGAATACGCTGTAGCTCTGTACAATCAGACACCACCAATAAGGTAATAATGGTTTATTGCAGTTACTTATATGAGCGATAGACAAATCGTCAATAGAATATAGCGGCCACAATCAACACAAGGTTTTCCTTGGCTAGTCTCTCTGACCACTAGGTGGAGTAGCTGTCTAGTCATAAACATAGATGTGTTGGTATGATTTATTTTCTCCGTGTCAGTTTGTTCATTTTCTATGTGACTTAGTTGCGTAAACATTAAGGGAGCCGTCGCTCTCTAGTAGATCGTCGAGGTTGAACACCATCATTCACTGGTGTGTCAGGTATCTCACAGGGTTCATCTATATCGGGGAGTTCATCGATCTGTGGCTGAGTCTCAGGTTCGGACAACTGTACCGGTATGCTTGGTGGTGGCATAAGGTCTGGTTTGTCGTCTGTGTCTTGAATCGACTCATGTCTGTCGAACACCGGCGACACAAGTGTTTTTTGGCAGGGCTCTGGTAACACACTCAGTCCGCTTCACCCTGTATAATGTAGCTCTTAGTTGATTCCCGATGAACTTACGGATATTAATCCAAATATCGTCAACAGTTACAAGCAAGTATGTGCTTCGAGCTTGTGTTTTGTTTCAGTCAGCACGTATATAAACCAGATCTCCTGACTGTTAATCGCGCGATCAACCTCATAGATCCCCACACTGACGCATGCAGGAACCGACGCCTGCATGAACCACGTGGAATGCTATTGGAAGAACGCCAAGATGCGTAACAAGAGGGAAGGAGGAACGGCGAGGAACCTCCTAGAACCTGGTAGTGTAAATGTGGCCCAACCAATTCAGCGACAATTCGCTGCAGGCTATTCTAGAGCAAGTGCATGAGGCCTACCCAACTAACTAGAAGCGCCTCCATTTTCTTGGAGGGAGGACATGAGTACATGAGTGCCTCCGGTTGGATCAACAGAACGATTTTCATTTAACTGTAATGACATGTGATACAGTAATTCATGTGTTGAATTGATTGTATTTTTTCTCTGTAATTACATGTGATAGATATTATGTAAGTACGTACTTAGTCACCTACAACAATCTGGCGCCAGTTGCTATGAAAGAGCCGACATTATCATGATTACTCAAGCATGCCACCGATCAAGCCTTGATAGGGTGGTCATAACAACTAGTCCTGCCTAATGTGGACATATGAACACACAGAGATCCACACCATGTTTTTAATAAGATCGTATTATGTATGGAACTCAACCACAACAGTCTGAATATTTGATTGAAATTGTGAAGTAACATATACTATTGCAAAGAGTCAGTATTTTCAGTAATGGCTGCTAGGAATTCCTAAATTATCACTATATAAACATACATAATCATGTCTAATAAATGCACTTTGAAGTAATTTCCTTTAAACGGTGAGTCGCATGCTATAAAACACACACGTAAGCACGCACACACGCACACACACACGCACACACACACTACTGCTCCATCGTAGCAGCAGAAAATACATTGAAACATACAAGACAAAGGAACAACAACACGAAGAAACGACGACATACAGAATGTGTGGCGATGCTTGACACAAATCACAATTCGGCCGGTGGACGCCATTCATTGCCACACATTAAAGATGGTCCTGATACAGCCATGTATGAAGAGGCCGCCTAGCGAACAGTTAATGCACGTTAATGAGATTGACTTCTATAATGGAGACATAATTGAAATAGTCACGCGTGTTTGTAAATTATTAAGTTTGTAATCCTATGGTGGACATATTGTTACACAAGGTTATTCACAGACATATTCCTAGAAACATATCCCAAACATGTGACTTGCCACAGCTAAGTGGGTATTAAGTTGCAAAATTAAGAAATTGAGTTTTGTGCCTTTTTGGATTCCACAGACTATAAACTTTAAAATGATACCTCATTTGTTGAAATATCTTCAGTAGTTTTTGATTTATTGCAATAAATGAAACAAACTTTATAAAAGCGATATTTCGATAAAAACAGGTTTAAACTTTAAAGATTGAGCAATATGAAAAACCAATGTCCATAGCAACAACACATTCAACATTGTCATTGAGCTACATGCACTTTGTAGGTTTATTCTATGTATGCATCACAACATGTTCACGCAATTTCAGTTGATGAATGACTGTGAACATTTTTCCAATGCTGTTTTTTTGGCAATAAGATAAATAAAATAAATTCAAGTTATTACCATCACAGCTGCAAATATTTAGGTATGAAATTAGATTTCATACTGATCTTTACGTGAGGTGGCATCACTACTGATATGAGCCACCCTTTGTGGGTGAGGTGGACTTTAACCAGGTCAGGGTCCGATATGTAGATTACCCATACAGCCGCAGCTGTTGCATGACAACTGCATAGTAATACAAGGTAAACTCCCAGCCAATCAGCATAGCGCAGAAAGACCGCGTAACTTGTGCGCGGGGAAATTGCAGCACACAACGATCTAGGTTCTCAAGTGAGCGGACGTATCCAAACAAGTTTCCCGTATTCGAGTTCCCGATAACGAAATTGAATTTCATTCGTCGATCGTGCGTCTGCGTTCACTATCGTCGACAGTTCGTCGGATAATCGAGTATACCTTACTATATTCGTTATTATTTATCTGTGTTAATATTTCTCAAGCCTTGTTTGGCGTGAGACAATGGCGGCTGATCACGACGCTACCCGTGTCCTGATACTTGGCGATAGCCACGTATTTTGGTCATCGCGGTTCGTGAGGTCGGCCGGCCCGTCTTGGCCAGGGGTTAGTGTGGATTTTGTCGTGGACGGGCACGGATGTCGAGGTCCCTCTTTTATCGGGATTCGCGGGGGGAAGATCTTGACAATGCGTGACGACGACCTGTGGGATAGAATTTCGATTCTAAACCCAGGTCTGGTCATCCCTCACGTAGGCGGCAACGACGTTGACTCGGTCGGTTTGTCTCCCCAACGTGTAGGAGCGCAGCTCGTTGACTTTGCCCGCGAATTAGTGGAATTTGGCGTTAGCCAAGTTGTGATCTGCCAGTTGATCAAACGGGCAAAATGGCGTCACTTCTCACCCGAGGATGGGACCACGCGCGTGGCGGTGGTTAACACTTTTATCCAGGCAGAGTGTGCAGGGATCACCATATCTCTTTTTGGAAACATAAAGGCTTCTGGAATCCCCGCAATAGGATCTTTATGCGGGACGGGGTGCATTTTAATGATCTCGGCAATTTTAAGCTGTATCGTAGTTTCAGGGGGGCCTTGCTTTGGGCAGCTAGTCGTCGGTAAGCCGGGGCGATAATGGGCGATAAACCGGGTATGGTTAAGGGGGCCGATAAAAGGGGAATGTTGGCGTTCGGACTATCCCTGTCATTTAAGTTTATCATAGTTTTAACTATCATAACTGCCAGCTTGGCACGTCGGGCCAGACGTTTATTTATTTATTTTAATACTGATTTCAGTTAACTAATCAGTGTAGTGGGTGTTATGTTAGATACATACTGTGACGACCTGGCCAGTTGGCAGTCAGACAAATCAGCCAATATTGGTGTTTCGGCTTGATTGTGCAGCTTGGCACGTCGGGCCAGATGTTTGTTTATTTATTTATTTAATTAAAAAAAAAAATACTGATTTCAGTTAACCAATCAGTGTAGTGGGTGTTATGTTAGATACATACTTTGACGACCTGGCCAGTTGGCAGTCAGGCAACTCAGCCAATATTGGTGTTTCGGCTTGATTGTGCAGCTTGGCACGTCGGGCCAGATGTTAGTTCATTATGTTTTATAAGGTTTTCAGTTAATCGATCAGTGCTGGAGTGTTAATTGAGTTACATACTGTGACGACCTGGCCAGTTGGCAGTCAGGCAACTCAGCCAATATTGGCGCTTCAGCTTGATTGTGCAGCTTGGCACGTCGGGCCAGATGTTGGAGTGTCATATTGAGTTCAATGAACTAATCAATATCCCATGTGTCGTATTAGATGCATACTGTGACGACCTGGCCAGTTGGCAGTCAGGCAGCTCAGCCAATATTGTCGTTTCGGCCTGCTGGTCCAGCTTGGCGCTTCTGACTAGTAGTTCTGCATTCACATTGCATGCAAGATAGAATGAGTTGGCGTCTCGTCAATGTTGGCGCTTTGGCCTGAATATTCAGCTTTTCCGGTACAGTGAAAAATCACATTTACAATGGTCTAACATCACGTCTGCAACAACTAACCAGTGCCGCACATGGCACTCTATTTGTTACAGGATGGCACCGACAAGGGCGCAGAAGAAAAGGGGGTCCCAACCAGTGGCAGCGACGGTCGAGCCTATTCAGACGAGAAGTCGAGCTGCGACGACAATGACAACGAGTCACGTACGCCAGCCAGTGGCACGGGGCAGAAAACGTACTACCGGTCGACGACGGGCTCGTCCGTCTGATGACCATCTGATGGCAGCACAGACCGATGTCCTGTTGCAAACGAGAGCCTGCAATCAGCCAGTGACAGATTGTGATTCGCTGCGACAGATGGCAGCACAACCCAATGCCTCGTGGCATGCGACTGGTGACAGTCTGCCGACATTGAGTCGGAATACGAACCAGCAGGCGGCAGCACCACTGTTGGAGAGTGTGGCAGCAACGACTGCCAGGCAGCGCCTGCAGCAGTCACATCAGTTGCTGCAGGAAATGCATCAGATGATGTCTGAACAGAGAGATAATGTCACAGCTATGCCCCAGTCCAACGGTGCTGAGTTTATGCCACAGTTGGATGATTTAACACAGGAGATGGCATCCTCGGGTCAGGTAGGGGGCGCCACTGTGCCACCATGGCCTACAAGGGAAGGGTCTTTGCCAAATCTTGGGCATGGCATAGATGTTGGGGCCGTGATAGATAGTCTCCCGCAGCAGACTCGAGACAGGGTTAGGACATTCACCAAAGCTTCTGTTTCTATTCATGCGCATGTACCAGCTAATGTCAGAGCGAAGGTATGGTCTGGGGATTTCGTGGAAATGTCGGCCCTGTTGCCTGGTGTCAGGTCCAGTAGCCAAAATCTTACGCTGGGCCTACAGCAGCAAGGGGAGGATGCTCCGTCAATATTGTGTGTCGGCCCTAAGGCCAAGCCAGAAATTCGCAGTTTCCCACAGTGGGAGAAAGCCTTCCGGGTCTACATGTCACTGTACTTATCCCAGCCCATCCACTACCATGAGGCTCCTGCATTGTTGAAATATATTGACACGATCAGTGACCTGTCTGAGCGGGGAGGTAATTGGCAAACATATGATGACACTTTCCGGGCCCTGCGCATGCTAGAAGGATGGGGGTGGGACTCGACGGTTTCCGAGTTATGGCTGAGAGCGGCTCAGGTGGGAAATGTCAAGAGTGGGCCAGCTTATGGTGGGACCCCCTTTCAACAATAAATATTATAAACATAAGAGAGAATACTGAGGAAAGAAAAAACAAACGAACAAAATAATGAAAGTAGGCTGCGATTTAAATATGTAATGAAAAATAAATAACAGAATGGACCAGCGTTTGTCACTGAACCATTAGACGTGCTTTTATATTAGTTGACTCTGAATATGACCACCCTGACCGACTCTGAGAGACATCCTTTAGACATATCTATATAAATATAGACCAATAGTTACGACTGGCGTGGCCTCTTGTTGGACCTGAATAGATGCCCGTGGCTGTCTATTGACCAGTTGTGGTCTTCCATTGCAGGTGTCATCACTGGTGATTGGCGAGTCTCTTGTCAATGTCTATCCCATGTTGACTTGAAACACCAAAAGACACAACTGGTGAATTGCGTAATACCATTTACGTCAGACATGTAGATATCTTTTTCACAGTACGAAGAAACGACCCTTAATTCCCGGAAAACAACAACGTGATTTGGTTAATTATTTGTTAATTAGCTCCCACGAAGCCATTAATGATTACTGACAAAAGTTAGTATGGCAAAAGAACATGTTTCCTCGTCTTCCCTGAATAGTACATTCGACCACGAGTTGCACACCATACAGTTGAACGCTGCAGTGTTGGTGTCACATATTCAATGATATTGTGCCGTTTTAGAAACGTATGTATACAGTGGAACCTCGCTGTACTGTCACCTCTGTAATACAGCCATCTCACAATTAAGGTCACCCTAGAACAGTCACAAATTATTTCCACATAGAGTAAAGTACACAATATTAGTTCCACTAATACGGTCACCTTGTTATTCAGGTCATTTTGTCCAGTTCCAAGGGTGGCCTAGTGACTAGTGAGGTTTCACTGTACCAATTTTAAATAATAATTATAAATAATCACTTTCAACATGTGTATAGGGACGTACATGTGTGTACACGGACTGCATAAACAGGCAAAATACACGTGAACTGGTGAATAAGAACATCGAAGAGAATCTATTAGTTACCAGCTTCAACACAGGTGAATCTGTTGATATGTTGTTGTGAGTCACTTGATCTGTTCACAGTGGCATTGATCTGTTCACAGTGGCATTGATATGTTCACAGTGGCGTTCAGTGTGGATGAGTTGCAATCGCTGTCTATCCCATTTTGTCTTGAAAAAGCCAATATTTATGAGGGGTGAGTAATGTAATTGGAATAGAACATTCAATAATATTATATCAACAAGAGAAAGCAATATTTCATGATGTGTTGTAGTTGTGTAATTGCTTGGTAAAAATTAACATTAATTATTTCTACGTTATATTATTTATTTCCTTATCTTATATTGCCTAATAATCTACACATGAATGTAATACTGATAACAAATATGCATTATTTATTACGTATAATTAATTTTATATATCTTATATTGCTAAACATCTACATATGAACGCAACACTGATAACCAATATGGATTATCTACATTATATAATTGAAGTGGGCAGAACATAATTATAATTTATTGCATAAATGAAGGTATGAACGCAGAGCATACTGTATTTTATGCAATGGCCGGGACGGGCCCAGTGTGGGTATTGAGGTAAGGGACTGAGGCGATAATTACTTCCAGCTGTTTGGCTTAAAACCACCCAGCGCCTTCAGCCAATCACGACATGTCAGGATTAGGCTCCAGCCTTTTAATTGGATTATTTCGGAATGAACACAGGGTCATATCCCCGATTTTTGAATGTGTTGGGTTTTGGTGCGTCGACAGGCTTTTTGTTTTACAAACGGTATATATTTTCCTTGTGTTTATACAGGATAGGCGGAATGGCCCCACCTTTTTGTAACTGCATGTGTCTATTGGTGGTGGAATGTTTGTATTGTTTGCTTAGGTTTATATTCATAGTGGTTTTATACCTCTATAGCGACAAATAATGTATGTCTGTATATTGTCGTCATGTTGTAGGAATGTGTGCCTAAGAAACTTTGATGGGGCTGTACAAGGGTTCAGTTTCACATCTGGTTTGCATGTTAGACATCACATTCATACTATCTTTATGCCCAAAAGTGGCTGCATTAGAAGCAATCCACTTTCCAATAAAAACGTCATCCTTTGGCCAATTTCAATTCTCAAACTACATTGGGCTTGTGTTGGTTATTGCTTAAAATTAATTTTAGATATCTTATATTGCCCCAAACATCTACATGTCAATGTAACACTGATAACAAATATGCAATATCTACATTTAATAATTTAAATGAGCAGAACAGTTAAAACATTTTTGCATACAATTTATTTTAAATATCCTATATTGCCCAAACATCTACATATGAATGCAACACTGATAATAAATATGCATTATCTACATTAAATAACCTAAATGAGCCAAACATAATTATAATTTCTGGCATATAATTAATTTTAAAGATACTCCCTCAGAAACATTACCCCATTTAGTAGTTACCTGATGCGTCAACACTTGTCTGTCAATTGGTACATATTACGGTAGCACCTTGGTCACCAGTGGTGTTCCATTTTGGTGTTCGACTTGCGATCAATGTTAGCTTCACCAATCATCCCATTTTGTTGTCGGACTGTCTGGAATTACAAACAAATTGTAAAAAACAAAACTAGAGCCCTTTCAATAATAAAACGATTTTATTTTAGTGACCTGTGATTGCTAATAAATTTACAGTATATCTTAAACAAGTAAATTATTTTTAAAGAGTTAAAGAACATTGTTGTAGCAGTTCAACATTACCCAGTATATATCACTCTATTAGCTGGAGTGATGAGATGAGAAATTATGGTTCCACTGTTGATGTCAGAGCGACATGTACCATTGGATAATTGTTCAATTACACAAATCAAATCAATTATTTTTTATTTGTCATTTCAATTACACTTCTTCACTATCAAAAATACATTAACGGGACCTAACTAAAAAGAGTACCGGTGATATGGCATGCATGGGTATGTAGAATAGAATAGGTCAATCATGAAGTAGAATTGTTTGATAAACTAATTTTCCCAATTTGAATTAAAACAAAATAATTAAAAACTAATCAGACCGGAATTGAAATCACTAAGATAAGTTTGTACAATGAAATAAAACATTTGTTTTGCACGTTGATGACCAGCTGAAACCATAACTTTTGTATACTGAAAACAATCTTTGGTAGAACTGTTTTAAAAGTTTTTGTTTTTAAACAGGTGTTTAAAATGGACTCTCAAGCTGATATGCAACTATGAATAGTAAAGTAAAAAATATGTCCAAACAGAAATGTTAATCAAGTTGATATTCTTTCCTCTCCATTTAAAATAATTAAAGTAATGATATAAAAATATTTGCTTTCAGTCTTGTGTTTTTGTAAATATTGGCATGACAGAGACAGTGTCAAACCATCATATTTCTAACATGTCATTTAAACACACTGATCAGTGCTAGTTACCAGTGCATGGACATTCAGGAGACTGGACGTGTTGTGTTGTTCATCACTTGTTCAATTCACTGAGGGCGGACGTGCTGCAGTCAATATCTATTCCATTTTGTCTTGAAAAAGCCAATGATACACACATTATTTGGGACGATTAGCGATTACGTGACATTCGGTCTCGTATCGTAGCAACGGCCCTTGGCGGGCTATACACAACAACTGCAAGAAGGCTCGTCAGCGTCTATTGCAATCAAACGAGGGAAACAGTTCACTATTTTTTGAGCTTCAAATCTTTGGCCAGTCACCTGAAGAACTTGTATGTTACTCTTAGGCTCTAGAGGCATTATCCATCAAAATACCACTGCATAGTTTGGGTCCCATGGTAGACAATGCACAGTTTGAGTCCCATGGTAGACAATGCAAAGCATTCTGTTGTGTACAACCAAGATGGCAGATCACCTTGACGGCTGGACACCAAATAAGGGCGTTGACGTAAGACTAATGGTCCCAATAGACATACACCATACATGGTAGATATCAACATATACGTGAAAAGGATTACTTCACAATGTGCTTTCACCAATAATACTGCACTCGTCACTGTTCTAGTATTGTAACACCCACATAAACAAACAGGAATATTTCCAATTTGTCGGAATAACTGAGGTATCATGTCAGCGCAACATGTTTGCTTAGTCAGTCATCTTACATTACCAAACATCTATGTATAAATGCAATACAGCAGTCATCAATATGCATTATGTATATTTAATAAACAAATAGTTTCATTTTTATATATTCCATCTAATTACAAACCAGATCCAACAATTACCTGGCACGCTGACAATTGTCTGCAGATGGTACAAGTTGCGGCGGTGTCTGACAGTGGTGTCGTATTTTGTTGTGGAGTTCTACTTGTTCTTAATGTTAAGAACAACAGTCATCCACTTTCATCGTCAAGCAGTCTGAAATTGGAAAATTACATAGGAAAAAGTACAATGCTGTCTCACATACATACTTGAAGAATGTTGTTCTCATTAAAAACATGTTTTGTAATGTTCTTTCAACTATAATAATAGGAAAATATAATAACTAGACCCTTTTGCAATGCATCGTGATCCCCAGTGTCAGAGTCAAATTAAAATTAACAAACAGGATTATAAAAGAACTCTTTATCAACAAACTGTGACCCAGTTTCAACTAAAATGATACAACCACACTGCTAATTTATCAAAAAAATAAACCAGTGTTAATGTAAAGCTAAGGACAAAATATTAGACAACACAATTTACAACAAAAGGTTTCACCAATTGATGTCAAACCAAAGCAATGAAATTAGGGTGAAATCCATACATTTTAGTAACAAAACATGATGCCATGGTCAAAGTAAAGATAACGAGAACATACAAGTCATTAAGCCATTTTATAAAAAAGTGAAACAGTCGAAATAAAGCTGATGAGACAAGAAAAAAACACAACCTTTATCAACAAGGTATGACCTTCAATATGAAACTAAAGCTAGTGAGACATAATACATGTAATAGCTCATAATTTATAATCAAACTGTGTTCCCAATGTCAAAAGCAAACCAATGGAAAAGTAACATGACAAAAAATACATCCCCCTAATAATTCATATATACAATTTATAAACGAATGTCACATAACTGCTAATGAAATAAGATAAGTCACTTTTATAAAAAAACCTGTGACAACTGGTCAGTAAACCAAAGCCTAAGAAAGGATGACAATCATACCCTTAATAAAAATGTGCATAAAATTAAAGCTAACGA
This sequence comes from Paraescarpia echinospica, assembly GCA_020002185.1. NCBI lineage: Eukaryota > Metazoa > Annelida > Polychaeta > Sabellida > Siboglinidae > Paraescarpia > Paraescarpia echinospica. The sequence goes on from CM034531.1 coordinate 77,514,421, forward strand.
GAAGAGTAATTACCACATAATTTTAACATATAGTATCAACCAGTGCAAATTCACTGGTAATGAGTTTCGATAATAGTCACATGCTTTATAAATCATCTGTCAACCAGTGTCAAATTAAACCTAATGAAACAGGACAATAGCCTCACCCGTTACCACTGCAGTGTGGCCCAGTGTCAAATCTAATTTTGAAAAAGAGTAACCAAATACTTCAAAAACAAATGGTGATAACAGCTACAAATAAAATCCTATGAGATGGGGCCATGCCCACACTGTTCTAAAACAAAGACATCCGGTAACAAGTCAACACTAATATGACAGGGACAAAACACCCTTCATAAACAAACTATGACATCCAGTGACAACTCAAGGCTATTGAAACAGAGCCACGCCCACACCCTTTACAAACAAACAGTGATACCAAGAGGTAAATCAAAGCTAATTGATTTAGACATATCTACACCCACCCTATATAAAAAAACTGTGACATCCAGTGACAAATCAAAGCTAACTGAAACATGGCTACACCACACCCTCCATATACACACTGTGGCATCCAGTGTTATATCAAAGCTAATCTAATGAGACATGGCTATATCACACCCTCCATATACACACTGTGGCATCCAGTGTTATATCAAAGCTAATGAGACATGACTACACCACACCCTCCATAAACACACTGTGGCATCTAGTGTTATATCAAAGCTACTGAGACATGGCTACACCACACCCTCCATAAACACACTGTGGCATCCAGTGTTATATCAAAGCTAATGAGACATGGCTACACCACACCCTCCATAAACACACTGTGGCATCCAGTGTTATATCAAAGCTGATAAGACATGGCTACACCACACCCTCCATAAACACACTGTGGCGTCCAGTGCTATATCAAAGCTAATGAGACATCGCTACACCACACCCTCCATAAACACACTGTGGCATCCAGTGTTATATCAAAGCTGATAAGACTTGGCTACACCACACCCTCCATAAACACACTGCGGCATCCAGTGCTATATCAAAGCTAATGAGACATGGCTACACCATACCCTCCATAAACACACTGTCGCATCCAGTGCTATATCAAAGCTAATGAGACATGGCTGCACCACACCTTCCATAAACACACTGTGGCATCCAGTGTTATATCAAAGCTGATAAGACATGGCTACACCACACCCTCCATAAACACACTGTGGCATCCAGTGCTATATCAAAGCTAATGAGACATGGCTACACCACACCCTCCATAAACACACTGTGGCATCCAGTGCTATATCAAAGCTAATGAGACATGGCTACACCTCACCCTTCACAAACACACTGTGGCATCCAGTGTTATATCAAAGCTGATGAGACATGGCTACACCACACCCTTCACAAACACACTGTGGCATCCAGTGCTATATCAAAGCTAATGAGACATGGCTACACCACACCCTTCACAAACACATTGTGGCATCCAGTGCTATATCAAAGCTAATGAGACATGGCTACACCACACCCTTCACAAACACACTGTGGCATCCAGTGCTATATCAAAGCTAATGAGACATGGCTACACCACACCCTTCACAAACACACTGTGGCATCCAGTGCTATATCAAAGCTAATGAGACATGGCTACACCACACCCTTCACAAACACACTGTGGCATCCAGTGCTATATCAAAGCTAATGAGACATGGCTACACCACACCCTCCATAAACACACTGTGGCATCCAGTGTTATATCAAAGCTAATGAGACATGGCTACACCACACCCTCCATAAACACACTGTGGCATCCAGTGCTATATCAAAGCTAATGAGACATGGCTACACCTCACCCTTCACAAACACACTTTGACATACATTGACATGGTTATGCCACACCCTTCATAAACAAACTGTGACATTCGGTGACAAATCTAAGCTAATGAGAAAGGGCCATGCCACACCCTTCATTATAAACACACTCTGACAGACATTGACAAATCTAAGCTAACGAGAAAGGGCTACACCATACCTTTCATTAGCACACTTGACATACATTGACAAATCTAAACTAATGAGACAAGACCACGGCTACACCCTTCACAAAGAAACCGACATCCAATGACAAATCAAAGCTAATTGAGACATGGCTACACCACACCTTTCACTAGCACACTCTGACATCCAGTGACAAATCAAAGCAAACAAGAAAGGGCCGTGCTACACCCTTCATAAAGAAACTGGTATCCAGTGACAAATATTTGCCGGTACCTCCTCCGTTAGGTCAAACCTAACAAATGCAACAGTAAAAATCTCTCCATTATGGTCGACTAATAACCTACCAACTCGCAACATGTCAACTAACAACATATCAAACAACTGTTTTCCTTGGTGAACAGCAACAAGGAAAGGGTATGGAGATTTGCCCCATGTTTCACCTCTGCCGATATGTTAACCTTGGCCTATCCTGTCTTTAGCGTATGTAGTTCAGTTTTAAACATTTTCTGTTACACTTACGCAACTGGTTTCCATAGGCCTACTAGCACAATACAGTATATTATCATATCGACATAACTAATACAAATATGGTGTACTTACTAACTTAGTCTTAGTTAAGTTTTACTCACGCTCTTCAAAACAGATTTTTCACAGCAAGCACACCATACGACATAACCCCAAACTTGCCTACACACACCGCCAACTAAGGAATACGCTGTAGCTCTGTACAATCAGACACCACCAATAAGGTAATAATGGTTTATTGCAGTTACTTATATGAGCGATAGACAAATCGTCAATAGAATATAGCGGCCACAATCAACACAAGGTTTTCCTTGGCTAGTCTCTCTGACCACTAGGTGGAGTAGCTGTCTAGTCATAAACATAGATGTGTTGGTATGATTTATTTTCTCCGTGTCAGTTTGTTCATTTTCTATGTGACTTAGTTGCGTAAACATTAAGGGAGCCGTCGCTCTCTAGTAGATCGTCGAGGTTGAACACCATCATTCACTGGTGTGTCAGGTATCTCACAGGGTTCATCTACATCGGGGAGTTCATCGATCTGTGGCTGAGTCTCAGGTTCGGACAACTGTACCGGTATGCTTGGTGGTGGCATAAGGTCTGGTTTGTCGTCTGTGTCTTGAATCGACTCATGTCTGTCGAACACCGGCGACACAAGTGTTTTTTTGGCAGGGCTCTGGTAACACACTCAGTCCGCTTCACCCTGTATAATGTAGCTCTTAGTTGATTCCCGATGAACTTACGGATATTAATCCAAATATCGTCAACAGTTACAAGCAAGTATGTGCTTCGAGCTTGTGTTTTGTTTCAGTCAGCACGTATATAAACCAGATCTCCTGACTATTAATCGCGCGATCAACCTCATAGATCCCCACACTGACGCATGCAGGAACCGACGCCTGCATGAACCACGTGGAATGCTATTGGAAGAACGCCAATATGCGTAACAAGAGGGAAGGAGGAACGGCGAGGAACCTCCTAGAACCTGGTAGTGTAAATGTGGCCCAACCAATTCAGCGACAATTCGCTGCAGGCTATTCTAGAGCAAGTGCATGAGGCCTACCCAACTAACTAGAAGCGCCTCCATTTTCTTGGAGGGAGGACATGAGTACATGAGTGCCTCCGGTTGGATCAACAGAACGATTTTCATTTAACTGTAATGACATGTGATACAGTAATTCATGTGTTGAATTGATTGTATTTTTTCTCTGTAATTACATGTGATAGATATTATGTAAGTACGTACTTAGTCACCTACAACAATCTGGCGCCAGTTGCTATGAAAGAGCCGACATTATCATGATTACTCAAGCATGCCACCGATCAAGCCTTGATAGGGTGGTCATAACAACTAGTCCTGCCTAATGTGGACATATGAACACACAGAGATCCACACCATGTTTTTAATAAGATCGTATTATGTATGGAACTCAACCACAACAGTCTGAATATTTGATTGAAATTGTGAAGTAACATATACTATTGCAAAGAGTCAGTATTTTCAGTAATGGCTGCTAGGAATTCCTAAATTATCACTATATAAACATACATAATCATGTCTAATAAATGCACTTTGAAGTAATTTCCTTTAAACGGTGAGTCGCATGCTATAAAACACACACGTAAGCACGCACACACGCACACACACACGCACACACACACTACTGCTCCATCGTAGCAGCAGAAAATACATTGAAACATACAAGACAAAGGAACAACAACACGAAGAAACGACGACATACAGAATGTGTGGCGATGCTTGACACAAATCACAATTCGGCTGGTGGACGCCATTCGTTGCCACACATTAAAGATGGTCCTGATACAGCCATGTATGAAGAGGCCGCCTAGCGAACAGTTAATGCACGTTAATGAGATTGACTTCTATAATGGAGACATAATTGAAATAGTCACGCGTGTTTGTAAATTATTAAGTTTGTAATCCTATGGTGGACATATTGTTACACAAGGTTATTCACAGACATATTCCTAGAAACATATCCCAAACATGTGACTTGCCACAGCTAAGTGGGTATTAAGTTGCAAAATTAAGAAATTGAGTTTTGTGCCTTTTTGGATTCCACAGACTATAAACTTTAAAATGATACCTCATTTGTTGAAATATCTTCAGTAGTTTTTGATTTATTGCAATAAATGAAACAAACTTTATAAAAGCGATATTTCGATAAAAACAGGTTTAAACTTTAAAGATTGAGCAATATGAAAAACCAATGTCCATAGCAACAACACATTCAACATTGTCATTGAGCTACATGCACTTTGTAGGTTTATTCTATGTATGCATCACAACATGTTCACGCAATTTCAGTTGATGAATGACTGTGAACATTTTTCCAATGCTGTTTTTTTGGCAATAAGATAAATAAAATAAATTCAAGTTATTACCATCACAGCTGCAAATATTTAGGTATGAAATTAGATTTCATACTGATCTTTACGTGAGGTGGCATCACTACTGATATGAGCCACCCTTTGTGGGTGAGGTGGACTTTAACCAGGTCAGGGTCCGATATGTAGATTACCCATACAGCCGCAGCTGTTGCATGACAACTGCATAGTAATACAAGGTAAACTCCCAGCCAATCAGCATAGCGCAGAAAGACCGCGTAACTTGTGCGCGGGGAAATTGCAGCACACAACGATCTAGGTTCTCAAGTGAGCGGACGTATCCAAACAAGTTTCCCGTATTCGAGTTCCCGATAACGAAATTGAATTTCATTCGTCGATCGTGCGTCTGCGTTCACTATCGTCGACAGTTCGTCGGATAATTGAGTATACCTTACTATATTCGTTATTATTTATCTGTGTTAATATTTCTCAAGCCTTGTTTGGCGTGAGACAATGGCGGCTGATCACGACGCTACCCGTGTCCTGATACTTGGCGATAGCCACGTATTTTGGTCATCGCGGTTCGTGAGGTCGGCCGGCCCGTCTTGGCCAGGGGTTAGTGTGGATTTTGTCGTGGACGGGCACGGATGTCGAGGTCCCTCTTTTATCGGGATTCGCGGGGGGAAGATCTTGACAATGCGTGACGACGACCTGTGGGATAGAATTTCGATTCTAAACCCAGGTCTGGTCATCCCTCACGTAGGCGGCAACGACGTTGACTCGGTCGGTTTGTCTCCCCAACGTGTAGGAGCGCAGCTCGTTGACTTTGCCCGCGAATTAGTGGAATTTGGCGTTAGCCAAGTTGTGATCTGCCAGTTGATCAAACGGGCAAAATGGCGTCACTTCTCACCCGAGGATGGGACCACGCGCGTGGCGGTGGTTAACACTTTTATCCAGGCAGAGTGTGCAGGGATCACCATATCTCTTTTTGGAAACATAAAGGCTTCTGGAATCCCCGCAATAGGATCTTTATGCGGGACGGGGTGCATTTTAATGATCTCGGCAATTTTAAGCTGTATCGTAGTTTCAGGGGGGCCTTGCTTTGGGCAGCTAGTCGTCGGTAAGCCGGGGCGATAATGGGCGATAAACCGGGTATGGTTAAGGGGGCCGATAAAAGGGGAATGTTGGCGTTCGGACTATCCCTGTCATTTAAGTTTATCATAGTTTTAACTATCATAACTGCCAGCTTGGCACGTCGGGCCAGACGTTTATTTATTTATTTTAATACTGATTTCAGTTAACTAATCAGTGTAGTGGGTGTTATGTTAGATACATACTGTGACGACCTGGCCAGTTGGCAGTCAGACAAATCAGCCAATATTGGTGTTTCGGCTTGATTGTGCAGCTTGGCACGTCGGGCCAGATGTTTGTTTATTTATTTATTTAATTTAAAAAAAAAATACTGATTTCAGTTAACCAATCAGTGTAGTGGGTGTTATGTTAGATACATACTTTGACGACCTGGCCAGTTGGCAGTCAGGCAACTCAGCCAATATTGGTGTTTCGGCTTGATTGTGCAGCTTGGCACGTCGGGCCAGATGTTAGTTCATTATGTTTTATAAGGTTTTCAGTTAATCGATCAGTGCTGGAGTGTTAATTGAGTTACATACTGTGACGACCTGGCCAGTTGGCAGTCAGGCAACTCAGCCAATATTGGCGCTTCAGCTTGATTGTGCAGCTTGGCACGTCGGGCCAGATGTTGGAGTGTCATATTGAGTTCAATGAACTAATCAATATCCCATGTGTCGTATTAGATGCATACTGTGACGACCTGGCCAGTTGGCAGTCAGGCAGCTCAGCCAATATTGTCGTTTCGGCCTGCTGGTCCAGCTTGGCGCTTCTGACTAGTAGTTCTGCATTCACATTGCATGCAAGATAGAATGAGTTGGCGTCTCGTCAATGTTGGCGCTTTGGCCTGAATATTCAGCTTTTCCGGTACAGTGAAAAATCACATTTACAATGGTCTAACATCACGTCTGCAACAACTAACCAGTGCCGCACATGGCACTCTATTTGTTACAGGATGGCACCGACAAGGGCGCAGAAGAAAAGGGGGTCCCAACCAGTGGCAGCGACGGTCGAGCCTATTCAGACGAGAAGTCGAGCTGCGACGACAATGACAACGAGTCACGTACGCCAGCCAGTGGCACGGGGCAGAAAACGTACTACCGGTCGACGACGGGCTCGTCCGTCTGATGACCATCTGATGGCAGCACAGACCGATGTCCTGTTGCAAACGAGAGCCTGCAATCAGCCAGTGACAGATTGTGATTCGCTGCGACAGATGGCAGCACAACCCAATGCCTCGTGGCATGCGACTGGTGACAGTCTGCCGACATTGAGTCGGAATACGAACCAGCAGGCGGCAGCACCACTGTTGGAGAGTGTGGCAGCAACGACTGCCAGGCAGCGCCTGCAGCAGTCACATCAGTTGCTGCAGGAAATGCATCAGATGATGTCTGAACAGAGAGATAATGTCACAGCTATGCCCCAGTCCAACGGTGCTGAGTTTATGCCACAGTTGGATGATTTAACACAGGAGATGGCATCCTCGGGTCAGGTAGGGGGCGCCACTGTGCCACCATGGCCTACAAGGGAAGGGTCTTTGCCAAATCTTGGGCATGGCATAGATGTTGGGGCCGTGATAGATAGTCTCCCGCAGCAGACTCGAGACAGGGTTAGGACATTCACCAAAGCTTCTGTTTCTATTCATGCGCATGTACCAGCTAATGTCAGAGCGAAGGTATGGTCTGGGGATTTCGTGGAAATGTCGGCCCTGTTGCCTGGTGTCAGGTCCAGTAGCCAAAATCTTACGCTGGGCCTACAGCAGCAAGGGGAGGATGCTCCGTCAATATTGTGTGTCGGCCCTAAGGCCAAGCCAGAAATTCGCAGTTTCCCACAGTGGGAGAAAGCCTTCCGGGTCTACATGTCACTGTACTTATCCCAGCCCATCCACTACCATGAGGCTCCTGCATTGTTGAAATATATTGACACGATCAGTGACCTGTCTGAGCGGGGAGGTAATTGGCAAACATATGATGACACTTTCCGGGCCCTGCGCATGCTAGAAGGATGGGGGTGGGACTCGACGGTTTCCGAGTTATGGCTGAGAGCGGCTCAGGTGGGAAATGTCAAGAGTGGGCCAGCTTATGGTGGGACCCCCTTTCAACAATAAATATTATAAACATAAGAGAGAATACTGAGGAAAGAAAAAACAAACGAACAAAATAATGAAAGTAGGCTGCGATTTAAATATGTAATGAAAAATAAATAACAGAATGGACCAGCGTTTGTCACTGAACCATTAGACGTGCTTTTATATTAGTTGACTCTGAATATGACCACCCTGACCGACTCTGAGAGACATCCTTTAGACATATCTATATAAATATAGACCAATAGTTACGACTGGCGTGGCCTCTTGTTGGACCTGAATAGATGCCCGTGGCTGTCTATTGACCAGTTGTGGTCTTCCATTGCAGGTGTCATCACTGGTGATTGGCGAGTCTCTTGTCAATGTCTATCCCATGTTGACTTGAAACACCAAAAGACACAACTGGTGAATTGCGTAATACCATTTACGTCAGACATGTAGATATCTTTTTCACAGTACGAAGAAACGACCCTTAATTCCCGGAAAACAACAACGTGATTTGGTTAATTATTTGTTAATTAGCTCCCACGAAGCCATTAATGATTACTGACAAAAGTTAGTATGGCAAAAGAACATGTTTCCTCGTCTTCCCTGAATAGTACATTCGACCACGAGTTGCACACCATACAGTTGAACGCTGCAGTGTTGGTGTCACATATTCAATGATATTGTGCCGTTTTAGAAACGTATGTATACAGTGGAACCTCGCTGTACTGTCACCTCTGTAATACAGCCATCTCACAATTAAGGTCACCCTAGAACAGTCACAAATTATTTCCACATAGAGTAAAGTACACAATATTAGTTCCACTAATACGGTCACCTTGTTATTCAGGTCATTTTGTCCAGTTCCAAGGGTGGCCTAGTGACTAGTGAGGTTTCACTGTACCAATTTTAAATAATAATTATAAATAATCACTTTCAACATGTGTATAGGGACGTACATGTGTGTACACGGACTGCATAAACAGGCAAAATACACGTGAACTGGTGAATAAGAACATCGAAGAGAATCTATTAGTTACCAGCTTCAACACAGGTGAATCTGTTGATATGTTGTTGTGAGTCACTTGATCTGTTCACAGTGGCATTGATCTGTTCACAGTGGCATTGATATGTTCACAGTGGCGTTCAGTGTGGATGAGTTGCAATCGCTGTCTATCCCATTTTGTCTTGAAAAAGCCAATATTTATGAGGGGTGAGTAATGTAATTGGAATAGAACATTCAATAATATTATATCAACAAGAGAAAGCAATATTTCATGATGTGTTGTAGTTGTGTAATTGCTTCGTAAAAATTAACATTAATTATTTCTACGTTATATTATTTATTTCCTTATCTTATATTGCCTAATAATCTACACATGAATGTAATACTGATAACAAATATGCATTATTTATTACGTATAATTAATTTTATATATCTTATATTGCTAAACATCTACATATGAACGCAACACTGATAACCAATATGGATTATCTACATTATATAATTGAAGTGGGCAGAACATAATTATAATTTATTGCATAAATGAAGGTATGAACGCAGAGCATACTGTATTTTATGCAATGGCCGGGACGGGCCCAGTGTGGGTATTGAGGTAAGGGACTGAGGCGATAATTACTTCCAGCTGTTTGGCTTAAAACCACCCAGCGCCTTCAGCCAATCACGACATGTCAGGATTAGGCTCCAGCCTTTTAATTGGATTATTTCGGAATGAACACAGGGTCATATCCCCGATTTTTGAATGTGTTGGGTTTTGGTGCGTCGACAGGCTTTTTGTTTTACAAACGGTATATATTTTCCTTGTGTTTATACAGGATAGGCGGAATGGCCCCACCATTTTGTAACTGCATGTGTCTATTGGTGGTGGAATGTTTGTATTGTTTGCTTAGGTTTATATTCATAGTGGTTTTATACCTCTATAGCGACAAATAATGTATGTCTGTATATTGTCGTCATGTTGTAGGAATGTGTGCCTAAGAAACTTTGATGGGGCTGTACAAGGGTTCAGTTTCACATCTGGTTTGCATGTTAGACATCACATTCATACTATCTTTATGCCCAAAAGTGGCTGCATTAGAAGCAATCCACTTTCCAATAAAAACGTCATCCTTTGGCCAATTTCAATTCTCAAACTACATTGGGCTTGTGTTGGTTATTGCTTAAAATTAATTTTAGATATCTTATATTGCCCCAAACATCTACATGTCAATGTAACACTGATAACAAATATGCAATATCTACATTTAATAATTTAAATGAGCAGAACGCAGTTAAAACATTTTGGCATACAATTTATTTTAAATATCCTATATTGCCCAAACATCTACATATGAATGCAACACTGATAATAAATATGCATTATCTACATTAAATAACCTAAATGAGCCAAACATAATTATAATTTCTGGCATATAATTAATTTTAAAGATACTCCCTCAGAAACATTACCCCATTTAGTAGTTACCTGACGCGTCAACACTTGTCTGTCAATTGGTACATATTACGGCAGCACCTTGGTCACCAGTGGTGTTCCATTTTGGTGTTCGACTTGCGATCAATGTTAGCTTCACCAATCATCCCATTTTGTTGTCGGACTGTCTGGAATTACAAACAAATTGTAAAAAACAAAACTAGAGCCCTTTCAATAATAAAACGATTTTATTTTAGTGACCTGTGATTGCTAATAAATTTACAGTATATCTTAAACAAGTAAATTATTTTTAAAGAGTTAAAGAACATTGTTGTAGCAGTTCAACATTACCCAGTATATATCACTCTATTAGCTGGAGTGATGAGATGAGAAATTATGGTTCCACTGTTGATGTCAGAGCGACATGTACCATTGGATAATTGTTCAATTACACAAATCAAATCAATTATTTTTTATTTGTCATTTCAATTACACTTCTTCACTATCAAAAATACATTAACGGGACCTAACTAAAAAGAGTACCGGTGATATGGCATGCATGGGTATGTAGAATAGAATAGGTCAATCATGAAGTAGAATTGTTAGAAAAACTAATTTTCCCAATTTGAATTAAAACAAAATAATTAAAAACTAATCAGACCGGAATTGAAATCACTAAGATAAGGTTGTACAATGAAATAAAACATTTGTTTTGCACGTTGATGACCAGCTGAAACCATAACTTTTGTATACTGAAAACAATCTTTGGTAGAACTGTTTTAAAAGTTTTTGTTTTTAAACAGGTGTTTAAAATGGACTCTCAAGCTGATATGCAACTATGAATAGTAAAGTAAAAAATATGTCCAAACAGAAATGTTAATCAAGTTGATATTCTTTCCTCTCCATTTAAAATAATTAAAGTAATGATATAAAAATATTTGCTTTCAGTCTTGTGTTTTTGTAAACATTGGCATGACAGAGACAGTGTCAAACCATCATATTTCTAACATGTCATTTAAACACACTGATCAGTGCTAGTTACCAGTGCATGGACATTCAGGAGACTGGACGTGTTGTGTTGTTCATCACTTGTTCAATTCACTGAGGGCGGACGTGCTGCAGTCAATATCTATTCCATTTTGTCTTGAAAAAGCCAATGATACACACATTATTTGGGACGATTAGCGATTACGTGACATTCGGTCTCGTATCGTAGCAACGGCCCTTGGCGGGCTATACACAACAACTGCAAGAAGGCTCGTCAGCGTCTATTGCAATCAAACGAGGGAAACAGTTCACTATTTTTTGAGCTTCAAATCTTTGGCCAGCCACCTGAAGAACTTGTATGTTACTCTTAGGCTCTAGAGACATTATCCATCAAAATACCACTGCATAGTTTGGGTCCCATGGTAGACAATGCATAGTTTGAGTCCCATGGTAGACAATGCAAAGCATTCTGTTGTGTACAACCAAGATGGCAGATCACCTTGACGGCTGGACACCAAATAAGGCGTTGACGTAAGACTAATGGTCCCAATAGACATACACCATACATGGTAGATATCAACATATACGTGAAAAGGATTACTTCACAATGTGCTTTCACCAATAATACTGCACTCGTCACTGTTCTAGTATTGTAACACCCACATAAACAAACAGGAATATTTCCAATTTGTCGGAATAACTGAGGTATCATGTCAACGCAACATGTTTGCTTAGTCAGTCATCTTACATTACCAAACATCTATGTATAAATGCAATACAGCAGTCATCAATATGCATTATATATATTTAATAAACAAATAGTTTCATTTTTATATATTCCATCTAATTACAAACCAGATCCAACAATTACCTGGCACGCTGACAATTGTCTGCAGATGGTACAAGTTGCGGCGGTGTCTGACAGTGGTGTCTGGCAGTGGTGTCGTATTTTGTTGTGGAGTTCTACTTGTTCTTAATGTTAAGAACAACAGTCATCCACTTTCATCGTCAAGCAGTCTGAAATTGGAAAATTACATAGGAAAAAGTACAATGCTGTCTCACATACATACTTGACGAATGTTGTTCTCATTAAAAACATGTTTTGTAATGTTCTTTCAACTATAATAATAGGAAAATATAATAACTAGACCCTTTTGCAATGCATCGTGATCCCCAGTGTCAGAGTCAAATTAAAAAGAACTCTTTATCAACAAACTGTGACCCAGTTTCAACTAAAATGATACAACCACACTGCTAATTTATAAAAAAAATAAACCAGTGTTAATGTAAAGCTAAGGACAAAATATTAGACAACACAATTTACAACAAAAGGTTTCACCAATTGATGTCAAACCAAAGCAATGAAATTAGGGTGAAACCCATACATTTTAGTAACAAAACATGATGCCAGGGTCAAAGTAAAGATAACGAGAACATACAAGTCATTAAGCCATTTTATAAAAAAGTGAAACAGTCGAAATAAAGCTGATGAGACAAGAAAAAAACACAACCTTTATCATCAAGGTATGACCTTCAATATGAAACTAAAGCTAGTGAGACATAATACATGTAATAGCTCATAATTTATAATCAAACTGTGTTCCCAATGTCAAAAGCAAACCAATGGAAAAGTAACATGACAAAAAATACATCCCCCTAATAATTCATATATACAATTTATAAACGAATGTCACATAACTGCTAATGAAATAAGATAAGTCACTTTTATAAAAAAACCTGTGACAACTGGTCAGTAAACCAAAGCCTAAGAAAGGATGACAATCATACCCTTAATAAAAATGTGCATAAAATTAAAGCTAACGAGAAGAGTAATTACCACATAATTTTAACATATAGTATCAACCAGTGCAAATTCACTGGTAATGAGTTTCGATAATAGTCACATGCTTTATAAATCATCTGTCAACCAGTGTCAAATTAAACCTAATGAAACAGGACAATAGCCTCACCCGTTACCACTGCAGTGTGGCCCAGTGTCAAATCTAATTTTGAAACAGAGTAACCAAATACTTCAAAAACAAATGGTGATAACAGCTACAAATAAAATCCTATGAGATGGGGCCATGCCCACACTGTTCTAAAACAAAGACATCCGGTAACAAGTCAACACTAATATGACAGGGACAAAACACCCTTCATAAACAAACTATGACATCCAGTGACAACTCAAGGCTATTGAAACAGAGCCACGCCCACACCCTTTACAAACAAACAGTGATACCAAGAGGTAAATCAAAGCTAATTGATTTAGACATATCTACACCCACCCTATATAAACAAACTGTGACATCCAGTGACAAATCAAAGCTAACTGAAACATGGCTACACCACACACTCCATATACACACTGTGGCATCCAGTGTTATATCAAAGCTAATCTAATGAGACATGGCTATATCACACCCTCCATAAACACACTGTGGCATCCAGTGTTATATCAAAGCTAATGAGACATGACTACACCACACCCTCCATAAACACACTGTGGCATCCAGTGTTATATCAAAGCTACTGAGACATGGCTACACCACACCCTCCATAAACACACTGTGGCATCCAGTGTTATATTAAAGCTAACGAGACATGGCTACACCACACCCTCCATAAACACACTGTGGCATCCAGTGTTATATCAAAGCAAATGAGACATGGCTACACCACACCCTTCACAAACACATTGTGGCATCCAGTGCTATATCAAAGCTAATGAGACATGGCTACACCACACCCTTCACAAACACACTGTGGCATCCAGTGCTATATCAAAGCTAATGAGACATGGCTACACCACACCCTTCACAAACACACTGTGGCATCCAGTGCTATATCAAAGCTAATGAGACATGGCTACACCACACCCTCCATAAACACACTGTGGCATCCAGTGTTATATCAAAGCTAATGAGACATGGCTACACCACACCCTTCACAAACACACTGTGGCATCCAGTGCTATATCAAAGCTAATGAGACATGGCTACACCACACCCTCCATAAACACACTGTGGCATCCAGTGCTATATCAAAGCTAATGAGACATGGCTACACCTCACCCTTCACAAACACACTTTGACATACATTGACATGGTTATGCCACACCCTTCATAAACAAACTGTGACATTCGGTGACAAATCTAAGCTAATGAGAAAGGGCCATGCCACACCCTTCATTATAAACACACTCTGACAGACATTGACAAATCTAAGCTAACGAGAAAGGGCTACACCATACCTTTCATTAGCACACTTGACATACATTGACAAATCTAAACTAATGAGACAAGACCACGGCTACACCCTTCACAAAGAAACCGACATCCAATGACAAATCAAAGCTAATTGAGACATGGCTACACCACACCTTTCACTAGCACACTCTGACATCCAGTGACAAATCAAAGCAAACAAGAAAGGGCCGTGCTACACCCTTCATAAAGAAACTGGTATCCAGTGACAAATATTTGCCGGTACCTCCTCCGTTAGGTCAAACCTAACAAATGCAACAGTAAAAATCTCTCCATTATGGTCGACTAATAACCTACCAACTCGCAACATGTCAACTAACAACATATCAAACAACTGTTTTCCTTGGTGAACAGCAACAAGGAAAGGGTATGGAGATTTGCCCCATGTTTCACCTCTGCCGATATGTTAACCTTGGCCTATCCTGTCTTTAGCGTATGTAGTTCAGTTTTAAACATTTTCTGTTACACTTACGCAACTGGTTTCCATAGGCCTACTAGCACAATACAGTATATTATCATATCGACATAACTAATACAAATATGGTGTACTTACTAACTTAGTCTTAGTTAAGTTTTACTCACGCTCTTCAAAACAGATTTTTCACAGCAAGCACACCATACGACATAACCCCAAACTTGCCTACACACACCGCCAACTAAGGAATACGCTGTAGCTCTGTACAATCAGACACCACCAATAAGGTAATAATGGTTTATTGCAGTTACTTATATGAGCGATAGACAAATCGTCAATAGAATATAGCGGCCACAATCAACACAAGGTTTTCCTTGGCTAGTCTCTCTGACCACTAGGTGGAGTAGCTGTCTAGTCATAAACATAGATGTGTTGGTATGATTTATTTTCTCCGTGTCAGTTTGTTCATTTTCTATGTGACTTAGTTGCGTAAACATTAAGGGAGCCGTCGCTCTCTAGTAGATCGTCGAGGTTGAACACCATCATTCACTGGTGTGTCAGGTATCTCACAGGGTTCATCTACATCGGGGAGTTCATCGATCTGTGGCTGAGTCTCAGGTTCGGACAACTGTACCGGTATGCTTGGTGGTGGCATAAGGTCTGGTTTGTCGTCTGTGTCTTGAATCGACTCATGTCTGTCGAACACCGGCGACACAAGTGTTTTTTTGGCAGGGCTCTGGTAACACACTCAGTCCGCTTCACCCTGTATAATGTAGCTCTTAGTTGATTCCCGATGAACTTACGGATATTAATCCAAATATCGTCAACAGTTACAAGCAAGTATGTGCTTCGAGCTTGTGTTTTGTTTCAGTCAGCACGTATATAAACCAGATCTCCTGACTATTAATCGCGCGATCAACCTCATAGATCCCCACACTGACGCATGCAGGAACCGACGCCTGCATGAACCACGTGGAATGCTATTGGAAGAACGCCAATATGCGTAACAAGAGGGAAGGAGGAACGGCGAGGAACCTCCTAGAACCTGGTAGTGTAAATGTGGCCCAACCAATTCAGCGACAATTCGCTGCAGGCTATTCTAGAGCAAGTGCATGAGGCCTACCCAACTAACTAGAAGCGCCTCCATTTTCTTGGAGGGAGGACATGAGTACATGAGTGCCTCCGGTTGGATCAACAGAACGATTTTCATTTAACTGTAATGACATGTGATACAGTAATTCATGTGTTGAATTGATTGTATTTTTTCTCTGTAATTACATGTGATAGATATTATGTAAGTACGTACTTAGTCACCTACAACAATCTGGCGCCAGTTGCTATGAAAGAGCCGACATTATCATGATTACTCAAGCATGCCACCGATCAAGCCTTGATAGGGTGGTCATAACAACTAGTCCTGCCTAATGTGGACATATGAACACACAGAGATCCACACCATGTTTTTAATAAGATCGTATTATGTATGGAACTCAACCACAACAGTCTGAATATTTGATTGAAATTGTGAAGTAACATATACTATTGCAAAGAGTCAGTATTTTCAGTAATGGCTGCTAGGAATTCCTAAATTATCACTATATAAACATACATAATCATGTCTAATAAATGCACTTTGAAGTAATTTCCTTTAAACGGTGAGTCGCATGCTATAAAACACACACATAAGCACGCACACACGCACACACACACGCACACACACACTACTGCTCCATCGTAGCAGCAGAAAATACATTGAAACATACAAGACAAAGGAACAACAACACGACGCCATTCATTGCCACACATTAAAGATGGTCCTGATACAGCCATGTATGAAGAGGCCGCCTAGCGAACAGTTAATGCACGTTAATGAGATTGACTTCTATAATGGAGACATAATTGAAATAGTCACGCGTGTTTGTAAATTATTAAGTTTGTAATCCTATGGTGGACATATTGTTACACAAGGTTATTCACAGACATATTCCTAGAAACATATCCCAAACATGTGACTTGCCACAGCTAAGTGGGTATTAAGTTGCAAAATTAAGAAATTGAGTTTTGTGCCTTTTTGGATTCCACAGACTATAAACTTTAAAATGATACCTCATTTGTTGAAATATCTTCAGTAGTTTTTGATTTATTGCAATAAATGAAACAAACTTTATAAAAGCGATATTTCGATAAAAACAGGTTTAAACTTTAAAGATTGAGCAATATGAAAAACCAATGTCCATAGCAACAACACATTCAACATTGTCATTGAGCTACATGCACTTTGTAGGTTTATTCTATGTATGCATCACAACACTGTGACTGTGAGACAGAAGACTGATGGAAGAAGACAGAGTGTTCAGCAAAAAACAGAAAACATGACAGGCGTGAAGGTGACAGGGGAGAAAGTGACCGTAGTGAAGGAGGTAGCCGGGGAAAAGGGACGGGAGAGGAGAGAAGAAAATGTGATGGGAGGAAAGAAGAAGGGACGAAAGGAAGTGAGAGTAAATGTGCAAGAAGAGAAGATGACAGGAGGAAGGGGGATAAGAGAAAACGCGACAGGAATGAAGGGAATGGAAGAGAATGTGACAGGAGAGAAGATGGCAAGAGGAAAAGACAACAACCAGACATATGCAAACCGGAGGAGCTACTCCGAGGCAGTGATTGAGGGGGCAAAGAGAAAAGAGAGAGTGTTTATGGGCGATTCAATTTTGAGAAAAACAGACAAGACTATATGCGAGGGGAAGGACGTTGTTGTATGTCTACAAACCAATGTCCATAGCAACAACACATTCAACATTGTCATTGAGCTACATGCACTTTGTAGGTTTATTCTATGTATGCATCACAACATGTTCACGCAATTTCAGTTGATGAATGACTGTGAAAATTTTTCCAATGCTGTTTTTTTGGCAATAAGATAAATAAAATAAATTCAAGTTATTACCATCACAGCTGCAAATATTTAGGTATGAAATTAGATTTCATACTGATCTTTACGTGAGGTGGCATCACTACTGATATGAGCCACCCTTTGTGGGTGAGGTGGACTTTAACCAGGTCAGGGTCCGATATGTAGATTACCCATACAGCCGCAGCTGTTGCATGACAACTGCATAGTAATACTAGGTAAACTCCCAGCCAATCAGCATAGCGCAGAAAGACCGCGTAACTTGTGCGCGGGGAAATTGCAGCACACAACGATCTAGGTTCTCAAGTGAGCGGACGTATCCAAACAAGTTTCCCGTATTCGAGTTCCCGATAACGAAATTGAATTTCATTCGTCGATCGTGCGTCTGCGTTCACTATCGTCGACAGTTCGTCGGATAATTGAGTATACCTTACTATATTCGTTATTATTTATCTGTGTTAATATTTCTCAAGCCTTGTTTGGCGTGAGACAATGGCGGCTGATCACGACGCTACCCGTGTCCTGATACTTGGCGATAGCCACGTATTTTGGTCATCGCGGTTCGTGAGGTCGGCCGGCCCGTCTTGGCCAGGGGTTAGTGTGGATTTTGTCGTGGACGGGCACGGATGTCGAGGTCCCTCTTTTATCGGGATTCGCGGGGGGAAGATCTTGACAATGCGTGACGACGACCTGTGGGATAGAATTTCGATTCTAAACCCAGGTCTGGTCATCCCTCACGTAGGCGGCAACGACGTTGACTCGGTCGGTTTGTCTCCCCAACGTGTAGGAGCGCAGCTCGTTGACTTTGCCCGCGAATTAGTGGAATTTGGAGTTAGCCAAGTTGTGATCTGCCAGTTGATCAAACGGGCAAAATGGCGTCACTTCTCACCCGAGGATGGGACCACGCGCGTGGCGGTGGTTAACACTTTTATCCAGGCAGAGTGTGCAGGGGATCACCATATCTCTTTTTGGAAACATAAAGGCTTCTGGAATCCCCGCAATAGGATCTTTATGCGGGACGGGGTGCATTTTAATGATCTCGGCAATTTTAAGCTGTATCGTAGTTTCAGGGGGGCCTTGCTTTGGGCAGCTAGTCGTCGGTAAGCCGGGGCGATAATGGGCGATAAACCGGGTATGGTTAAGGGGGCCGATAAAAGGGGAATGTTGGCGTTCGGACTATCCCTGTCATTTAAGTTTATCATAGTTTTAACTATCATAACTGCCAGCTTGGCACGTCGGGCCAGACGTTTATTTATTTATTTTAATACTGATTTCAGTTAACTAATCAGTGTAGTGGGTGTTATGTTAGATACATACTGTGACGACCTGGCCAGTTGGCAGTCAGACAAATCAGCCAATATTGGTGTTTCGGCTTGATTGTGCAGCTTGGCACGTCGGGCCAGATGTTTATTTATTTATTTAATTTAAAAAAAAAATACTGATTTCAGTTAACCAATCAGTGTAGTGGGTGTTATGTTAGATACATACTTTGACGACCTGGCCAGTTGGCAGTCAGGCAACTCAGCCAATATTGGTGTTTCGGCTTGATTGTGCAGCTTGGCACGTCGGGCCAGATGTTAGTTCATTATGTTTTATAAGGTTTTCAGTTAATCGATCAGTGCTGGAGTGTTAATTGAGTTACATACTGTGACGACCTGGCCAGTTGGCAGTCAGGCAACTCAGCCAATATTGGCGCTTCAGCTTGATTGTGCAGCTTGGCACGTCGGGCCAGATGTTGGAGTGTCATATTGAGTTCAATGAACTAATCAATATCCCATGTGTCGTATTAGATGCATACTGTGACGACCTGGCCAGTTGGCAGTCAGGCAGCTCAGCCAATATTGTCGTTTCGGCCTGCAGGTCCAGCTTGGCGCTTCTGACTAGTAGTTCTGCATTCACATTGCATGCAAGATAGAATGAGTTGGCGTCTCGTCAATTCGTCAATGTTGGCGCTTTGGCCTGAATATTCAGCTTTTCCGGTACAGTGAAAAATCACATTTACAATGGTCTAACATCACGTCTGCAACAACTAACCAGTGCCGCACATGGCACTCTATTTGTTACAGGATGGCACCGACAAGGGCGCAGAAGAAAAGGGGGTCCCAACCAGTGGCAGCGACGGTCGAGCCTATTCAGACGAGAAGTCGAGCTGCGACGACAATGACAACGAGTCACGTACGCCAGCCAGTGGCACGGGGCAGAAAACGTACTACCGGTCGACGACGGGCTCGTCCGTCTGATGACCATCTGATGGCAGCACAGACCGATGTCCTGTTGCAAACGAGAGCCTGCAATCAGCCAGTGACAGATTGTGATTCGCTGCGACAGATGGCAGCACAACCCAATGCCTCGTGGCATGCGACTGGTGACAGTCTGCCGACATTGAGTCGGAATACGAACCAGCAGGCGGCAGCACCACTGTTGGAGAGTGTGGCAGCAACGACTGCCAGGCAGCGCCTGCAGCAGTCACATCAGTTGCTGCAGGAAATGCATCAGATGATGTCTGAACAGAGAGATAATGTCACAGCTATGCCCCAGTCCAACGGTGCTGAGTTTATGCCACAGTTGGATGATTTAACACAGGAGATGGCATCCTCGGGTCAGGTAGGGGCGCCACTGTGCCACCATGGCCTACAAGGGAAGGGTCTTTGCCAAATCTTGGGCATGGCATAGATGTTGGGGCCGTGATAGATAGTCTCCCGCAGCAGACTCGAGACAGGGTTAGGACATTCACCAAAGCTTCTGTTTCTATTCATGCGCATGTACCAGCTAATGTCAGAGCGAAGGTATGGTCTGGGGATTTCGTGGAAATGTCGGCCCTGTTGCCTGGTGTCAGGTCCAGTAGCCAAAATCTTACGCTGGGCCTACAGCAGCAAGGGGAGGATGGTCCGTCAATATTGTGTGTCGGCCCTAAGGCCAAGCCAGAAATTCGCAGTTTCCCACAGTGGGAGAAAGCCTTCCGGGTCTACATGACACTTTCCGGGCCCTGCGCATGCTAGAAGGATGGGGGTGGGACTCGACGGTTTCCGAGTTATGGCTGAGAGCGGCTCAGGTGGGAAATGTCAAGAGTGGGCCAGCTTATGGTGGGACCCCCTTTCAACAATAAATATTATAAACATAAGAGAGAATACTGAGGAAAGAAAAAACAAACGAACAAAATAATGAAAGTAGGCTGCGATTTAAATATGTAATGAAAAATAAATAACAGAATGGACCAGCGTTTGTCACTGAACCATTAGACGTGCTTTTATATTAGTTGACTCTGAATATGACCACCCTGACCGACTCTGAGAGACATCCTTTAGACATATCTATATAAATATAGACCAATAGTTACGACTGGCGTGGCCTCTTGTTGGACCTGAATAGATGCCCGTGGCTGTCTATTGACCAGTTGTGGTCTTCCATTGCAGGTGTCATCACTGGTGATTGGCGAGTCTCTTGTCAATGTCTATCCCATGTTGACTTGAAACACCAAAAGACACAACTGGTGAATTGCGTAATACCATTTACGTCAGACATGTAGATATCTTTTTCACAGTACGAAGAAACGACCCTTAATTCCCGGAAAACAACAACGTGATTTGGTTAATTATTTGTTAATTAGCTCCCACGAAGCCATTAATGATTACTGACAAAAGTTAGTATGGCAAAAGAACATGTTTCCTCGTCTTCCCTGAATAGTACATTCGACCACGAGTTGCACACCATACAGTTGAACGCTGCAGTGTTGGTGTCACATATTCAATGATATTGTGCCGTTTTAGAAACGTATGTATACAGTGGAACCTCGCTGTACTGTCACCTCTGTAATACAGCCACCTCACAATTAAGGTCACCCTAGAACAGTCACAAATTATTTCCACATAGAGTAAAGTACACAATATTAGTTCCACTAATACGGTCACCTTGTTATTCAGGTCATTTTGTCCAGTTCCAAGGGTGGCCTAGTGACTAGTGAGGTTTCACTGTACCAATTTTAAATAATAATTATAAATAATCACTTTCAACATGTGTATAGGGACGTACATGTGTGTACACGGACTGCATAAACAGGCAAAATACACGTGAACTGGTGAATAAGAACATCGAAGAGAATCTATTAGTTACCAGCTTCAACACAGGTGAATCTGTTGATATGTTGTTGTGAGTCACTTGATCTGTTCACAGTGGCATTGATCTGTTCACAGTGGCATTGATATGTTCACAGTGGCGTTCAGTGTGGATGAGTTGCAATCGCTGTCTATCCCATTTTGTCTTGAAAAAGCCAATATTTATGAGGGGTGAGTAATGTAATTGGAATAGAACATTCAATAATATTATATCAACAAGAGAAAGCAATATTTCATGATGTGTTGTAGTTGTGTAATTGCTTCGTAAAAATTAACATTAATTATTTCTACGTTATATTATTTATTTCCTTATCTTATATTGCCTAATAATCTACACATGAATGTAATACTGATAACAAATATGCATTATTTATTACGTATAATTAATTTTATATATCTTATATTGCTAAACATCTACATATGAACGCAACACTGATAACCAATATGGATTATCTACATTATATAATTGAAGTGGGCAGAACATAATTATAATTTATTGCATAAATGAAGGTATGAACGCAGAGCATACTGTATTTTATGCAATGGCCGGGACGGGCCCAGTGTGGGTATTGAGGTAAGGGACTGAGGCGATAATTACTTCCAGCTGTTTGGCTTAAAACCACCCAGCGCCTTCAGCCAATCACGACATGTCAGGATTAGGCTCCAGCCTTTTAATTGGATTATTTCGGAATGAACACAGGGTCATATCCCCGATTTTTGAATGTGTTGGGTTTTGGTGCGTCGACAGGCTTTTTGTTTTACAAACGGTATATATTTTCCTTGTGTTTATACAGGATAGGCGGAATGGCCCCACCTTTTTGTAACTGCATGTGTCTATTGGTGGTGGAATGTTTGTATTGTTTGCTTAGGTTTATATTCATAGTGGTTTTATACCTCTATAGCGACAAATAATGTATGTCTGTATATTGTCGTCATGTTGTAGGAATGTGTGCCTAAGAAACTTTGATGGGGCTGTACAAGGGTTCAGTTTCACATCTGGTTTGCATGTTAGACATCACATTCATACTATCTTTATGCCCAAAAGTGGCTGCATTAGAAGCAATCCACTTTCCAATAAAAACGTCATCCTTTGGCCAATTTCAATTCTCAAACTACATTGGGCTTGTGTTGGTTATTGCTTAAAATTAATTTTAGATATCTTATATTGCCCCAAACATCTACATGTCAATGTAACACTGATAACAAATATGCAATATCTACATTTAATAATTTAAATGAGCAGAACGCAGTTAAAACATTTTGGCATACAATTTATTTTAAATATCCTATATTGCCCAAACATCTACATATGAATGCAACACTGATAATAAATATGCATTATCTACATTAAATAACCTAAATGAGCCAAACATAATTATAATTTCTGGCATATAATTAATTTTAAAGATACTCCCTCAGAAACATTACCCCATTTAGTAGTTACCTGACGCGTCAACACTTGTCTGTCAATTGGTACATATTACGGTAGCACCTTGGTCACCAGTGGTGTTCCATTTTGGTGTTCGACTTGCGATCAATGTTAGCTTCACCAATCATCCCATTTTGTTGTCGGACTGTCTGGAATTACAAACAAATTGTAAAAAACAAAACTAGAGCCCTTTCAATAATAAAACGATTTTATTTTAGTGACCTGTGATTGCTAATAAATATACAGTATATCTTAAACAAGTAAATTATTTTTAAAGAGTTAAAGAACATTGTTGTAGCAGTTCAACATTACCCAGTATATATCACTCTATTAGCTGGAGTGATGAGATGAGAAATTATGGTTCCATTGTTGATGTCAGAGCGACATGTACCATTGGATAATTGTTCAATTACACAAATCAAATCAATTATTTTTTATTTGTCATTTCAATTACACTTCTTCACTATCAAAAATACATTAACGGGACCTAACTAAAAAGAGTACCGGTGATATGGCATGCATGGGTATGTAGAATAGAATAGGTCAATCATGAAGTAGAATTGTTTGATAAACTAATTTTCCCAATTTGAATTAAAACAAAATAATTAAAAACTAATCAGACCGGAATTGAAATCACTAAGATAAGTTTGTACAATGAAATAAAACATTTGTTTTGCACGTTGATGACCAGCTGAAACCATAACTTTTGTATACTGAAAACAATCTTTGGTAGAACTGTTTTAAAAGTTTTTGTTTTTAAACAGGTGTTTAAAATGGACTCTCAAGCTGATATGCAACTATGAATAGTAAAGTAAAAAATATGTCCAAACAGAAATGTTAATCAAGATGATATTCTTTCCTCTCCATTTAAAATAATTAAAGTAATGATATAAAAATATTTGCTTTCAGTCTTGTGTTTTTGTAAATATTGGCATGACAGAGACAGTGTCAAACCATCATATTTCTAACATGTCATTTAAACACACTGATCAGTGCTAGTTACCAGTGCATGGACATTCAGGAGACTGGACGTGTTGTGTTGTTCATCACTTGTTCAATTCACTGAGGGCGGACGTGCTGCAGTCAATATCTATTCCATTTTGTCTTGAAAAAGCCAATGATACACACATTATTTGGGACGATTAGCGATTACGTGACATTCGGTCTCGTATCGTAGCAACGGCCCTTGGCGGGCTATACACAACAACTGCAAGAAGGCTCGTCAGCGTCTATTGCAATCAAACGAGGGAAACAGTTCACTATTTTTTGAGCTTCAAATCTTTGGCCAGTCACCTGAAGAACTTGTATGTTACTCTTAGGCTCTAGAGGCATTATCCATCAAAATACCACTGCATAGTTTGGGTCCCATGGTAGACAATGCACAGTTTGAGTCCCATGGTAGACAATGCAAAGCATTCTGTTGTGTACAACCAAGATGGCAGATCACCTTGACGGCTGGACACCAAATAAGGGCGTTGACGTAAGACTAATGGTCCCAATAGACATACACCATACATGGTAGATATCAACATATACGTGAAAAGGATTACTTCACAATGTGCTTTCACCAATAATACTGCACTCGTCACTGTTCTAGTATTGTAACACCCACATAAACAAACAGGAATATTTCCAATTTGTCGGAATAACTGAGGTATCATGTCAGCGCAACATGTTTGCTTAGTCAGTCATCTTACATTACCAAACATCTATGTATAAATGCAATACAGCAGTCATCAATATGCATTATGTATATTTAATAAACAAATAGTTTCATTTTTATATATTCCATCTAATTACAAACCAGATCCAACAATTACCTGGCACGCTGACAATTGTCTGCAGATGGTACAAGTTGCGGCGGTGTCTGACAGTGGTGTCTGACAGTGGTGTCGTATCATACCCTTAATAAAAATGTGCATAAAATTAAAGCTAACGAGAAGAGTAATTACCACATAATTTTAACATATAGTATCAACCAGTGCACATTCACTGGTAATGAGTTTCGATAATAGTCACATGCTTTATAAATCATCTGTCAACCAGTGTCAAATTAAACCTAATGAAACAGGACAATAGCCTCACCCGTTACCACTGCAGTGTGGCCCAGTGTCAAATCTAATTTTGAAACAGAGTAACCAAATACTTCAAAAACAAATGGTGATAACAGCTACAAATAAAATCCTATGAGATGGGGCCATGCCCACACTGTTCTAAAACAAAGACATCCGGTAACAAGTCAACACTAATATGACAGGGACAAAACACCCTTCATAAACAAACTATGACATCCAGTGACAACTCAAGGCTATTGAAACAGAGCCACGCCCACACCCTTTACAAACAAACAATGATACCAAGAGGTAAATCAAAGCTAATTGATTTAGACATATCTACACCCACCCTATATAAAAAAACTGTGACATCCAGTGACAAATCAAAGCTAACTGAAACATGGCTACACCACACCCTCCATATACACACTGTGGCATCCAGTGTTATATCAAAGCTAATCTAATGAGACATGGCTATATCACACCCTCCATAAACACACTGTGGCATCCAGTGTTATATCAAAGCTAATGAGACATGACTACACCACACCCTCCATAAACACACTGTGGCATCTGGTGTTATATCAAAGCTACTGAGACATGGCTACACCACACCCTCCATAAACACACTGTGGCATCCAGTGTTATATCAAAGCTAATGAGACATGGCTACACCACACCCTCCATAAACACACTGTGGCATCCAGTGTTATATCAAAGCTGATAAGACATGGCTACACCACACCCTCCATAAACACACTGTGGCATCCAGTGTTATATCAAAGCTAATGAGACATGGCTACACCACACCCTCCATAAACACACTGTGGCATCCAGTGTTATATCAAAGCTGATAAGACATGGCTACACCACACCCTCCATAAACACACTGTGGCGTCCAGTGCTATATCAAAGCTAATGAGACATCGCTACACCACACCCTCCATAAACACACTGTGGCATCCAGTGTTATATCAAAGCTGATAAGACTTGGCTACACCACACCCTCCATAAACACACTGCGGCATCCAGTGCTATATCAAAGCTAATGAGACATGGCTACACCACACCCTCCATAAACACACTGTGGCATCCAGTGCTATATCAAAGCTAATGAGACATGGCTACACCACACCTTCCATAAACACACTGTGGCATCCAGTGTTATATCAAAGCTGATAAGACATGGCTACACCACACCCTCCATAAACACACTGTGGCATCCAGTGCTATATCAAAGCTAATGAGACATGGCTACACCACACCCTCCATAAACACACTGTGGCATCCAGTTCTATATCAAAGCTAATGAGACATGGCTACACCTCACCCTTCACAAACACACTGTGGCATCCAGTGTTATATCAAAGCTGATGAGACATGGCTACACCACACCCTTCACAAACACACTGTGGCATCCAGTGCTATATCAAAGCTAATGAGACATGGCTACACCACACCCTTCACAAACACATTGTGGCATCCAGTGCTATATCAAAGCTAATGAGACATGGCTACACCACACCCTTCACAAACACACTGTGGCATCCAGTGCTATATCAAAGCTAATGAGACATGGCTACACCACACCCTCCACAAACACACTGTGGCATCCAGTGCTATATCAAAGCTAATGAGACATGGCTACACCACACCCTTCACAAACACACTGTGGCATCCAGTGCTATATCAAAGCTAATGAGACATGGCTACACCACACCCTTCACAAACACACTGTGGCATCCAGTGCTATATCAAAGCTAATGAGACATGGCTACACCACACCCTTCACAAACACACTGTGGCATCCAGTGCTATATCAAAGCTAATGAGACATGGCTACACCACACCCTCCATAAACACACTGTGGCATCCAGTGTTATATCAAAGCTATGAGACATGGCAAAGCTAATGAGACATGGCTACACCTCACCCTTCACAAACACACTTTGACATACATTGACATGGTTATGCCACACCCTTCATAAACAAACTGTGACATTCGGTGACAAATCTAAGCTAATGAGAAAGGGCCATGCCACACCCTTCATTATAAACACACTCTGACAGACATTGACAAATCTAAGCTAACGAGAAAGGGCTACACCATACCTTTCATTAGCACACTTGACATACATTGACAAATCTAAACTAATGAGACAAGACCACGGCTACACCCTTCACAAAGAAACCGACATCCAATGACAAATCAAAGCTAATTGAGACATGGCTACACCACACCTTTCACTAGCACACTCTGACATCCAGTGACAAATCAAAGCAAACAAGAAAGGGCCGTGCTACACCCTTCATAAAGAAACTGGTATCCAGTGACAAATATTTGCCGGTACCTCCTCCGTTAGGTCAAACCTAACAAATGCAACAGTAAAAATCTCTCCATTATGGTCGACTAATAACCTACCAACTCGCAACATGTCAACTAACAACATATCAAACAACTGTTTTCCTTGGTGAACAGCAACAAGGAAAGGGTATGGAGATTTGCCCCATGTTTCACCTCTACCGATATGTTAACCTTGGCCTATCCTGTCTTTAGCGTATGTAGTTCAGTTTTAAACATTTTCTGTTACACTTACGCAACTGGTTTCCATAGGCCTACTAGCACAATACAGTATATTATCATATCGACATAACTAATACAAATATGGTGTACTTACTAACTTAGTCTTAGTTAAGTTTTACTCAAGTTCTTCAAAACAGAATTTTCACAGCAAGCACACCATACGACATAACCCCAAACTTGCCTACACACACCGCCAACTAAGGAATACGCTGTAGCTCTGTACAATCAGACACCACCAATAAGGTAATAATGGTTTATTGCAGTTACTTATATGAGCGATAGACAAATCGTCAATAGAATATAGCGGCCACAATCAACACAAGGTTTTCCTTGGCTAGTCTCTCTGACCACTAGGTGGAGTAGCTGTCTAGTCATAAACATAGATGTGTTGGTATGATTTATTTTCTCCGTGTCAGTTTGTTCATTTTCTATGTGACTTAGTTGCGTAAACATTAAGGGAGCCGTCGCTCTCTAGTAGATCGTCGAGGTTGAACACCATCATTCACTGGTGTGTCAGGTATCTCACAGGGTTCATCTATATCGGGGAGTTCATCGATCTGTGGCTGAGTCTCAGGTTCGGACAACTGTACCGGTATGCTTGGTGGTGGCATAAGGTCTGGTTTGTCGTCTGTGTCTTGAATCGACTCATGTCTGTCGAACACCGGCGACACAAGTGTTTTTTTGGCAGGGCTCTGGTAACACACTCAGTCCGCTTCACCCTGTATAATGTAGCTCTTAGTTGATTCCCGATGAACTTACGGATATTAATCCAAATATCGTCAACAGTTACAAGCAAGTATGTGCTTCGAGCTTGTGTTTTGTTTCAGTCAGCACGTATATAAACCAGATCTCCTGACTGTTAATCGCGCGATCAACCTCATAGATCCCCACACTGACGCATGCAGGAACCGACGCCTGCATGAACCACGTGGAATGCTATTGGAAGAACGCCAAGATGCGTAACAAGAGGGAAGGAGGAACGGCGAGGAACCTCCTAGAACCTGGTAGTGTAAATGTGGCCCAACCAATTCAGCGACAATTCGCTGCAGGCTATTCTAGAGCAAGTGTATGAGGCCTACCCAACTAACTAGAAGCGCCTCCATTTTCTTGGAGGGAGGACATGAGTACATGAGTGCCTCCGGTTGGATCAACAGAACGATTTTCATTTAACTGTAATGACATGTGATACAGTAATTCATGTGTTGAATTGATTGTATTTTTTCTCTGTAATTACATGTGATAGATATTATGTAAGTACGTACTTAGTCACCTACAACAATCTGGCGCCAGTTGCTATGAAAGAGCCGACATTATCATGATTACTCAAGCATGCCACCGATCAAGCCTTGATAGGGTGGTCATAACAACTAGTCCTGCCTAATGTGGACATATGAACACACAGAGATCCACACCATGTTTTTAATAAGATCGTATTATGTATGGAACTCAACCACAACAGTCTGAATATTTGATTGAAATTGTGAAGTAACATATACTATTGCAAAGAGTCAGTATTTTCAGTAATGGCTGCTAGGAATTCCTAAATTATCACTATATAAACATACATAATCATGTCTAATAAATGCACTTTGAAGTAATTTCCTTTAAACGGTGAGTCGCATGCTATAAAACACACACGTAAGCACGCACACACGCACACACACACGCACACACACACTACTGCTCCATCGTAGCAGCAGAAAATACATTGAAACATACAAGACAAAGGAACAACAACACGAAGAAACGACGACATACAGAATGTGTGGCGATGCTTGACACAAATCACAATTCGGCCGGTGGACGCCATTCATTGCCACACATTAAAGATGGTCCTGATACAGCCATGTATGAAGAGGCCGCCTAGCGAACAGTTAATGCACGTTAATGAGATTGACTTCTATAATGGAGACATAATTGAAATAGTCACGCGTGTTTGTAAATTATTAAGTTTGTAATCCTATGGTGGACATATTGTTACACAAGGTTATTCACAGACATATTCCTAGAAACATATCCCAAACATGTGACTTGCCACAGCTAAGTGGGTATTAAGTTGCAAAATTAAGAAATTGAGTTTTGTGCCTTTTTGGATTCCACAGACTATAAACTTTAAAATGATACCTCATTTGTTGAAATATCTTCAGTAGTTTTTGATTTATTGCAATAAATGAAACAAACTTTATAAAAGCGATATTTCGATAAAAACAGGTTTAAACTTTAAAGATTGAGCAATATGAAAAACCAATGTCCATAGCAACAACACATTCAACATTGTCATTGAGCTACATGCACTTTGTAGGTTTATTCTATGTATGCATCACAACACTGTGACTGTGAGACAGAAGACTGATGGAAGAAGACAGAGTGTTCAGCAAAAAACAGAAAACATGACAGGCGTGAAGGTGACAGGGGAGAAAGTGACCGTAGTGAAGGAGGTAGCCGGGGAAAAGGGACGGGAGAGGAGAGAAGAAAATGTGATGGGAGGAAAGAAGAAGGGACGAAAGGAAGTGAGAGTAAATGTGCAAGAAGAGAAGATGACAGGAGGAAGGGGGATAAGAGAAAACGCGACAGGAATGAAGGGAATGGAAGAGAATGTGACAGGAGAGAAGATGGCAAGAGGAAAAGACAACAACCAGACATATGCAAACCGGAGGAGCTACTCCGAGGCAGTGATTGAGGGGGCAAAGAGAAAAGAGAGAGTGTTTATGGGCGATTCAATTTTGAGAAAAACAGACAAGACTATATGCGAGGGGAAGGACGTTGTTGTATGTCTACAAACCAATGTCCATAGCAACAACACATTCAACATTGTCATTGAGCTACATGCACTTTGTAGGTTTATTCTATGTATGCATCACAACATGTTCACGCAATTTCAGTTGATGAATGACTGTGAAAATTTTTCCAATGCTGTTTTTTTGGCAATAAGATAAATAAAATAAATTCAAGTTATTACCATCACAGCTGCAAATATTTAGGTATGAAATTAGATTTCATACTGATCTTTACGTGAGGTGGCATCACTACTGATATGAGCCACCCTTTGTGGGTGAGGTGGACTTTAACCAGGTCAGGGTCCGATATGTAGATTACCCATACAGCCGCAGCTGTTGCATGACAACTGCATAGTAATACTAGGTAAACTCCCAGCCAATCAGCATAGCGCAGAAAGACCGCGTAACTTGTGCGCGGGGAAATTGCAGCACACAACGATCTAGGTTCTCAAGTGAGCGGACGTATCCAAACAAGTTTCCCGTATTCGAGTTCCCGATAACGAAATTGAATTTCATTCGTCGATCGTGCGTCTGCGTTCACTATCGTCGACAGTTCGTCGGATAATTGAGTATACCTTACTATATTCGTTATTATTTATCTGTGTTAATATTTCTCAAGCCTTGTTTGGCGTGAGACAATGGCGGCTGATCACGACGCTACCCGTGTCCTGATACTTGGCGATAGCCACGTATTTTGGTCATCGCGGTTCGTGAGGTCGGCCGGCCCGTCTTGGCCAGGGGTTAGTGTGGATTTTGTCGTGGACGGGCACGGATGTCGAGGTCCCTCTTTTATCGGGATTCGCGGGGGGAAGATCTTGACAATGCGTGACGACGACCTGTGGGATAGAATTTCGATTCTAAACCCAGGTCTGGTCATCCCTCACGTAGGCGGCAACGACGTTGACTCGGTCGGTTTGTCTCCCCAACGTGTAGGAGCGCAGCTCGTTGACTTTGCCCGCGAATTAGTGGAATTTGGCGTTAGCCAAGTTGTGATCTGCCAGTTGATCAAACGGGCAAAATGGCGTCACTTCTCACCCGAGGATGGGACCACGCGCGTGGCGGTGGTTAACACTTTTATCCAGGCAGAGTGTGCAGGGGATCACCATATCTCTTTTTGGAAACATAAAGGCTTCTGGAATCCCCGCAATAGGATCTTTATGCGGGACGGGGTGCATTTTAATGATCTCGGCAATTTTAAGCTGTATCGTAGTTTCAGGGGGGCCTTGCTTTGGGCAGCTAGTCGTCGGTAAGCCGGGGCGATAATGGGCGATAAACCGGGTATGGTTAAGGGGGCCGATAAAAGGGGAATGTTGGCGTTCGGACTATCCCTGTCATTTAAGTTTATCATAGTTTTAACTATCATAACTGCCAGCTTGGCACGTCGGGCCAGACGTTTATTTATTTATTTTAATACTGATTTCAGTTAACTAATCAGTGTAGTGGGTGTTATGTTAGATACATACTGTGACGACCTGGCCAGTTGGCAGTCAGACAAATCAGCCAATATTGGTGTTTCGGCTTGATTGTGCAGCTTGGCACGTCGGGCCAGATGTTTATTTATTTATTTAATTAAAAAAAAAAATACTGATTTCAGTTAACCAATCAGTGTAGTGGGTGTTATGTTAGATACATACTTTGACGACCTGGCCAGTTGGCAGTCAGGCAACTCAGCCAATATTGGTGTTTCGGCTTGATTGTGCAGCTTGGCACGTCGGGCCAGATGTTAGTTCATTATGTTTTATAATGTTTTCAGTTAATCGATCAGTGCTGGAGTGTTAATTGAGTTACATACTGTGACGACCTGGCCAGTTGGCAGTCAGGCAACTCAGCCAATATTGGCGCTTCAGCTTGATTGTGCAGCTTGGCACGTCGGGCCAGATGTTGGAGTGTCATATTGAGTTCAATGAACTAATCAATATCCCATGTGTCGTATTAGATGCATACTGTGACGACCTGGCCAGTTGGCAGTCAGGCAGCTCAGCCAATATTGTCGTTTCGGCCTGCA
Organism: Paraescarpia echinospica; assembly: GCA_020002185.1. NCBI lineage: Eukaryota > Metazoa > Annelida > Polychaeta > Sabellida > Siboglinidae > Paraescarpia > Paraescarpia echinospica. Next base: position 77,547,437 of record CM034531.1, read on the forward strand.
GGTCCAGCTTGGCGCTTCTGACTAGTAGTTCTGCATTCACATTGCATGCAAGATAGAATGAGTTGGCGTCTCGTCAATTCGTCAATGTTGGCGCTTTGGCCTGAATATTCAGCTTTTCCGGTACAGTGAAAAATCACATTTACAATGGTCTAACATCACGTCTGCAACAACTAACCAGTGCCGCACATGGCACTCTATTTGTTACAGGATGGCACCGACAAGGGCGCAGAAGAAAAGGGGGTCCCAACCAGTGGCAGCGACGGTCGAGCCTATTCAGACGAGAAGTCGAGCTGCGACGACAATGACAACGAGTCACGTACGCCAGCCAGTGGCACGGGGCAGAAAACGTACTACCGGTCGACGACGGGCTCGTCCGTCTGATGACCATCTGATGGCAGCACAGACCGATGTCCTGTTGCAAACGAGAGCCTGCAATCAGCCAGTGACAGATTGTGATTCGCTGCGACAGATGGCAGCACAACCCAATGCCTCGTGGCATGCGACTGGTGACAGTCTGCCGACATTGAGTCGGAATACGAACCAGCAGGCGGCAGCACCACTGTTGGAGAGTGTGGCAGCAACGACTGCCAGGCAGCGCCTGCAGCAGTCACATCAGTTGCTGCAGGAAATGCATCAGATGATGTCTGAACAGAGAGATAATGTCACAGCTATGCCCCAGTCCAACGGTGCTGAGTTTATGCCACAGTTGGATGATTTAACACAGGAGATGGCATCCTCGGGTCAGGTAGGGGGCGCCACTGTGCCACCATGGCCTACAAGGGAAGGGTCTTTGCCAAATCTTGGGCATGGCATAGATGTTGGGGCCGTGATAGATAGTCTCCCGCAGCAGACTCGAGACAGGGTTAGGACATTCACCAAAGCTTCTGTTTCTATTCATGCGCATGTACCAGCTAATGTCAGAGCGAAGGTATGGTCTGGGGATTTCGTGGAAATGTCGGCCCTGTTGCCTGGTGTCAGGTCCAGTAGCCAAAATCTTACGCTGGGCCTACAGCAGCAAGGGGAGGATGGTCCGTCAATATTGTGTGTCGGCCCTAAGGCCAAGCCAGAAATTCGCAGTTTCCCACAGTGGGAGAAAGCCTTCCGGGTCTACATGTCACTGTACTTATCCCAGCCCATCCACTACCATGAGGCTCCTGCATTGTTGAAATATATTGACACGATCAGTGACCTGTCTGAGCGGGGAGGTAATTGGCAAACATATGATGACACTTTCCGGGCCCTGCGCATGCTAGAAGGATGGGGGTGGGACTCGACGGTTTCCGAGTTATGGCTGAGAGCGGCTCAGGTGGGAAATGTCAAGAGTGGGCCAGCTTATGGTGGGACCCCCTTTCAACAATAAATATTATAAACATAAGAGAGAATACTGAGGAAAGAAAAAACAAACGAACAAAATAATGAAAGTAGGCTGCGATTTAAATATGTAATGAAAAATAAATAACAGAATGGACCAGCGTTTGTCACTGAACCATTAGACGTGCTTTTATATTAGTTGACTCTGAATATGACCACCCTGACCGACTCTGAGAGACATCCTTTAGACATATCTATATAAATATAGACCAATAGTTACGACTGGCGTGGCCTCTTGTTGGACCTGAATAGATGCCCGTGGCTGTCTATTGACCAGTTGTGGTCTTCCATTGCAGGTGTCATCACTGGTGATTGGCGAGTCTCTTGTCAATGTCTATCCCATGTTGACTTGAAACACCAAAAGACACAACTGGTGAATTGCGTAATACCATTTACGTCAGACATGTAGATATCTTTTTCACAGTGCGAAGAAACGACCCTTAATTCCCGGAAAACAACAACGTGATTTGGTTAATTATTTGTTAATTAGCTCCCACGAAGCCATTAATGATTACTGACAAAAGTTAGTATGGCAAAATAACATGTTTCCTCGTCGTCCCTGAATAGTACATTCGACCACGAGTTGCACACCATACAGTTGAACGCTGCAGTGTTGGTGTCACATATTCAATGATATTGTGCCGTTTTAGAAACGTATGTATACAGTGGAACCTCGCTGTACTGTCACCTCTGTAATACAGCCACCTCACAATTAAGGTCACCCTAGAACAGTCACAAATTATTTCCACATAGAGTAAAGTACACAATATTAGTTCCACTAATACGGTCACCTTGTTATTCAGGTAATTTTGTCCAGTTCCAAGGGTGGCCTAGTGACTAGTGAGGTTTCACTGTACCAATTTTAAATAATAATTATAAATAATCACTTTCAACATGTGTATAGGGACGTACATGTGTGTACACGGACTGCATAAACAGGCAAAATACACGTGAACTGGTGAATAAGAACATCGAAGAGAATCTATTAGTTACCAGCTTCAACACAGGTGAATCTGTTGATATGTTGTTGTGAGTCACTTGATCTGTTCACAGTGGCATTGATCTGTTCACAGTGGCATTGATATGTTCACAGTGGCGTTCAGTGTGGATGAGTTGCAATCGCTGTCTATCCCATTTTGTCTTGAAAAAGCCAATATTTATGAGGGGTGAGTAATGTAATTGGAATAGAACATTCAATAATATTATATCAACAAGAGAAAGCAATATTTCATGATGTGTTGTAGTTGTGTAATTGCTTCGTAAAAATTAACATTAATTATTTCTACGTTATATTATTTATTTCCTTATCTTATATTGCCTAATAATCTACACATGAATGTAATACTGATAACAAATATGCATTATTTATTACGTATAATTAATTTTATATATCTTATATTGCTAAACATCTACATATGAACGCAACACTGATAACCAATATGGATTATCTACATTATATAATTGAAGTGGGCAGAACATAATTATAATTTATTGCATAAATGAAGGTATGAACGCAGAGCATACTGTATTTTATGCAATGGCCGGGACGGGCCCAGTGTGGGTATTGAGGTAAGGGACTGAGGCGATAATTACTTCCAGCTGTTTGGCTTAAAACCACCCAGCGCCTTCAGCCAATCACGACATGTCAGGATTAGGCTCCAGCCTTTTAATTGGATTATTTCGGAATGAACACAGGGTCATATCCCCGATTTTTGAATGTGTTGGGTTTTGGTGCGTCGACAGGCTTTTTGTTTTACAAACGGTATATATTTTCCTTGTGTTTATACAGGATAGGCGGAATGGCCCCACCTTTTTGTAACTGCATGTGTCTATTGGTGGTGGAATGTTTGTATTGTTTGCTTAGGTTTATATTCATAGTGGTTTTATACCTCTATAGCGACAAATAATGTATGTCTGTATATTGTCGTCATGTTGTAGGAATGTGTGCCTAAGAAACTTTGATGGGGCTGTACAAGGGTTCAGTTTCACATCTGGTTTGCATGTTAGACATCACATTCATACTATCTTTATGCCCAAAAGTGGCTGCATTAGAAGCAATCCACTTTCCAATAAAAACGTCATCCTTTGGCCAATTTCAATTCTCAAACTACATTGGGCTTGTGTTGGTTATTGCTTAAAATTAATTTTAGATATCTTATATTGCCCCAAACATCTACATGTCAATGTAACACTGATAACAAATATGCAATATCTACATTTAATAATTTAAATGAGCAGAACGCAGTTAAAACATTTTGGCATACAATTTATTTTAAATATCCTATATTGCCCAAACATCTACATATGAATGCAACACTGATAATAAATATGCATTATCTACATTAAATAACCTAAATGAGCCAAACATAATTATAATTTCTGGCATATAATTAATTTTAAAGATACTCCCTCAGAAACATTACCCCATTTAGTAGTTACCTGACGCGTCAACACTTGTCTGTCAATTGGTACATATTACGGCAGCACCTTGGTCACCAGTGGTGTTCCATTTTGGTGTTCGACTTGCGATCAATGTTAGCTTCACCAATCATCCCATTTTGTTGTCGGACTGTCTGGAATTACAAACAAATTGTAAAAAACAAAACTAGAGCCCTTTCAATAATAAAACGATTTTATTTTAGTGACCTGTGATTGCTAATAAATTTACAGTATATCTTAAACAAGTAAATTATTTTTAAAGAGTTAAAGAACATTGTTGTAGCAGTTCAACATTACCCAGTATATATCACTCTATTAGCTGGAGTGATGAGATGAGAAATTATGGTTCCATTGTTGATGTCAGAGCGACATGTACCATTGGATAATTGTTCAATTACACAAATCAAATCAATTATTTTTTATTTGTCATTTCAATTACACTTCTTCACTATCAAAAATACATTAACGGGACCTAACTAAAAAGAGTACCGGTGATATGGCATGCATGGGTATGTAGAATAGAATAGGTCAATCATGAAGTAGAATTGTTTGATAAACTAATTTTCCCAATTTGAATTAAAACAAAATAATTAAAAACTAATCAGACCGGAATTGAAATCACTAAGATAAGTTTGTACAATGAAATAAAACATTTGTTTTGCACGTTGATGACCAGCTGAAACCATAACTTTTGTATACTGAAAACAATCTTTGGTAGAACTGTTTTAAAAGTTTTTGTTTTTAAACAGGTGTTTAAAATGGACTCTCAAGCTGATATGCAACTATGAATAGTAAAGTAAAAAATATGTCCAAACAGAAATGTTAATCAAGTTGATATTCTTTCCTCTCCATCATTTAAAATAATTAAAGTAATGATATAAAAATATTTGCTTTCAGTCTTGTGTTTTTGTAAACATTGGCATGACAGAGACAGTGTCAAACCATCATATTTCTAACATGTCATTTAAACACACTGATCAGTGCTAGTTACCAGTGCATGGACATTCAGGAGACTGGACGTGTTGTGTTGTTCATCACTTGTTCAATTCACTGAGGGCGGACGTGCTGCAGTCAATATCTATTCCATTTTGTCTTGAAAAAGCCAATGATACACACATTATTTGGGACGATTAGCGATTACGTGACATTCGGTCTCGTATCGTAGCAACGGCCCTTGGCGGGCTATACACAACAACTGCAAGAAGGCTCGTCAGCGTCTATTGCAATCAAACGAGGGAAACAGTTCACTATTTTTTGAGCTTCAAATCTTTGGCCAGTCACCTGAAGAACTTGTATGTTACTCTTAGGCTCTAGAGGCATTATCCATCAAAATACCACTGCATAGTTTGGGTCCCATGGTAGACAATGCATAGTTTGAGTCCCATGGTAGACAATGCAAAGCATTCTGTTGTGTACAACCAAGATGGCAGATCACCTTGACGGCTAGACACCAAATAAGGGCGTTGACGTAAGACTAATGGTCCCAATAGACATACACCATACATGGTAAATATCAACATATACGTGAAAAGGATTACTTCACAATGTGCTTTCACCAATAATACTGCACTCGTCACTGTTCTAGTATTGTAACACCCACATAAACAAACAGGAATATTTCCAATTTGTCGGAATAATTGAGGTATCATGTCAGCGCAACATGTTTGCTTAGTCAGTCATCTTACATTACCAAACATCTACGTATAAATGCAATACAGCAGTCATCAATATGCATTATATATATTTAATAAACAAATAGTTTCATTTTTATATATTCCATCTAATTACAAACCAGATCCAACAATTACCAGGCACGCTGACAATTGTCTGCAGATGGTACAAGTTGCGGCGGTGTCTGACAGTGGTGTCTGGCAGTGGTGTCGTATTTTGTTGTGGAGTTCTACTTGTTCTTAATGTTAAGAACAACAGTCATCCACTTTCATCGTCAAGCAGTCTGAAATTGGAAAATTACATAGGAAAAAGTACAATGCTGTCTCACATACATACTTGACGAATGTTGTTCTCATTAAAAACATGTTTTGTAATGTTCTTTCAACTATAATAATAGGAAAATATAATAACTAGACCCTTTTGCAATGCATCGTGATCCCCAGTGTCAGAGTCAAATTAAAATTAACAAACAGGATTATAAAAGAACTCTTTATCAACAAACTGTGACCCAGTTTCAACTAAAATGATACAACCACACTGCTAATTTATCAAAAAAATAAACCAGTGTTAATGTAAAGCTAAGGACAAAATATTAGACAACACAATTTACAACAAAAGGTTTCACCAATTGATGTCAAACCAAAGCAATGAAATTAGGGTGAAACCCATACATTTTAGTAACAAAACATGATGCCATGGTCAAAGTAAAGATAACGAGAACATACAAGTCATTAAGCCATTTTATAAAAAAGTGAAACAGTCGAAATAAAGCTGATGAGACAAGAAAAAAACACAACCTTTATCAACAAGGTATGACCTTCAATATGAAACTAAAGCTAGTGAGACATAATACATGTAATAGCTCATAATTTATAATCAAACTGTGTTCCCAATGTCAAAAGCAAACCAATGGAAAAGTAACATGACAAAAAATACATCCCCCTAATAATTCATATATACAATTTATAAACGAATGTCACATAACTGCTAATGAAATAAGATAAGTCACTTTTATAAAAAAAACCTGTGACAACTGGTCAGTAAACCAAAGCCTAAGAAAGGATGACAAACATACCCTTAATAAAAATGTGCATAAAATTAAAGCTAACGAGAAGAGTAATTACCACATAATTTTAACATATAGTATCAACCAGTGCAAATTCACTGGTAATGAGTTTCAATAATAGTCACATGCTTTATAAATCATCTGTCAACCAGTGTCAAATTAAACCTAATGAAACAGGACAATAGCCTCACCCGTTACCACTGCAGTGTGGCCCAGTGTCAAATCTAATTTTGAAACAGAGTAACCAAATACTTCAAAAACAAATGGTGATAACAGCTACAAATAAAATCCTATGAGATGGGGCCATGCCCACACTGTTCTAAAACAAAGACATCCGGTAACAAGTCAACACTAATATGACAGGGACAAAACACCCTTCATAAACAAACTATGACATCCAGTGACAACTCAAGGCTATTGAAACAGAGCCACGCCCACACCCTTTACAAACAAACAGTGATACCAAGAGGTAAATCAAAGCTAATTGATTTAGACATATCTACACCCACCCTATATAAACAAACTGTGACATCCAGTGCTATATCAAAGCTAATGAGACATGGCTACACCACACCCTTCACAAACACACTGTGGCATCCAGTGCTATATCAAAGCTAATGAGACATGGCTACACCACACCCTCCATAAACACACTGTGGCATCCAGTGTTATATCAAAGCTAATGAGACATGGCTACACCACACCCTTCACAAACACACTGTGGCATCCAGTGCTATATCAAAGCTAATGAGACATGGCTACACCACACCCTCCATAAACACACTGTGGCATCCAGTGCTATATCAAAGCTAATGAGACATGGCTACACCTCACCCTTCACAAACACACTTTGACATACATTGACATGGTTATGCCACACCCTTCATAAACAAACTGTGACATTCGGTGACAAATCTAAGCTAATGAGAAAGGGCCATGCCACACCCTTCATTATAAACACACTCTGACAGACATTGACAAATCTAAGCTAACGAGAAAGGGCTACACCATACCTTTCATTAGCACACTTGACATACATTGACAAATCTAAACTAATGAGACAAGACCACGGCTACACCCTTCACAAAGAAACCGACATCCAATGACAAATCAAAGCTAATTGAGACATGGCTACACCACACCTTTCACTAGCACACTCTGACATCCAGTGACAAATCAAAGCAAACAAGAAAGGGCCGTGCTACACCCTTCATAAAGAAACTGGTATCCAGTGACAAATATTTGCCGGTACCTCCTCCGTTAGGTCAAACCTAACAAATGCAACAGTAAAAATCTCTCCATTATGGTCGACTAATAACCTACCAACTCGCAACATGTCAACTAACAACATATCAAACAACTGTTTTCCTTGGTGAACAGCAACAAGGAAAGGGTATGGAGATTTGCCCCATGTTTCACCTCTACCGATATGTTTACCTTGGCCTATCCTGTCTTTAGCGTATGTAGTTCAGTTTTAAACATTTTCTGTTACACTTACGCAACTGGTTTCCATAGGCCTACTAGCACAATACAGTATATTATCATATCGACATAACTAATACAAATATGGTGTACTTACTAACTTAGTCTTAGTTAAGTTTTACTCAAGTTCTTCAAAACAGAATTTTCACAGCAAACACACCATACGACATAACCCCAAACTTGCCTACACACACCGCCAACTAAGGAATACGCTGTAGCTCTGTACAATCAGACACCACCAATAAGGTAATAATGGTTTATTGCAGTTACTTATATGAGCGATAGACAAATCGTCAATAGAATATAGCGGCCACAATCAACACAAGGTTTTCCTTGGCTAGTCTCTCTGACCACTAGGTGGAGTAGCTGTCTAGTCATAAACATAGATGTGTTGGTATGATTTATTTTCTCCGTGTCAGTTTGTTCATTTTCTATGTGACTTAGTTGCGTAAACATTAAGGGAGCCGTCGCTCTCTAGTAGATCGTCGAGGTTGAACACCATCATTCACTGGTGTGTCAGGTATCTCACAGGGTTCATCTATATCGGGGAGTTCATCGATCTGTGGCTGAGTCTCAGGTTCGGACAACTGTACCGGTATGCTTGGTGGTGGCATAAGGTCTGGTTTGTCGTCTGTGTCTTGAATCGACTCATGTCTGTCGAACACCGGCGACACAAGTGTTTTTTGGCAGGGCTCTGGTAACACACTCAGTCCGCTTCACCCTGTATAATGTAGCTCTTAGTTGATTCCCGATGAACTTACGGATATTAATCCAAATATCGTCAACAGTTACAAGCAAGTATGTGCTTCGAGCTTGTGTTTTGTTTCAGTCAGCACGTATATAAACCAGATCTCCTGACTGTTAATCGCGCGATCAACCTCATAGATCCCCACACTGACGCATGCAGGAACCGACGCCTGCATGAACCACGTGGAATGCTATTGGAAGAACGCCAAGATGCGTAACAAGAGGGAAGGAGGAACGGCGAGGAACCTCCTAGAACCTGGTAGTGTAAATGTGGCCCAACCAATTCAGCGACAATTCGCTGCAGGCTATTCTAGAGCAAGTGCATGAGGCCTACCCAACTAACTAGAAGCGCCTCCATTTTCTTGGAGGGAGGACATGAGTACATGAGTGCCTCCGGTTGGATCAACAGAACGATTTTCATTTAACTGTAATGACATGTGATACAGTAATTCATGTGTTGAATTGATTGTATTTTTTCTCTGTAATTACATGTGATAGATATTATGTAAGTACGTACTTAGTCACCTACAACAATCTGGCGCCAGTTGCTATGAAAGAGCCGACATTATCATGATTACTCAAGCATGCCACCGATCAAGCCTTGATAGGGTGGTCATAACAACTAGTCCTGCCTAATGTGGACATATGAACACACAGAGATCCACACCATGTTTTTAATAAGATCGTATTATGTATGGAACTCAACCACAACAGTCTGAATATTTGATTGAAATTGTGAAGTAACATATACTATTGCAAAGAGTCAGTATTTTCAGTAATGGCTGCTAGGAATTCCTAAATTATCACTATATAAACATACATAATCATGTCTAATAAATGCACTTTGAAGTAATTTCCTTTAAACGGTGAGTCGCATGCTATAAAACACACACGTAAGCACGCACACACGCACACACACACGCACACACACACTACTGCTCCATCGTAGCAGCAGAAAATACATTGAAACATACAAGACAAAGGAACAACAACACGAAGAAACGACGACATACAGAATGTGTGGCGATGCTTGACACAAATCACAATTCGGCTGGTGGACGCCATTCGTTGCCACACATTAAAGATGGTCCTGATACAGCCATGTATGAAGAGGCCGCCTAGCGAACAGTTAATGCACGTTAATGAGATTGACTTCTATAATGGAGACATAATTGAAATAGTCACGCGTGTTTGTAAATTATTAAGTTTGTAATCCTATGGTGGACATATTGTTACACAAGGTTATTCACAGACATATTCCTAGAAACATATCCCAAACATGTGACTTGCCACAGCTAAGTGGGTATTAAGTTGCAAAATTAAGAAATTGAGTTTTGTGCCTTTTTGGATTCCACAGACTATAAACTTTAAAATGATACCTCATTTGTTGAAATATCTTCAGTAGTTTTTGATTTATTGCAATAAATGAAACAAACTTTATAAAAGCGATATTTCGATAAAAACAGGTTTAAACTTTAAAGATTGAGCAATATGAAAAACCAATGTCCATAGCAACAACACATTCAACATTGTCATTGAGCTACATGCACTTTGTAGGTTTATTCTATGTATGCATCACAACATGTTCACGCAATTTCAGTTGATGAATGACTGTGACATTTTTTCCAATGCTGTTTTTTTGGCAATAAGATAAATAAAATAAATTCAAGTTATTACCATCACAGCTGCAAATATTTAGGTAAGAAATTAGATTTCATACTGATCTTTACGTGAGGTGGCATCACTGATATGAGCCACCCTTTGTGGGTGAGGTGGACCTTAACCAGGTCAAGGTCCGATATGTAGATTACCCATACAGCCGCAGCTGTTGCATGACAACTGCATAGTAATACAAGGTAAACTCCCAGCCAATCAGCATAGCGCAGAAAGACCGCGTAACTTGTGCGCGGGGAAATTGCAGCACACAACGATCTAGGTTCTCAAGTGAGCGGACGTATCCAAACAAGTTTCCCGTATTCGAGTTCCCGATAACGAAATTGAATTTCATTCGTCGATCGTGCGTCTGCGTTCACTATCGTCGACAGTTCGTCGGATAATTGAGTATACCTTACTATATTCGTTATTATTTATCTGTGTTAATATTTGTGTTGATAATTCGTCGCACTTTTGATTACATGGATGAACAATGTTTTTCTACTGTTTTTAAATCTCTCGTCCGCCCACATATTGAATATGCAAATCAAGTATGGGCTCCATTCTTAATGAAACACATTACAGCTCTTGAAAATGTTCAGCGTAGAGCAACCAAATTAATTCCAGGCTTTAAAGATCTTGAATACAATGAACGTCTGCAAAGACTAAAATTACCAACTCTGTCATATCGTCGCCTCAGAGGAGACATGATTGAAATGTATAGGATTTTAGCAGACAAATATGATACAGCTGTGACATCGAACTTTATAACTTTGAGGGATACTGAATCATGTACGCGAGGACATCACCTAAAAATATTCAAAGGACGTTGTCGGTTAAACATTAAAAAAAATTCATTTATACACCGATGCACGGACGTATGGAACAGCCTCCCACAGTCTGTGGTAGAGGCTCCATCAGTTCAGTCCTTCGAGGGAAAATTAGACAAATTATGGAAAAACCACCCAATTAAGCTCGATTACACAGCCCCACCCCTATTATGGAACAACTCGTCAGACGCATGCGCACCATATAGTTTGACGACAAACATCAGAGCTGGCGTAAGAGGCATCACAGCCTAAAAGCCAGAAGAGGACCTGTAAGAACCTGTAAGAATTTCTCAAGCCTTGTTTGGCGTGAGACAATGGCGGCTGATCACGACGCTACCCGTGTCCTGATACTTGGCGATAGCCACGTATTTTGGTCATCGCGGTTCGTGAGGTCGGCATGCCCGTCTTGGCCAGGGGTTAGTGTGGATTTTGTCGTGGACGGGCACGGATGTCGAGGTCCCTCTTTTATCGGGATTCGCGGGGGGAAGATCTCGACAATGCGTGACGACGACCTGTGGGATAGAATTTCGATTCTAAACCCAGGTCTGGTCATCCTACACGTAGGCGGCAACGACGTTGACTCGGTCGGTTTGTCTCCCCAACGTGTAGGAGCGCAGCTCGTTGACTTTGCCCGCGAATTAGTGGAATTTGGCGTTAGCCAAGTTGTGATCTGCCAGTTGATCAAACGGGCAAAATGGCGTCACTTCTCACCCGAGGATGGGACCACGCGCGTGGCGGTGGTTAACACTTTTATCCAGGCAGAGTGTGCAGGGGATCATCATATCTCTTTTTGGAAACATAAAGGCTTCTGGAATCCCCGCAATAGGATCTTTATGCGGGACGGGGTGCATTTTAATGATCTCGGCAATTTTAAGCTGTATCGTAGTTTCAGGGGGCCTTGCTTTGGGCAGCTAGTCGTCGGTAAGCCGGGGCGATAATGGGCGATAAACCGGGTATGGTTAAGGGGGCCGATAAAAGGGGAATGTTGGCGTTCGGACTATCCCTGTCATTTAAGTTTATCATAGTTTTAACTATCATAACTGCCAGCTTGGCACGTCGGGCCAGACGTTTATTTATTTATTTTAATACTGATTTCAGTTAACTAATCAGTGTAGTGGGTGTTATGTTAGATACATACTGTGACTACCTGGCCAGTTGGCAGTCAGACAAATCAGCCAATATTGGTGTTTCGGCTTGATTGTGCAGATTGGCACGTCGGGCCAGATGTTTATTTATTTATTTAATTTTTTTAAAAATACTGATTTCAGTTAACCAATCAGTGTAGCGGGTGTTATGTTAGATACATACTTTGACGACCTGGCCAGTTGGCAGTCAGGCAACTCAGCCAATATTGGCGCTTCAGCTTGATTGTGCAGCTTGGCACGTCGGGCCAGATGTTGGGGTGTTCTATTCACTCCAGTTAATCAATGTCTTGGGCTTATGTTAGATACATACTGTGACGACCTGGCCAGTTGGCAGTCAGGCAACTCAGCCAATATTGGTGTTTCGGCTTGATTGTGCAGCTTGGCACGTCGGGCCAGATGTTAGTTCATTATGTTTTATAAGGTTTTCAGTTAATCGATCAGTGCTGGAGTGTTAATTGAGTTGCATACTGTGACGACCTGGCCAGTTGGCAGTCAGGCAACTCAGCCAATATTGGCGCTTCAGCTTGATTGTGCAGCTTGGCACGTCGGGCCAGATGATGGAGTGTCATATTGAGTTCAATGAACTAATCAATATCCCATGTGTCGTATTAGATGCATACTGTGACGACCTGGCCAGTTGGCAGTCAGGCAGCTCAGCCAATATTGTCGTTTCGGCCTGCAGGTCCAGCTTGGCGCTTCTGACTAGTAGTTCTGCATTCACATTGCATGCAAGATAGAATGAGTTGGCGTCTCGTCAATTCGTCAATGTTGGCGCTTTGGCCTGAATATTCAGCTTTTCCGGTACAGTGAAAAATCACATTTACAATGGTCTAACATCACGTCTGCAACAACTAACCAGTGCCGCACATGGCACTCTATTTGTTACAGGATGGCACCGACAAGGGCGCAGAAGAAAAGGGGGGCCCAACCAATGGCAGCGACGGTCGAGCCTACTCAGACGAGAAGTCGAGCTGCGACGACAATGACAACGAGTCACGTACGCCAGCCAGTGGCACGGGGCAGAAAACGTACTACCGGTCGACCACGGGCTCGTCCGTCTGATGACCATCTGATGGCAGCACAGACCGATGTCCTGTTGCAAACGAGAGCCTGCAATCAGCCAGTGACAGATTGTGATTCGCTGCGACAGATGGCAGCACAACCCAATGCCTCGTGGTATGCGACTGGTGACAGTCTGCCGACATTGAGTCGGAATACGAACCAGCAGGCGGCAGCACCACTGTTGGAGAGTGTGGCAGCAACGACTGCCAGGCAGCGGTGGGAAGAGACAGTGGAGCAGCGCCTGCAGCAGTCACATCAGTTGCTGCAGGAAATGCATCAGATGATGTCTGAACAGAGAGATAATGTCACAGCTATGCCCCAGTCCAACGGTGCTGAGTTTATGCCACAGTTGGATGATTTAACACAGGAGATGGCATCCTCGGGTCAGGTAGGGGCGCCACTGTGCCACCATGGCCTACAAGGGAAGGGTCTTTGCCAAATCTTGGGCATGGCATAGATGTTGGGGCCGTGATAGATAGTCTCCCGCAGCAGACTCGAGACAGGGTTAGGACATTCACCAAAGCTTCTGTTTCTATTCATGCGCATGTACCAGCTAATGTCAGAGCGAAGGTATGGTCTGGGGATTTCGTGGAAATGTCGGCCCTGTTGCCTGGTGTCAGGTCCAGTAGCCAAAATCTTACGCTGGGCCTACAGCAGCAAGGGGAGGATGGTCCGTCAATATTGTGTGTCGGCCCTAAGGCCAAGCCAGAAATTCGCAGTTTCCCACAGTGGGAGAAAGCCTTCCGGGTCTACATGTCACTGTACTTATCCCAGCCCATCCACTACCATGAGGCTCCTGCATTGTTGAAATATATTGACACGATCAGTGACCTGTCTGAGCGGGGAGGTAATTGGCAAACATATGATGACACTTTCCGGGCCCTGCGCATGCTAGAAGGATGGGGGTGGGACTCGACGGTTTCCGAGTTATGGCTGAGAGCGGCTCAGGTGGGAAATGTCAAGAGTGGGCCAGCTTATGGTGGGACCCCCTTTCAACAATAAATATTATAAACATAAGAGAGAATACTGAGGAAAGAAAAAACAAACGAACAAAATAATGAAAGTAGGCTGCGATTTAAATATGTAATGAAAAATAAATAACAGAATGGACCAGCGTTTGTCACTGAACCATTAGACGTGCTTTTATATTAGTTGACTCTGAATATGACCACCCTGACCGACTCTGAGAGACATCCTTTAGACATATCTATATAAATATAGACCAATAGTTACGACTGGCGTGGCCTCTTGTTGGACCTGAATAGATGCCCGTGGCTGTCTATTGACCAGTTGTGGTCTTCCATTGCAGGTGTCATCACTGGTGATTGGCGAGTCTCTTGTCAATGTCTATCCCATGTTGACTTGAAACACCAAAAGACACAACTGGTGAATTGCGTAATACCATTTACGTCAGACATGTAGATATCTTTTTCACAGTACGAAGAAACGACCCTTAATTCCCGGAAAACAACAACGTGATTTGGTTAATTATTTGTTAATTAGCTCCCACGAAGCCATTAATGATTACTGACAAAAGTTAGTATGGCAAAAGAACATGTTTCCTCGTCTTCCCTGAATAGTACATTCGACCACGAGTTGCACACCATCCAGTTGAACGCTGCAGTGTTGGTGTCACATATTCAATGATATTGTGCCGTTTTAGAAACGTATGTATACAGTGGAACCTCGCTGTACTGTCACCTCTGTAATACAGCCACCTCACAATTAAGGTCACCCTAGAACAGTCACAAATTATTTCCACATAGAGTAAAGTACACAATATTAGTTCCACTAATACGGTCACCTTGTTATTCAGGTCATTTTGTCCAGTTCCAAGGGTGGCCTAGTGACTAGTGAGGTTTCACTGTAGCAATTTTAAATAATAATTATAAATAATCACTTTCAACATGTGTATAGGGACGTACATGTGTGTACACGGACTGCATAAACAGGCAAAATACACGTGAACTGGTGAATAAGAACATCGAAGAGAATCTATTAGTTACCATCTTCAACACAGGTGAATCTGTTGATATGTTGTTGTGAGTCACTTGATCTGTTCACAGTGGCATTGATCTGTTCACAGTGGCATTGATATGTTCACAGTGGCGTTCAGTGTGGATGAGTTGCAATCGCTGTCTATCCCATTTTGTCTTGAAAAAGCCAATATTTATGAGGGGTGAGTAATGTAATTGGAATAGAACATTCAATAATATTATATCAACAAGAGAAAGCAATATTTCATGATGTGTTGTAGTTGTGTAATTGCTTCGTAAAAATTAACATTAATTATTTCTACGTTATATTATTTATTTCCTTATCTTATATTGCCTAATAATCTACACATGAATGTAATACTGATAACAAATATGCATTATTTATTACGTATAATTAATTTTATATATCTTATATTGCTAAACATCTACATATGAACGCAACACTGATAACCAATATGGATTATCTACATTATATAATTGAAGTGGGCAGAACATAATTATAATTTATTGCATAAATGAAGGTATGAACGCAGAGCATACTGTATTTTATGCAATGGCCGGGACGGGCCCAGTGTGGGTATTGAGGTAAGGGACTGAGGCGATAATTACTTCCAGCTGTTTGGCTTAAAACCACCCAGCGCCTTCAGCCAATCACGACATGTCAGGATTAGGCTCCAGCCTTTTAATTGGATTATTTCGGAATGAACACAGGGTCATATCCCCGATTTTTGAATGTGTTGGGTTTTGGTGCGTCGACAGGCTTTTTGTTTTACAAACGGTATATATTTTCCTTGTGTTTATACAGGATAGGCGGAATGGCCCCACCATTTTGTAACTGCATGTGTCTATTGGTGGTGGAATGTTTGTATTGTTTGCTTAGGTTTATATTCATAGTGGTTTTATACCTCTATAGCGACAAATAATGTATGTCTGTATATTGTCGTCATGTTGTAGGAATGTGTGCCTAAGAAACTTTGATGGGGCTGTACAAGGGTTCAGTTTCACATCTGGTTTGCATGTTAGACATCACATTCATACTATCTTTATGCCCAAAAGTGGCTGCATTAGAAGCAATCCACTTTCCAATAAAAACGTCATCCTTTGGCCAATTTCAATTCTCAAACTACATTGGGCTTGTGTTGGTTATTGCTTAAAATTAATTTTAGATATCTTATATTGCCCCAAACATCTACATGTCAATGTAACACTGATAACAAATATGCAATATCTACATTTAATAATTTAAATGAGCAGAACGCAGTTAAAACATTTTGGCATACAATTTATTTTAAATATCCTATATTGCCCAAACATCTACATATGAATGCAACACTGATAATAAATATGCATTATCTACATTAAATAACCTAAATGAGCCAAACATAATTATAATTTCTGGCATATAATTAATTTTAAAGATACTCCCTCAGAAACATTACCCCACTTAGTAGTTACCTGACGCGTCAACACTTGTCTGTCAATTGGTACATATTACGGTAGCACCTTGGTCACCAGTGGTGTTCCATTTTGGTGTTCGACTTGCGATCAATGTTAGCTTCACCAATCATCCCATTTTGTTGTCGGACTGTCTGGAATTACAAACAAATTGTAAAAAACAAAACTAGAGCCCTTTCAATAATAAAACGATTTTATTTTAGTGACCTGTGATTGCTAATAAATTTACAGTATATCTTAAACAAGTAAATTATTTTTAAAGAGTTAAAGAACATTGTTGTAGCAGTTCAACATTACCCAGTGTATATCACTCTATTAGCTGGAGTGATGAGATGAGAAATTATGGTTCCACTGTTGATGTCAGAGCGACATGTACCATTGGATAATTGTTCAATTACACAAATCAAATCAATTATTTTTTATTTGTCATTTCAATTACACTTCCTCACTATCAAAAATACATTAACGGGACCTAACTAAAAAGAGTACCGGTGATATGGCATGCATGGGTATGTAGAATAGAATAGGTCAATCATGAAGTAGAATTGTTTGATAAACTAATTTTCCCAATTTGAATTAAAACAAAATAATTAAAAACTAATCAGACCGGAATTGAAATCACTAAGATAAGTTTGTACAATGAAATAAAACATTTGTTTTGCACGTTGATGACCAGCTGAAACCATAACTTTTGTATACTGAAAACAATCTTTGGTAGAACTGTTTTAAAAGTTTTTGTTTTTAAACAGGTGTTTAAAATGGACTCTCAAGCTGATATGCAACTATGAATAGTAAAGTAAAAAATATGTCCAAACAGAAATGTTAATCAAGTTGATATTCTTTCCTCTCCATCATTTAAAATAATTAAAGTAATGATATAAAAATATTTGCTTTCAGTCTTGTGTTTTTGTAAACATTGGCATGACAGAGACAGTGTCAAACCATCATATTTCTAACATGTCATTTAAACACACTGATCAGTGCTAGTTACCAGTGCATGGACATTCAGGAGACTGGACGTGTTGTGTTGTTCATCACTTGTTCAATTCACTGAGGGCGGACGTGCTGCAGTCAATATCTATTCCATTTTGTCTTGAAAAAGCCAATGATACACACATTATTTGGGACGATTAGCGATTACGTGACATTCGGTCTCGTATCGTAGCAACGGCCCATGGCGGGCTATACACAACAACTGCAAGAAGGGTCGTCAGCGTCTATTGCAATCAAACGAGGGAAACAGTTCACTATTTTTTGAGCTTCAAATCTTTGGCCAGTCACCTGAAGAACTTGTATGTTACTCTTAGGCTCTAGAGGCATTATCCATCAAAATACCACTGCATAGTTTGGGTCCCATGGTAGACAATGCATAGTTTGAGTCCCATGGTAGACAATGCAAAGCATTCTGTTGTGTACAACCAAGATGGCAGATCACCTTGACGGCTGGACACCAAATAAGGGCGTTGACGTAAGACTAATGGTCCCAATAGACATACACCATACATGGTAGATATCAACATATACGTGAAAAGGATTACTTCACAATGTGCTTTCACCAATAATACTGCACTCGTCACTGTTCTAGTATTGTAACACCCACATAAACAAACAGGAATATTTCCAATTTGTCGGAATAACTGAGGTATCATGTCAGCGCAACATGTTTGCTTAGTCAGTCATCTTACATTACCAAACATCTATGTATAAATGCAATACAGCAGTCATCAATATGCATTATATATATTTAATAAACAAATAGTTTCATTTTTATTCCATCTAATTACAAACCAGATCCAACAATTACCTGGCACGCTGACAATTGTCTGCAGATGGGAAAAGTTGCGGCGGTGTCTGACAGTGGTGTCTGGCAGTGGTGTCGTATTTTGTTGTGGAGTTCTACTTGTTCTTAATGTTAAGAACAACAGTCATCCACTTTCATCGTCAAGCAGTCTGAAATTGGAAAATTACATAGGAAAAAGTACAATGCTGTCTCACATACATACTTGACGAATGTTGTTCTCATTAAAAACATGTTTTGTAATGTTCTTTCAACTATAATAATAGGAAAATATAATAACTAGACCCTTTTGAAATGCATCGTGATCCCCAGTGTCAGAGTCAAATTAAAATTAACAAACAGGATTATAAAAGAACTTTTTATCAACAAACAGTGACCCAGTTTCAACTAAAGTGATACAACCACACTGCTAATTTATCAAAAAAATAAACCAGTGTTAATGTAAAGCTAAGGACAAAATATTAGACAACACAATTTACAACAAAAGGTTTCACCAATTGATATCAAACCAAAGCAATGAAATTAGGGTGAAACCCATACATTTTAGTAACAAAACATGATGCCATGGTCAAAGTAAAGATAACGAGAACATACAAGTCATTAAGCCATTTTATAAAAAAGTGAAACAGTCGAAATAAAGCTGATGAGACAAGAAAAAAACACAACCTTTATCAACAAGGTATGACCTTCAATATGAAACTAAAGCTAGTGAGACATAATACATGTAATAG
Organism: Paraescarpia echinospica; assembly: GCA_020002185.1. Classification (NCBI taxonomy): domain Eukaryota; kingdom Metazoa; phylum Annelida; class Polychaeta; order Sabellida; family Siboglinidae; genus Paraescarpia; species Paraescarpia echinospica. The sequence goes on from CM034531.1 coordinate 77,566,884, forward strand.
CTCATAATTTATAATCAAACTGTGTTCCCAATGTCAAAAGCAAACCAATGGAAAAGTAACATGACAAAAAATACATCCCCCTAATAATTCATATATACAATTTATAAACGAATGTCACATAACTGCTAATGAAATAAGATAAGTCACTTTTATAAAAAAAACCTGTGACAACTGGTCAGTAAACCAAAGCCTAAGAAAGGATGACAAACATACCCTTAATAAAAATGTGCATAAAATTAAAGCTAACGAGAAGAGTAATTACCACATAATTTTAACATATAGTATCAACCAGTGCAAATTCACTGGTAATGAGTTTCGATAATAGTCACATGCTTTATAAATCATCTGTCAACCAGTGTCAAATTAAACCTAATGAAACAGGACAATAGCCTCACCCGTTACTACTGCAGTGTGGCCCAGTGTCAAATCTAATTTTGAAACAGAGTAACCAAATACTTCAAAAACAAATGGTGATAACAGCTACAAATAAAATCCTATGAGATGGGGCCATGCCCACACTGTTCTAAAACAAAGACATCCGGTAACAAGTCAACACTAATATGACAGGGACAAAACACCCTTCATAAACAAACTATGACATCCAGTGACAACTCAAGGCTATTGAAACAGAGCCACGCCCACACCCTTTACAAACAAACAGTGATACCAAGAGGTAAATCAAAGCTAATTGATTTAGACATATCTACACCCACCCTATATAAACAAACTGTGACATCCAGTGACAAATCAAAGCTAACTGAAACATGGCTACACCACACCCTCCATATGCACACTGTGGCATCCAGTGTTATATCAAAGCTAATCTAATGAGACATGGCTATATCACACCCTCCATAAACACACTGTGGCATCCAGTGTTATATCAAAGCTAATGAGACATGACTACACCACACCCTCCATAAACACACTGTGGCATCCAGTGTTATATCAAAGCTACTGAGACATGGCTACACCACACCCTCCATAAACACACTGTGGCATCCAGTGTTATATCAAAGCTAATGAGACATGGCTACACCACACCCTCCATAAACACACTGTGGCATCCAGTGTTATATCAAAGCTGATAAGACATGGCTACACCACACCCTCCATAAACACACTGTGGCATCCAGTGCTATATCAAAGCTAATGAGGCATGGCTACACCACACCCTCCATAAACACACTGTGGCATCCAGTGTTATATCAAAGCTGATAAGACTTGGCTACACCACGCCCTCCATAAACACACTGCGGCATCCAGTGCTATATCAAAGCTAATGAGACATAGCTACACCACACCCTCCATAAACACACTGTGGCATACAGTGCTATATCAAAGCTAATGAGACATGGCTACACCACACCCTTCACAAACACATTGTGGCATCCAGTGCTATATCAAAGCTAATGAGACATGGCTACACCACACCCTTCACAAACACACTGTGGCATCCAGTGCTATATCAAAGCTAATGAGACATGGCTACACCACACCCTTCACAAACACACTGTGGCATCCAGTGCTATATCAAAGCTAATGAGACATGGCTACACCACACCCTCCATAAACACACTGTGGCATCCAGTGTTATATCAAAGCTAATGAGACATGGCTACACCACACCCTTCACAAACACACTGTGGCATCCAGTGCTATATCAAAGCTAATGAGACATGGCTACACCACACCCTCCATAAACACACTGTGGCATCCAGTGCTATATCAAAGCTAATGAGACATGGCTACACCTCACCCTCCATAAACACACTGTGGCATCCAGTGTTATATCAAAGCTAATGAGACATGGCTACACCACACCCTTCACAAACACACTGCGGCATCCAGTGCTATATCAAAGCTAATGAGACATGGCTACACCACACCCTCCATAAACACACTGTGGCATCCAGTGTTATATCAAAGCTAATGAGACATGGCTACACCACACCCTTCACAAACACACTGTGGCATCCAGTGCTATATCAAAGCTAATGAGACATGGCTACACCACACCCTCCATAAACACACTGTGGCATCTAGTGCTATATCTAAGCTAATGAGACATGGCTACACCTCACCCTTCACAAACACACTTTGACATACATTGACATGGTTATGCCATACCCTTCATAAACAAACTGTGACATTCGGTGACAAATCTAAGCTAATGAGAAAGGGTCATGCCACACCCTTCATTATAAACACACTCTGACAGACATTGACAAATCTAAGCTAACGAGAAAGGGCTACACCATACCTTTCATTAGCACACTTGACATACATTGACAAATCTAAACTAATGAGACAAGACCACGGCTACACCCTTCACAAAGAAACCGACATCCAATGACAAATCAAAGCTAATTGAGACATGGCTACACCACACCTTTCACTAGCACACTCTGACATCCAGTGACAAATCAAAGCAAACAAGAAAGGGCCGTGCTACACCCTTCATAAAGAAACTGGTATCCAGTGACAAATATTTGCCGGTACCTCCTCCGTTAGGTCAAACCTAACAAATGCAACAGTAAAAATCTCTCCATTATGGTCGACTAATAACCTACCAACTCGCAACATGTCAACTAACAACATATCAAACAACTGTTTTCCTTGGTGAACAGCAACAAGGAAAGGGTATGGAGATTTGCCCCATGTTTCACCTCTACCGATATGTTAACCTTGGCCTATCCTGTCTTTAGCGTATGTAGTTCAGTTTTAAACATTTTCTGTTACACTTACGCAACTGGTTTCCATAGGCCTACTAGCACAATACAGTATATTATCATATCGACATAACTAATACAAATATGGTGTACTTACTAACTTAGTCTTAGTTAAGTTTTACTCACGTTCTTCAAAACAGAATTTTCACAGCAAGCACACCATACGACATAACCCCAAACTTGCCTACACACACCGCCAACTAAGGAATACGCTGTAGCTCTGTACAATCAGACACCACCAATAAGGTAATAATGGTTTATTGCAGTTACTTATATGAGCGATAGACAAATCGTCAATAGAATATAGCGGCCACAATCAACACAAGGTTTTCCTTGGCTAGTCTCTCTGACCACTAGGTGGAGTAGCTGTCTAGTCATAAACATAGATGTGTTGGTATGATTTATTTTCTCCGTGTCAGTTTGTTCATTTTCTATGTGACTTAGTTGCGTAAACATTAAGGGAGCCGTCGCTCTCTAGTAGATCGTCGAGGTTGAACACCATCATTCACTGGTGTGTCAGGTATCTCACAGGGTTCATCTATATCGGGGAGTTCATCGATCTGTGGCTGAGTCTCAGGTTCGGACAACTGTACCGGTATGCTTGGTGGTGGCATAAGGTCTGGTTTGTCGTCTGTGTCTTGAATCGACTCATGTCTGTCGAACACCGGCGACACAAGTGTTTTTTTGGCAGGGCTCTGGTAACACACTCAGTCCGCTTCACCCTGTATAATGTAGCTCTTAGTTGATTCCCGATGAACTTACGGATATTAATCCAAATATCGTCAACAGTTACAAGCAAGTATGTGCTTCGAGCTTGTGTTTTGTTTCAGTCAGCACGTATATAAACCAGATCTCCTGACTATTAATCGCACGATCAACCTCATAGATCCCCACACTGACGCATGCAGGAACCGACGCCTGCATGAACCACGTGGAATGCTATTGGAAGAACGCCAAGATGCGTAACAAGAGGGAAGGAGGAACGGCGAGGAACCTCCTAGAACCTGGTAGTGTAAATGTGGCCCAACCAATTCAGCGACAATTCGCTGCAGGCTATTCTAGAGCAAGTGCATGAGGCCTACCCAACTAACTAGAAGCGCCTCCATTTTCTTGGAGGGAGGACATGAGTACATGAGTGCCTCCGGTTGGATCAACAGAACGATTTTCATTTAACTGTAATGACATGTGATACAGTAATTCATGTGTTGAATTGATTGTATTTTTTCTCTGTAATTACATGTGATAGATATTATGTAAGTACGTACTTAGTCACCTACAACAATCTGGCGCCAGTTGCTATGAAAGAGCCGACATTATCATGATTACTCAAGCATGCCACCGATCAAGCCTTGATAGGGTGGTCATAACAACTAGTCCTGCCTAATGTGGACATATGAACACACAGAGATCCACACCATGTTTTTAATAAGATCGTATTATGTATGGAACTCAACCACAACAGTCTGAATATTTGATTGAAATTGTGAAGTAACATATACTATTGCAAAGAGTCAGTATTTTCAGTAATGGCTGCTAGGAATTCCTAAATTATCACTATATAAACATACATAATCATGTCTAATAAATGCACTTTGAAGTAATTTCCTTTAAACGGTGAGTCGCATGCTATAAAACACACACGTAAGCACGCACACACGCACACACACACGCACACACACACTACTGCTCCATCGTAGCAGCAGAAAATACATTGAAACATACAAGACAAAGGAACAACAACACGAAGAAACGACGACATACAGAATGTGTGGCGATGCTTGACACAAATCACAATTCGGCCGGTGGACGCCATTCATTGCCACACATTAAAGATGGTCCTGATACAGCCATGTATGAAGAGGCCGCCTAGCGAACAGTTAATGCACGTTAATGAGATTGACTTCTATAATGGAGACATAATTGAAATAGTCACGCGTGTTTGTAAATTATTAAGTTTGTAATCCTATGGTGGACATATTGTTACACAAGGTTATTCACAGACATATTCCTAGAAACATATCCCAAACATGTGACTTGCCACAGCTAAGTGGGTATTAAGTTGCAAAATTAAGAAATTAAGTTTTGTGCCTTTTTGGATTCCACAGACTATAAACTTTAAAATGATACCTCATTTGTTGAAATATCTTCAGTAGTTTTTGATTTATTGCAATAAATGAAACAAACTTTATAAAAGCGATATTTCGATAAAAACAGGTTTAAGCTTTAAAGATTGAGCAATATGAAAAACCAATGTCCATAGCAACAACACATTCAACATTGTCATTGAGCTACATGCACTTTATAGGTTTATTCTATGTATGCATCACAACATGTTCACGCAATTTCAGTTGATGAATGACTGTGAAAAATTTTCCAATGCTGTTTTTTTGGCAATAAGATAAATAAAATAAATTCAAGTTATTACCATCACAGCTGCAAATATTTAGGTATGAAATTAGATTTCATACTGATCTTTACGTGAGGTGGCATCACTACTGATATGAGCCACCCTTTGTGGGTGAGGTGGACTTTAACCAGGTCAGGGTAAGTATACCTTACTATATTCGTTATTATTTATCTGTGTTAATATTTCTCAAGCCTTGTTTGGCGTGAGACAATGGCGGCTGATCACGACGCTACCCGGACGGGCACGGATGTCGAGGTCCCTCTTTTATCGGGATTCGCGGGGGGAAGATCTCGACAATGCGTGACGACGACCTGTGGGATAGAATTTCGATTCTAAACCCAGGTCTGGTCATCCTACACGTAGGCGGCAACGACGTTGACTCGGTCGGTTTGTCTCCCCAACGTGTAGGAGCGCAGCTCGTTGACTTTGCCCGCGAATTAGTGGAATTTGGCGTTAGCCAAGTTGTGATCTGCCAGTTGATCAAACGGGCAAAATGGCATCACTTCTCACCCGAGGATGGGACCATGCGCGTGGCGGTGGTTAACACTTTTATCCAGGCAGAGTGTGCAGGGGATCACCATATCTCTTTTTGGAAACATAAAGGCTTCTGGAATCCCCGCAATAGGATCTTTATGCGGGACGGGGTGCATTTTAATGATCTCGGCAATTTTAAGCTGTATCGTAGTTTCAGGGGGGCCTTGCTTTGGGCAGCTAGTCGTCGGTAAGCCGGGGCGATAATGGGCGATAAACCGGGTATGGTTAAGGGGGCCGATAAAAGGGGAATGTTGGCGTTCGGACTATCCCTGTCATTTAAGTTTATCATAGTTTTAACTATCATAACTGCCAGCTTGGCACGTCGGGCCAGACGTTTATTTATTTATTTTAATACTGATTTCAGTTAACTAATCAGTGTAGTGGGTGTTATGTTAGATACATACTGTGACGACCTGGCCAGTTGGCAGTCAGACAAATCAGCCAATATTGGTGTTTCGGCTTGATTGTGCAGCTTGGCACGTCGGGCCAGATGTTTATTTTTTTTAATTTAAAAAAAAATAAATACTGATTTCAGTTAACCAATCAGTGTAGTGGGTGTTATGTTAGATACATACTTTGACGACCTGGCCAGTTGGCAGTCAGGCAACTCAGCCAATATTGGCGCTTCAGCTTGATTGTGCAGCTTGGCACGTCGGGCCAGATGTTGGGGTGTTCTATTCACTCCAGTTAATCAATGTCTTGGGCTTATGTTAGATACATACTGTGACGACCTGGCCAGTTGGCAGTCAGGCAACTCAGCCAATATTGGTGTTTCGGCTTGATTGTGCAGCTTGGCACGTCGGGCCAGATGTTGGAGTGTCATATTGAGTTCAATGAACTAATCAATATCCCATGTGTCGTATTAGATGCATACTGTGACGACCTGGCCAGTTGGCAGGCAGGCAGCTCAGCCAATATTGTCGTTTCGGCCTGCAGGTCCAGCTTGGCGCTTCTGACTAGTAGTTCTGCATTCACATTGCATGCAAGATAGAATGAGTTGGCGTCTCGTCAATTCGTCAATGTTGGCGCTTTGGCCTGAATATTCAGCTTTTCCGTTACAGTGAAAAATCACATTTACAATGGTCTAACATCACGTCTGCAACAACTAACCAGTGCCGCACATGGCACTCTATTTGTTACAGGATGGCACCGACAAGGGCGCAGAAGAAAAGGGGGGCCCAACCAGTGGCAGCGACGGTCGAGCCTATTCAGACGAGAAGTCGAGCTGCGACGACAATGACAACGAGTCACGTACGCCAGCCAGTGGCACGGGGCAGAAAACGTACTACCGGTCGACGACGGGCTCGTCCGTCTGATGACCATCTGATGGCAGCACAGACCGATGTCCTGTTGCAAACGAGAGCCTGCAATCAGCCAGTGACAGATTGTGATTCGCTGCGACAGATGGCAGCACAACCCAATGCCTCGTGGCATGCGACTGGTGACAGTCTGCCGACATTGAGTCGGAATACGAACCAGCAGGCGGCAGCACCACTGTTGGAGAGTGTGGCAGCAACGACTGCCAGGCAGCGCCTGCAGCAGTCACATCAGTTGCTGCAGGAAATGCATCAGATGATGTCTGAACAGAGAGATAATGTCACAGCTATGCCCCAGTCCAACGGTGCTGAGTTTATGCCACAGTTGGATGATTTAACACAGGAGATGGCATCCTCGGGTCAGGTAGGGGGCGCCACTGTGCCACCATGGCCTACAAGGGAAGGGTCTTTGCCAAATCTTGGGCATGGCATAGATGTTGGGGCCGTGATAGATAGTCTCCCGCAGCAGACTCGAGACAGGGTTAGGACATTCACCAAAGCTTCTGTTTCTATTCATGCGCATGTACCAGCTAATGTCAGAGCGAAGGTATGGTCTGGGGATTTCGTGGAAATGTCGGCCCTGTTGCCTGGTGTCAGGTCCAGTAGCCAAAATCTTACGCTGGGCCTACAGCAGCAAGGGGAGGATGGTCCGTCAATATTGTGTGTCGGCCCTAAGGCCAAGCCAGAAATTCGCAGTTTCCCACAGTGGGAGAAAGCCTTCCGGGTCTACATGACACTTTCCGGGCCCTGCGCATGCTAGAAGGATGGGGGTGGGACTCGACGGTTTCCGAGTTATGGCTGAGAGCGGCTCAGGTGGGAAATGTCAAGAGTGGGCCAGCTTATGGTGGGACCCCCTTTCAACAATAAATATTATAAACATAAGAGAGAATACTGAGGAAAGAAAAAACAAACGAACAAAATAATGAAAGTAGGCTGCGATTTAAATATGTAATGAAAAATAAATAACAGAATGGACCAGCGTTTGTCACTGAACCATTAGACGTGCTTTTATATTAGTTGACTCTGAATATGACCACCCTGACCGACTCTGAGAGACATCCTTTAGACATATCTATATAAATATAGACCAATAGTTACGACTGGCGTGGCCTCTTGTTGGACCTGAACAGATGCCCGTGGCTGTCTATTGACCAGTTGTGGTCTCCCATTGCAGGTGTCATCATTGGTGATTGGCGCGTCTCTTGTCAATGTCTATCTCATGTTGACTTGAAACACCAAAAGACACAACTGGTGAATTGCGTAATACCATTTACGTCAGACATGTAGATATCTTTTTCACAGTACGAAGAAACGACCCTTAATTCCCGGAAAACAACAACGTGATTTGGTTAATTATTTGTTAATTAGCTCCCACGAAGCCATTAATGATTACTGACAAAAGTTAGTATGGCAAAAGAACATGTTTCCTCGTCTTCCCTGAATAGTACATTCGACCACGAGTTGCACACCACACAGTTGAACGCTGCAGTGTTGGTGTCACATATTCAATGATATTGTGCCGTTTTAGAAACGTATGTATACAGTGGAACCTCGCTGTACTGTCACCTCTGTAATACAGCCACCTCACAATTAAGGTCACCCTAGAACAGTCACAAATTATTTCCACATAGAGTAAAGTACACAATATTAGTTCCACTAATACGGTCACCTTGTTATTCAGGTCATTTTGTCCAGTTCCAAGGGTGGCCTAGTGACTAGTGAGGTTTCACTGTACCAATTTTAAATAATAATTATAAATAATCACTTTCAACATGTGTATAGGGACGTACACGTGTGTACACGGACTGCATAAACAGGCAAAATACACGTGAACTGGTGAATAAGAACATCGAAGAGAACCTATTAGTTACCAGCTTCAACACAGGTGAATCTGTTGATATGTTGTTGTGAGTCACTTGATCTGTTCACAGTGGCATTGATCTGTTCACAGTGGCATTGATATGTTCACAGTGGCGTTCAGTGTGGATGAGTTGCAATCGCTGTCTATCCCATTTTGTCTTGAAAAAGCCAATATTTATGAGGGGTGAGTAATGTAATTGGAATAGAACATTCAATAATATTATATCAACAAGAGAAAGCAATATTTCATGATGTGTTGTAGTTGTGTAATTGCTTCGTAAAAATTAACATTAATTATTTCTACGTTATATTATTTAATTCCTTATCTTATATTGCCTAATAATCTATACATGAATGTAATACTGATAACAAATATGCATTATTTATTACGTATAATTAATTTTATATATCTTATATTGCTAAACATCTACATATGAACGCAACACTGATAACCAATATGGATTATCTACATTATATAATTGAAGTGGGCAGAACATAATTATAATTTATTGCATAAATGAAGGTATGAACACAGAGCATACTGTATTTTATGCAATGGCCGGGACGGGCCCAGTGTGGGTATTGAGGTAAGGGACTGAGGCGATAATTACTTCCAGCTGTTTGGCTTAAAACCACCCAGCGCCTTCAGCCAATCACGACATGTCAGGATTAGGCTCCAGCCTTTTAATTGGATTATTTCGGAATGAACACAGGGGCATATCCCCAATTTTTGAATGTGTTGGGTTTTGGTGCATCGACAGGCTTTTTGTTTTACAAACGGTATAAATTTTCCTTGTGTTTATACAGGATAGGCGGAATGGCCCCATCTTTTTGTAACTGCATGTGTCTATTGGTGGTGGAATGTTTGTATTGTTTGCTTAGGTTTATATTCATAGTGGTTTTATACCTCTATAGCGACAAATAATGTATGTCTGTATATTGTCGTCATGTTGTAGGAATGTGTGCCTGAGAAACTTTGATGGGGCTGTACAAGGGTTCAGTTTCCCATCTGGTTTGCATGTTAGACATCACATTCCTACTATCTTTATGCCCAAAAGTGGCTGCATTAGAAGCAATCCACTTTCCAATAAAAAACGTCATCCTTTGGCCAATTTCAATTCTCAAACTACATTGGGCTTGTGTTGGTTATTGCTTAAAATTAATTTTAGATATCTTATATTGCCCCAAACATCTACATGTCAATGTAACACTGATAACAAATATGCAATATCTACATTTAATAATTTAAATGAGCAGAACGCAGTTAAAACATTTTTGCATACAATTTATTTTAAATATCCTATATTGCCCAAACATCTACATATGAATGGAACACTGATAATAAATATGCATTATCTACATTAAATAACCTAAATGAGCCAAACATAATTATAATTTCTGGCATATAATTAATTTTAAAGATACTCCCTGAGAAACATTACCCCATTCAGTAGTTACCTGACGCGTCAACACTTGTCTGTCAATTAGTACATATTACGGCAGCACCTTGGTCACCAGTGGTGTTCCATTTTGGTGTTCGACTTGCGATCAATGTTAGCTTCACCAATCATCCCATTTTGTTGTCGGACTGTCTGGAATTACAAACAAATTGTAAAAAACAAAACTAGAGCCCTTTCAATAATAAAACGATTTTATTTTAGTGACCTGTGATTGCTAATAAATTTACAGTATATCTTAAACAAGTAAATTATTTTTAAAGAGTTAAAGAACATTGTTGTAGCAGTTCAACATTACCCAGTATATATCACTCTATTAGCTGGAGTGATGAGATGAGAAATTATGGTTCCATTGTTGATGTCAGAGCGACATGTACCATTGGATAATTGTTCAATTACACAAATCAAATCAATTATTTTTTATTTGTCATTTCAATTACACTTCTTCACTATCAAAAATACATTAACGGGACCTAACTAAAAAGAGTACCGGTGACATGGCATGCATGGGTATGTAGAATAGAATAGGTCAATCCTGAAGTAGAATTGTTTGAAAAACTAATTTTCCCAATTTGAATTAAAACAAAATAATTAAAAACTAATCAGACCGGAATTGAAATCACTAAGATAAGTTTGTACAATGAAATAAAACATTTGTTTTGCACGTTGATGACCAGCTGAAACCATAACTTTTGTATACTGAAAACAATCTTTGGTAGAACTGTTTTAAAAGTTTTTGTTTTTAAACAGGTGTTTAAAATGGACTCTCAAGCTGATATGCAACTATGAATAGTAAAGTAAAAAATATTTCCAAACAGAAATGTTAATCAAGTTGATATTCTTTCCTCTCCATCATTTAAAATAATTAAAGTAATGATATAAAAATATTTGCTTTCAGTCTTGTGTTTTTGTAAACATTGGCATGACAGAGACAGTGTCAAACCATCATATTTCTAACATGTCATTTAAACACACTGATCAGTGCTAGTTACCAGTGCATGGACATTCAGGAGACTGGACGTGTTGTGTTGTTCATCACTTGTTCAATTCACTGAGGGCGGACGTGCTGCAGTCAATATCTATTCCATTTTGTCTTGAAAAAGCCAATGATACACACATTATTTGGGACGATTAGCGATTACGTGACATTCGGTCTCGTATCGTAGCAACGGCCCTTGGCGGGCTATACACAACAACTGCAAGAAGGCTCGTCAGCGTCTATTGCAATCAAACGAGGGAAACAGTTCACTATTTTTTGAGCTTCAAATCTTTGGCCAGCCACCTGAAGAACTTGTATGTTACTCTTAGGCTCTAGAGGCATTATCCATCAAAATACCACTGCATAGTTTGGGTCCCATGGTAGACAATGCATAGTTTGAGTCCCATGGTAGACAATGCAAAGCATTCTGTTGTGTACAACCAAGATGGCAGATCACCTTGACGGCTGGACACCAAATAAGGGCGTTGACGTAAGACTAATGGTCCCAATAGACATACACCATACATGGTAGATATCAACATATACGTGAAAAGGATTACTTCACAATGTGCTTTCACCAATAATACTGCACTCGTCACTGTTCTAGTATTGTAACACCCACATAAACAAACAGGAATATTTCCAATTTGTCGGAATAACTGAGGTATCATGTCAACGCAACATGTTTGCTTAGTCAGTCATCTTACATTACCAAACATCTATGTATAAATGCAATACAGCAGTCATCAATATGCATTATATATATTTAATAAACAAATAGTTTCATTTTTATATATTCCATCTAATTACAAACCAGATCCAACAATTACCTGGCACGCTGACAATTGTCTGCAGATGGTACAAGTTGCGGCGGTGTCTGACAGTGGTGTCTGGCAGTGGTGTCGTATTTTGTTGTGGAGTTCTACTTGTTCTTAATGTTAAGAACAACAGTCATCCACTTTCATCGTCAAGCAGTCTGAAATTGGAAAATTACATAGGAAAAAGTACAATGCTGTCTCACATACATACTTGACGAATGTTGTTCTCATTAAAAACATGTTTTGTAATGTTCTTTCAACTATAATAATAGGAAAATATAATAACTAGACCCTTTTGCAATGCATCGTGATCCCCAGTGTCAGAGTCAAATTAAAAAGAACTCTTTATCAACAAACTGTGACCCAGTTTCAACTAAAATGATACAACCACACTGCTAATTTATAAAAAAAATAAACCAGTGTTAATGTAAAGCTAAGGACAAAATATTAGACAACACAATTTACAACAAAAGGTTTCACCAATTGATGTCAAACCAAAGCAATGAAATTAGGGTGAAACCCATACATTTTAGTAACAAAACATGATGCCAGGGTCAAAGTAAAGATAACGAGAACATACAAGTCATTAAGCCATTTTATAAAAAAGTGAAACAGTCGAAATAAAGCTGATGAGACAAGAAAAAAACACAACCTTTATCATCAAGGTATGACCTTCAATATGAAACTAAAGCTAGTGAGACATAATACATGTAATAGCTCATAATTTATAATCAAACTGTGTTCCCAATGTCAAAAGCAAACCAATGGAAAAGTAACATGACAAAAAATACATCCCCCTAATAATTCATATATACAATTTATAAACGAATGTCACATAACTGCTAATGAAATAAGATAAGTCACTTTTATAAAAAAACCTGTGACAACTGGTCAGTAAACCAAAGCCTAAGAAAGGATGACAATCATACCCTTAATAAAAATGTGCATAAAATTAAAGCTAACGAGAAGAGTAATTACCACATAATTTTAACATATAGTATCAACCAGTGCAAATTCACTGGTAATGAGTTTCGATAATAGTCACATGCTTTATAAATCATCTGTCAACCAGTGTCAAATTAAACCTAATGAAACAGGACAATAGCCTCACCCGTTACCACTGCAGTGTGGCCCAGTGTCAAATCTAATTTTGAAACAGAGTAACCAAATACTTCAAAAACAAATGGTGATAACAGCTACAAATAAAATCCTATGAGATGGGGCCATGCCCACACTGTTCTAAAACAAAGACATCCGGTAACAAGTCAACACTAATATGACAGGGACAAAACACCCTTCATAAACAAACTATGACATCCAGTGACAACTCAAGGCTATTGAAACAGAGCCACGCCCACACCCTTTACAAACAAACAGTGATACCAAGAGGTAAATCAAAGCTAATTGATTTAGACATATCTACACCCACCCTATATAAACAAACTGTGACATCCAGTGACAAATCAAAGCTAACTGAAACATGGCTACACCACACCCTCCATATACACACTGTGGCATCCAGTGTTATATCAAAGCTAATCTAATGAGACATGGCTATATCACACCCTCCATAAACACACTGTGGCATCCAGTGTTATATCAAAGCTAATGAGACATGACTACACCACACCCTCCATAAACACACTGTGGCATCCAGTGTTATATCAAAGCTACTGAGACATGGCTACACCACACCCTCCATAAACACACTGTGGCATCCAGTGTTATATTAAAGCTAACGAGACATGGCTACACCACACCCTCCATAAACACACTGTGGCATCCAGTGTTATATCAAAGCAAATGAGACATGGCTACACCACACCCTTCACAAACACATTGTGGCATCCAGTGCTATATCAAAGCTAATGAGACATGGCTACACCACACCCTTCACAAACACACTGTGGCATCCAGTGCTATATCAAAGCTAATGAGACATGGCTACACCACACCCTTCACAAACACACTGTGGCATCCAGTGCTATATCAAAGCTAATGAGACATGGCTACACCACACCCTCCATAAACACACTGTGGCATCCAGTGTTATATCAAAGCTAATGAGACATGGCTACACCACACCCTTCACAAACACACTGTGGCATCCAGTGCTATATCAAAGCTAATGAGACATGGCTACACCACACCCTCCATAAACACACTGTGGCATCCAGTGCTATATCAAAGCTAATGAGACATGGCTACACCTCACCCTTCACAAACACACTTTGACATACATTGACATGGTTATGCCACACCCTTCATAAACAAACTGTGACATTCGGTGACAAATCTAAGCTAATGAGAAAGGGCCATGCCACACCCTTCATTATAAACACACTCTGACAGACATTGACAAATCTAAGCTAACGAGAAAGGGCTACACCATACCTTTCATTAGCACACTTGACATACATTGACAAATCTAAACTAATGAGACAAGACCACGGCTACACCCTTCACAAAGAAACCGACATCCAATGACAAATCAAAGCTAATTGAGACATGGCTACACCACACCTTTCACTAGCACACTCTGACATCCAGTGACAAATCAAAGCAAACAAGAAAGGGCCGTGCTACACCCTTCATAAAGAAACTGGTATCCAGTGACAAATATTTGCCGGTACCTCCTCCGTTAGGTCAAACCTAACAAATGCAACAGTAAAAATCTCTCCATTATGGTCGACTAATAACCTACCAACTCGCAACATGTCAACTAACAACATATCAAACAACTGTTTTCCTTGGTGAACAGCAACAAGGAAAGGGTATGGAGATTTGCCCCATGTTTCACCTCTGCCGATATGTTAACCTTGGCCTATCCTGTCTTTAGCGTATGTAGTTCAGTTTTAAACATTTTCTGTTACACTTACGCAACTGGTTTCCATAGGCCTACTAGCACAATACAGTATATTATCATATCGACATAACTAATACAAATATGGTGTACTTACTAACTTAGTCTTAGTTAAGTTTTACTCACGCTCTTCAAAACAGATTTTTCACAGCAAGCACACCATACGACATAACCCCAAACTTGCCTACACACACCGCCAACTAAGGAATACGCTGTAGCTCTGTACAATCAGACACCACCAATAAGGTAATAATGGTTTATTGCAGTTACTTATATGAGCGATAGACAAATCGTCAATAGAATATAGCGGCCACAATCAACACAAGGTTTTCCTTGGCTAGTCTCTCTGACCACTAGGTGGAGTAGCTGTCTAGTCATAAACATAGATGTGTTGGTATGATTTATTTTCTCCGTGTCAGTTTGTTCATTTTCTATGTGACTTAGTTGCGTAAACATTAAGGGAGCCGTCGCTCTCTAGTAGATCGTCGAGGTTGAACACCATCATTCACTGGTGTGTCAGGTATCTCACAGGGTTCATCTACATCGGGGAGTTCATCGATCTGTGGCTGAGTCTCAGGTTCGGACAACTGTACCGGTATGCTTGGTGGTGGCATAAGGTCTGGTTTGTCGTCTGTGTCTTGAATCGACTCATGTCTGTCGAACACCGGCGACACAAGTGTTTTTTTGGCAGGGCTCTGGTAACACACTCAGTCCGCTTCACCCTGTATAATGTAGCTCTTAGTTGATTCCCGATGAACTTACGGATATTAATCCAAATATCGTCAACAGTTACAAGCAAGTATGTGCTTCGAGCTTGTGTTTTGTTTCAGTCAGCACGTATATAAACCAGATCTCCTGACTATTAATCGCGCGATCAACCTCATAGATCCCCACACTGACGCATGCAGGAACCGACGCCTGCATGAACCACGTGGAATGCTATTGGAAGAACGCCAATATGCGTAACAAGAGGGAAGGAGGAACGGCGAGGAACCTCCTAGAACCTGGTAGTGTAAATGTGGCCCAACCAATTCAGCGACAATTCGCTGCAGGCTATTCTAGAGCAAGTGCATGAGGCCTACCCAACTAACTAGAAGCGCCTCCATTTTCTTGGAGGGAGGACATGAGTACATGAGTGCCTCCGGTTGGATCAACAGAACGATTTTCATTTAACTGTAATGACATGTGATACAGTAATTCATGTGTTGAATTGATTGTATTTTTTCTCTGTAATTACATGTGATAGATATTATGTAAGTACGTACTTAGTCACCTACAACAATCTGGCGCCAGTTGCTATGAAAGAGCCGACATTATCATGATTACTCAAGCATGCCACCGATCAAGCCTTGATAGGGTGGTCATAACAACTAGTCCTGCCTAATGTGGACATATGAACACACAGAGATCCACACCATGTTTTTAATAAGATCGTATTATGTATGGAACTCAACCACAACAGTCTGAATATTTGATTGAAATTGTGAAGTAACATATACTATTGCAAAGAGTCAGTATTTTCAGTAATGGCTGCTAGGAATTCCTAAATTATCACTATATAAACATACATAATCATGTCTAATAAATGCACTTTGAAGTAATTTCCTTTAAACGGTGAGTCGCATGCTATAAAACACACACATAAGCACGCACACACGCACACACACACGCACACACACACTACTGCTCCATCGTAGCAGCAGAAAATACATTGAAACATACAAGACAAAGGAACAACAACACGACGCCATTCATTGCCACACATTAAAGATGGTCCTGATACAGCCATGTATGAAGAGGCCGCCTAGCGAACAGTTAATGCACGTTAATGAGATTGACTTCTATAATGGAGACATAATTGAAATAGTCACGCGTGTTTGTAAATTATTAAGTTTGTAATCCTATGGTGGACATATTGTTACACAAGGTTATTCACAGACATATTCCTAGAAACATATCCCAAACATGTGACTTGCCACAGCTAAGTGGGTATTAAGTTGCAAAATTAAGAAATTGAGTTTTGTGCCTTTTTGGATTCCACAGACTATAAACTTTAAAATGATACCTCATTTGTTGAAATATCTTCAGTAGTTTTTGATTTATTGCAATAAATGAAACAAACTTTATAAAAGCGATATTTCGATAAAAACAGGTTTAAACTTTAAAGATTGAGCAATATGAAAAACCAATGTCCATAGCAACAACACATTCAACATTGTCATTGAGCTACATGCACTTTGTAGGTTTATTCTATGTATGCATCACAACACTGTGACTGTGAGACAGAAGACTGATGGAAGAAGACAGAGTGTTCAGCAAAAAACAGAAAACATGACAGGCGTGAAGGTGACAGGGGAGAAAGTGACCGTAGTGAAGGAGGTAGCCGGGGAAAAGGGACGGGAGAGGAGAGAAGAAAATGTGATGGGAGGAAAGAAGAAGGGACGAAAGGAAGTGAGAGTAAATGTGCAAGAAGAGAAGATGACAGGAGGAAGGGGGATAAGAGAAAACGCGACAGGAATGAAGGGAATGGAAGAGAATGTGACAGGAGAGAAGATGGCAAGAGGAAAAGACAACAACCAGACATATGCAAACCGGAGGAGCTACTCCGAGGCAGTGATTGAGGGGGCAAAGAGAAAAGAGAGAGTGTTTATGGGCGATTCAATTTTGAGAAAAACAGACAAGACTATATGCGAGGGGAAGGACGTTGTTGTATGTCTACAAACCAATGTCCATAGCAACAACACATTCAACATTGTCATTGAGCTACATGCACTTTGTAGGTTTATTCTATGTATGCATCACAACATGTTCACGCAATTTCAGTTGATGAATGACTGTGAAAATTTTTCCAATGCTGTTTTTTTGGCAATAAGATAAATAAAATAAATTCAAGTTATTACCATCACAGCTGCAAATATTTAGGTATGAAATTAGATTTCATACTGATCTTTACGTGAGGTGGCATCACTACTGATATGAGCCACCCTTTGTGGGTGAGGTGGACTTTAACCAGGTCAGGGTCCGATATGTAGATTACCCATACAGCCGCAGCTGTTGCATGACAGCTGCATAGTAATACTAGGTAAACTCCCAGCCAATCAGCATAGCGCAGAAAGACCGCGTAACTTGTGCGCGGGGAAATTGCAGCACACAACGATCTAGGTTCTCAAGTGAGCGGACGTATCCAAACAAGTTTCCCGTATTCGAGTTCCCGATAACGAAATTGAATTTCATTCGTCGATCGTGCGTCTGCGTTCACTATCGTCGACAGTTCGTCGGATAATTGAGTATACCTTACTATATTCGTTATTATTTATCTGTGTTAATATTTCTCAAGCCTTGTTTGGCGTGAGACAATGGCGGCTGATCACGACGCTACCCGTGTCCTGATACTTGGCGATAGCCACGTATTTTGGTCATCGCGGTTCGTGAGGTCGGCCGGCCCGTCTTGGCCAGGGGTTAGTGTGGATTTTGTCGTGGAAGGGCACGGATGTCGAGGTCCCTCTTTTATCGGGATTCGCGGGGGGAAGATCTTGACAATGCGTGACGACGACCTGTGGGATAGAATTTCGATTCTAAACCCAGGTCTGGTCATCCCTCACGTAGGCGGCAACGACGTTGACTCGGTCGGTTTGTCTCCCCAACGTGTAGGAGCGCAGCTCGTTGACTTTGCCCGCGAATTAGTGGAATTTGGAGTTAGCCAAGTTGTGATCTGCCAGTTGATCAAACGGGCAAAATGGCGTCACTTCTCACCCGAGGATGGGACCACGCGCGTGGCGGTGGTTAACACTTTTATCCAGGCAGAGTGTGCAGGGGATCACCATATCTCTTTTTGGAAACATAAAGGCTTCTGGAATCCCCGCAATAGGATCTTTATGCGGGACGGGGTGCATTTTAATGATCTCGGCAATTTTAAGCTGTATCGTAGTTTCAGGGGGGCCTTGCTTTGGGCAGCTAGTCGTCGGTAAGCCGGGGCGATAATGGGCGATAAACCGGGTATGGTTAAGGGGGCCGATAAAAGGGGAATGTTGGCGTTCGGACTATCCCTGTCATTTAAGTTTATCATAGTTTTAACTATCATAACTGCCAGCTTGGCACGTCGGGCCAGACGTTTATTTATTTATTTTAATACTGATTTCAGTTAACTAATCAGTGTAGTGGGTGTTATGTTAGATACATACTGTGACGACCTGGCCAGTTGGCAGTCAGACAAATCAGCCAATATTGGTGTTTCGGCTTGATTGTGCAGCTTGGCACGTCGGGCCAGATGTTTATTTA